>OX451741.1:575042978-575578638 GCA_948472305.1 Vicia faba | reverse complement strand
ATTCCGCTATCTCCTTCTTCATACAAGGCCACCAAAACAACTTTCTCAAATCTTGATACATCTTTGTGGCACCAGGATGAATGCTCAATCCACTTCGGTGTCCTTCTTCAAGGATCCTCTTTTTCACATCACCAACATCAGGAACACAAACTCGATCACGACATCTCAGAACATCGTTCTCATCAATTCTAAACTCTCCACCTTGACCTTGGTTAACTAAAGTCAACTTGTCAACCAAAACCAAGTCCTCTTTTTGTCTTTCTCTTATGTCATCCACGATCTCACTTGTAAGTTTCAACATACCAAGTTTCCCACCAAAATAAGTCTCTTCACAAACCAAACTTAAGTCGCGAAACTGTTCAAGCAATTCCCATTCTTTCACCATTAACATAGACATATGTAATGGTTTCCTACTCTAAGCATCAACAACCACGTTCGCCTTACCAGGATGGTAATTCAAACTAAAATCATAACCTTTCAAGAACTCCAACCATCTCCTCTGCCTCATATTTAACTCTTTCTGATCAAACAAATATTTCAAACTCTTATGATCACTGAAAACATCGAATCTCGATCCAAATAAGTAATTCCTCTAAATTTTCAACACAAAAACAATAGCTGCCAACTCCAAGTCATGAGTCGGATAATTCCTCTCATGCACTTTAAGTTTCCTCGAAGCATAAGCCACCACTTGCCCATTTTGCATTAACACACCACCCAACCCCATCAATGAAGCATCACAATACACAACAAACGGCTCGGATGGATTAGGTAGAATTAATACAGGAGCAGTAGTCAACCTCCTCTTAAGCTCTTGGAAGCTATCCTCACACTGAGTAGTCCACACGAACGCTTGACCCTTTCTATTCAACTGTGTCAAAGGCAAAGCTAACTTGGAAAAACCTTCAATGAACTTACGATAGTAACCAGCTAAACCAAGAAAACTTCGTATCTCAAAAATAGACTTAGGAGCTTCCCATTCGGAAACGGCTTCAATCTTCGTTGAATCCACGACAATACCTCCATGAGATATCACATGACCAAGAAAACTCACTTTCTCCAACCAGAACTCGCACTTAGAAAGTTTAGCAAACAACTGATTCTCTTTCAGAATTGACAACACAATTCCTAAGTGCTCGGCATGCTCTGCTTCACTCTTAGAATAGATAAGAATGTCATCAATAAAGACCACCACAAAATTATCAAGATAATCATGAAAGATTAAGTTCATATACTCCATAAACACACCAGGTGCATTCGTAACACCGAAAGGCATCACGGAGTACTCATAGTGTCCATACCTCGTCCTAAATTTCGTCTTCTGAATATCACTAGCCTTCACACGGATTTGATGATAACCGGATCTCAGGTCTATCTTACTGAATACACAAGCACCGACCAACTGGTCCATCAAGTCATCAATTCTAGGTAACGGATACTTGTTCTTGATAGTAACCTTGTTCAACTGCCTATAGTCCACACACAACCTCATCGTATCTTCTTTCTTCTTTACTAATAACACTGGTGCACCCCACGGAGATACACTCGGACGAATGAACTTCTTATCAAGTAACTCTTCAAGTTGGATTTTTAGTTCTCCCAATTCCGATGGTGACATCCGATACAGAGCCATCGAAATAGGACTAGTACCAGGAACCAAATCAATAGCAAACTCTACTTCACGTTCCGGAGGTAAATCAGTAACTTCCTCTGGAAACACTTCAGGAAAATCACATACAACTGGAAATTCCTTTCCAACTCTACTTTTAACAATATCCATGCTAGCCATCAACAGAAACAATTCAGCTCCATCTCTAACATACCTATTCATCTGTTGCACAGACAAGAACGAACCACCTTTTTTCTCGGACTCGAGAAAAAGAATCGCTTTAGCAAAACAATTAATATAGACATGGTTGGATCTCAACCAGTCCATACCTAGAATAACATCTAGCTGACTCAATGGAAGACATATAAGATCCACCTCAAAATCTCTACCACACATACGCAAAGGACACTTTAAACATATAGATGAAGTAAAAACTGAACCCATCGCAGGTGTATCTACCACCATGCTCCTACTCATGTCAGATAACACAAGGCCCAATCTCGTAACACAATCCAATGAAATAAAAGAATGAGTTTCACCCGTATCAACAATAACAAACAAAGGTACGTTATGAATAAAGCACGTACCTCTGATCAATCTCTCATCCGCCAAAGTCTCGGCACCAGACAATGCGAACACCTTTCCAATCTCTTTCTTTGGCTTTGTGCATTTGGTACTAATGTGACCTTGCTCACCACAGTTATAGAAAGTCACAACAGAACCAACCCGATAATCCATAGCTTTGTGACCTATTTTGTCACACTTAAAACACTTCACAATTCCTTGGCGACATTCTAAAGCACGATGTCCCTCTTTCCCACACTTGAAACATTTGATCGGAGTAGTCACTCCCCCACTAGGATTCTTTCCTCTATTCATTGGTTGCTTTCCCTTTCCTTCATAAGGCTTAGGATGCAATTGCCCCTTACCTTTCCTCTCATACAAGTTCTTATAATAAGCACTACTTTCTCGACTATCCTCATCATAGATACGACTCTTATTCACCAACTCAGAAAAGCGGGTGATTTGCTGATAAGAAATCGCCTTCTTCACATCCGACCTCAAACCATTAACAAACTTAAGACATTTGGATCTCTCGGCATTTGCGGTATTGTAGTGAGGACAATACTTGATCAACTCTTGGAACTTAGCAACATACTTAGCAACAATACTGTTTCCTTGTTTCAATTCAAGAAACTCCACCTCTTTCTTCCCACGAACATCCTCAGGAAAGTATTTCTCCAAGAATGCATCTCGGAAAATAGTCCAAGTAACCACAATGTTCTCTTCATCATACCGCTGACTAGTGTTAATCCACCAATCTTCTGCCTCTTTCACCAACATGTGAGTTCCAAATTGCACCTTCTGAGCATCGGTACAATTCATCACTCGGAAAATATTTTCTACAGCCTTCAACCACTCTTGAGCTTCTTCAGGTGCATGCTCTCCCTTGAAGGTAGGAGGATTGTTTTTCTGAAACTTTCCTAGAGAACGAAAACCATCATCACCTCCATCGGGCTGAACACGATTAGCTTGCGGCCTCTGATTCAAGGATCCCGCGAGCAATCGCAAATCCTCAGCAAGCGCGTTGTCATTCCTTCCAGTAACCATCTGCTTCTGCTTAACACAAAAGTGTCAGATACACAACCAAATACAATGGGATTAGTAACATTAAGACCTGACAACTGACCAACCATGCTCTGATACCACTATTGTAACACCCCTTCTAATAAACCCCAAATTAAATGATATAATTAAAATCAGAGAAAATAAAATTGCAAGGAAGGAGTGTCACAATATCAATTCACATATTCAAGAAAAACGGACATGACTTATTCGTCACTTTAATCATTTAATCACATAATACATTCATGGCATGTACTTTCTTTTTCGTGCAAACGCAACGGAATCATAATAACTTCATCTCCAAAAGGAGGAACCAAAATATAACATATAAGGAATTCATGCCACATGGTTCATACACAATTTATGTTATCAAGTATCATAATACATACATCAAAATATAATCAAAATAAAGGATTATATACGAGTATAATTCATATACAAAACATGAGTTCGAATGCGGACACTAAACCCCCGAGTGTTACTACCAGAGCATCGACTCAATAACCAAAACATAACAGAATACAAGCCTAAATGCATCCGCTAATCCTTGTGCCTCGCACTAACATCTTCGGTACCTGAGCGATGCCATATCAAGCATCATTCCAACAGAAGGATGAGAATTCCAATAATCATGAAATATATAGTTTAAAGTAATGGAAAGCAATAAATAAAGGGATTTACCATACTTGAATATATATATATATATATATATATATATATATATATATATATATATATATATATATATATATATATATATATATATATATATATATATATATATATATATATATATATATATATATATATATATATATATATATATATATATATATATATATATATATATATATATATATATATATATATATATATATATATATATATATATATATATATATCTCAAATACAACCACTTTCACACATTCATATTCCAACATATTCAAGAATTACCTCTTTATCACCCAATTCACATAATCTCACACATTCACAATCATAATCACCTAAACTCATAATATGTATTATTATGCAAGTGACCCACAACTCAATGCAACCAATGCAAATGAGGTACCGACTTGTGGACCCAAAGTTCCACTGCTTATGTTTCCACATGGGATCAAAGCCACTACGTCTATTTCCACCATAGGATCAATGTCTATATAATTGTGAACCCAAAGTTTCACCGCCTATGTTCCCTTTCCGGGTCAAAGCCACTACGTCTATTTCCAATCAAGGATCAACGTCTAGATAATTGTGAATCCAAAGTTTCACCGTCTCTATTTCAAGACCAACCATGCCATGCAATATACAATCAACACTTGTATGCAATTAAGACCACTCCCGACTTTAACATACACATACCGCATATTCCAACATAAGGAATTACCAACAATTGTACATGCGTTGCAATTATAATTTAACAATCAAGTAACATACCAATTTAAAACAGTGTTACTTTCATAAATCATTCCAAACCAACACAATTCTGGTTAGTCCTTAAAACTTCACAATCTTGACAAAATAACACAACCATGATTATCTACGCGTCAAACTTAGTTACCACGTCCATTTTCATTAAATTCCGGATAATTAATTTATACCGTCTATACCGGTAAATTAGAAACAAACACAATTTTTCTTACTTCCAATAACCCTTATTTTCCACAGATTCTAATAGAAAAAATACTTCCATGTACAGAAATCTTCCTATTAATGTTACCCAAAAATAGATCTACCCAAACTCTCATCTTCTACCTCAAACCCTAACACCGATTCAATAAGATTCGTTGTCATGTGCCCCCATCTTTGGCCATTGTCGTATGACCTAGTCCATTTTTCCACCGGAATATTATCGATCCACCTACCGGCTTCCGGATTTGACAAACGAATCTCGTTGCGGTAATATTTAAATGTGGGTTGTGTCAATGCATATCCCGCATTCATAACCGCTTTCCTTAGTGTTTTGTCCTTGATCTCCCTCGTGAAATTCTAGACGATATGCCTAACGCAATAGACATGCGTAGAAGGAGGGTCATGCCAACCGTTTGCAAGATTATTGTAGGCACTTTCAATGGAGGTATTTCTATCTAAGATCAAACAGAGATCTGGTTGAGGAGCCATGTGTGTCCGCAGGTTTTTCAGAAAAAATCTCCAAGCACCACTGGTCTCCCCCTCGACTAGGGCAAAGGCAATGGGGAAAATTTTGTTGTTGCCATCTTGTGCAACTGCCATCAGTAGCGTGCCTTTGTATTTACCATACAACCAAGTCCCATCAATTTGTATAATTGGTTTGCATGGAACCTATGACCCAGCAATCACCTCTTAATCTGTATGATGCAGTCAGCTTGAACATACAGTCAGGGTGGACACACTTGATCTTGTACCTTTCTGGGTTGACACGGTCCACCTTAAAATCAACCGAGTTGAGTATGTGGAATTTTTTTATGGCTCTGATGCATTCCTCTCTGTTACGAAACTTGTCCTTCTCTTTTAAATTTTCATCCGACTGCATATACGGATTGAAAAATAAATCAGTAGACAGTTCATCTCCGCCCATCTTGAAGTTTGTCATATGCGGAGGTGGTGTCTAGATCTCGTTTGCAGGAATACTAGGTATGCCATCATCGTCGGAATCATCATTCACTGTTTCATCAAACTCTAACTCGTCATCTTCTTCTTCTTCATCAACTGCATCTACCTCAGCTTGTTCATTCTCCAAAGGATCAACCACTTGTGTCACCTGAGGCTCTCGCAGCATAATGTACAACTCAATAGAGTCGTACCCATAATACACATGGATGGAAAACATATTCTGGAGATCCTCGTCATCTTGAACCTCAACCTTATAAAAAATTATTTGGTTGTTTCCAAACAAAACTGGATTCTGATAAAATATCTGTGTCATCGGGCCTCGTCCAAGTTTAGCCTCCAATCGTTTTTTGAAGTACGAGAAATTGGCTTTCCCGTTTAAAAGAAATCGGATGTTGTCTGTGTCTCTAAACAAAAACCCAGAGGTGGGACAAATGTATGTCTCACCGTTGAAATGTGCATTGATGACATATTGTGGTGTAGAGGCCATTGCGTAGGGTTGTTTGAAGGTTTGAAGGTTGGAATGTTTGAAGTTTATGAGTTATTCGAAGGTTTGTATGTTTGAAGTTTATTGATTGTATGAAGGTTTGAAGGTTGGAATGTTTGAAGTTTATGAGTTATTCGAAGGTTTGTATGTTTGATTGTTTGAAGGTTTGAAGGTTTGATTGTATGAACGTTTGAAGGTTGGAAGGTTTGACAGATTAAGTGAATCAGTGTTATGATAAACGTAAGACTAAAAAGGTCATACTAAATTTCAATTAAGTAAGGATGTAACCCCCAAGGATCCCAATAGTATTACATGCATGGCATCCCAAAGGCTGTCACGTAGCATGTGCCTGCTCTGCAACCAATGACACCTCTTATTCGCCAATTGGGATGGCGACACCTTTCATTTTTGTACTCTTTCGCCAAGTCCAATGGTGCCTCCCTTAATGTCCAATCGTGTTACATGCATGCAGATATGTTACCCCCTAGGATGCCACCTAGCCTGCGCCTACTCTGCACCTACACTGTAACTTGTAAGTCTCCTCCCACCACCTCCAATAGTGTTACATGCATTCAGGCATGGCATCCCAAAGGCTGTCACGTAGCCTGTACCTACTCTGCAACCAATGATACCTCTTATTCGCCAATTGGGATGGCGACACCTTTCATTTTTGTACTCTTTCGCCAAGTCCAATGGCGCCTCCCTTAATGTCCAATCGTGTTACATGCATGCAGATATGTTACCCCCTAGGCTGCCACCCAGCCTGCGCCTACTCTGCACCTACACTGTAACTTGTAAGTCTCCTCCCATCACCTCCAATAGTGTTACATGCATTCAGGCATGGCAACCCAAAGGCTGTCACGTAGCTTGTGCCTACTCTACAACCAATGACACCTCTTATTCGCCAATTGGGATGGAGACACCTTTCATTTTTGTACTCTTTCGCCAAGTCCAATGGCGCCTCCCTTAATGTCCAATCGTGTTACATGCATGCAGATATGTTACCCCCTAGGCTTCCACCCAGCCTGCGCCTACTTTGCACCTACACTGTAACTTGTAAATCTCCTCCCATCACCTCCAAAAGTGTTACATGCATTCATGCATGGCATCCCAAAGGCTGTCACGTAGCCTGTGCCTACTCTGCAACCAATGACACCTCTTATTCTCCAATTGGGATGGCGACACCTTTCATTTTTGTACTCTTTCGCCAAGTCCAATGGCGCCTCCCTTAATGTCCAATCGTGTTACATGCATGCAGATATGTTACCCCCTAGGCTGCCACCTAGCCTGCACCTACTCTGCAAGAGTGACACTTCTCATGCATGCATGCACCAGCTACCACCTCAATTACTCTATGAAATTTTTTTGCCTATAAATACAGACCATATCATACTTCTCTCACACCCACACTCGTCTCACTCTCTGCTACGAAGTCTTTCATAATCTCTTACACTTTCTAAGTCTTTCATAATCTCAGGCATTTTCAACAATGGCTCTTCTAACAATGGGCGGTTCTCACAGAGGCACAAGGGACAACATTTCCGCATTTGTAAGTTTCTATTTTGGTTATACATTTTTTATACTTCAGGTAATGCTTTGTTCATCTTACTTAATCTTACACCTTTTACATTATTAACTCAGGATACCAAAAGATTTAGAATCCGGTCTCATAACTACCTAGCTCCCGACCCATTTATCGTACCATATCTGGAATACGCAGGTTTCGGACATGTTATAAAGATCTCCAACTACACATTTGATTCGAAGTTCATTCTTGCAATGTTGGAAAGGTGGAGACCAGAGACCCATACATTTCACCTACCAATAGGTGAATGTACCGTCACGCTAGAGGATGTTTACATGTTACTGGGTCTCCCTGTCGACGGTAAGGCCGTGAACGGGTCGGTTCAACAATCCAATTCTCAGTGTGAAGAATTGTTAGGCAGGGATATGGTTGAAGGTGGTGGTGCGAGAGGTCAGGGAATACTACTCACTGAGCTTAAAAATCATTATGCAAGTTTGGAATTAAATGAAAATTCCTCCGAGCAAGACAGGGTAGTAAAAGCCAGAACTTATCTAATGATACTATTTGGTACATTTTTATTTCCCGAAAGTACGGGAAATAGTGTAAATTTTATGTATTTACATTTACTTAGAGATTTTGAAAAAACAAGAAAGTATAGTTGGCGTTCTGCAGTTTTAGCCCACCTATACAGTTCCTTGTGCAAAAATACAGTCAAGGAAAAATGTACATTTTATGGCTGCGCTTTTTTACTACAAGCCTGGGGTTGGTGGAGGATGGAGTCCTTAAACCCCATCAACAACAACACTTTCGTTTTCCCGTACGCAATAAAGTAAGTCATCAAGTTATATCATTTATTACTATTCATATCTTCACCAAATATATGCTAAAAATAAAATATTTTTCATTTCCTTTGGGTATTGCGTGAGGGGTATGGATTACGACAAGAATCCAAGATTCAATATCGCACTATACCGCAATATGTTGGATCACCTAGGCCTAGATGATGTATGTGGTACCTTTAAACTTTTCTTCATTTAAATTATTTATATATTACGTTTTCATTAACCTGATTTAATTTTTTTTCGCAGTTTGTTTGGAGACCATATTTGGGTTTGGGCCATGAACCAAACCCCGAGGATGCAGTAATTTGGAGCACCAAGTCTGCAATCATACGGTTCAATATTATGGAGATGCACCACATCGACCGTGTGAAGATGCAGTTCGGAATGCATCAAGAGATACCAAGTGATCCGACTTGTTTGTCCCCGTGGCATCTCAAAAGGGTCGACGCCCAGTGGGGTCTTACCAACTGGAAAGACTTTGCTCTGGAATGGTGTAAGATGTGGCAGAGGCGTCACCGATATGTCTTTCAATTCCCGGTTTTCCTAAATCATGGTAATATGTGACACACGGATCGATATTTATCTTGGTACAGGTCGGTTAGTAACCCTGAAATGCACGTGTCTCATCCAAGGTATTTGGTTGACCCACGAACACAATGGGCACAACCCTCGTTTCCCCAACAATAAACCCAACACACATCAACCTCCCACCAACCCCCAGACGAAACAGAACCACAAACACCCAACCACAGTCCCCACCACAACAAAATTACCCTCAAATGCCCCACAACCAACCACAATCACCACCTCAGTACCAATACCCCCATATGCCACACACCCAACCGCAATACCAATCACAATACCAACACACCCGCATACCCCACACACAATTTCAGTCTTCCGTATATCCCAATATGGGCCCCTCAACATCCAGCCTTAGCCCTGATCTCGGAATGTCAGAAGATTACGAACCAACCGACCCAGCTTACCATCAACCACAGTATCACCAAACCACCCAACATCCTCAATACCAAACACCCCAAGATCCATTTCCTTTCTACCCCCCATACCCAGACGATCAATGCTACAGACCCACCATGGAACCCCACCCACCGCCAACACGACCAAACTTTGAGGGTATGGGTAACCGACTGTACCAAAGCGGATCTTCTAGATATGGAGATATGACTGATTTCATGGATCCGAAACGCATTGACTTCGCTGGGCCATCAACCCTGCCACAACAGGAAACGCGATGACACCCAGCACGGGAAAGGCGAGGACGGGGATGCGGAATCGGGGGTCATTACCGGGTTTCGAGGGATCACTGATTTATCTGTTTTTTTAATGTAATACATTTGGATGTTATTTTTTTTTATAATAAAAAGTCAATTTTGTTGATCCTGTATCCAATACGCACCGGACCGAAAAAAAAAGAGCGGAATTTTCCCTAGAATTGCACTTAGGCGCCATCTCACTTGGCTTAGGGCATGCCCTAAGCACCTAGGTGCCAAGTGAGATGGCGCATCCCCTTAAATAATGGGTGTAGGCGCCAAGTGAGATGGCTCCTCCTTTGGGGAGTCATCTGAAACATGGTTATTTGCGTAATTTTATTCCGAAATGATTGGAGGCCAAACTTGGACGAGGCCCGGTGACACATATATTTTATCAGAATCCAGTTTTTTTGGAAACAACCAAATACTTTTTTATAAGGTTGAGGTTCAAGATGACGAGGATCTCCAGAATATGTTTTCCAGCCATGTGTATTCTGGGTACGACTCTATTGAGTTGTACATTATGTTGCGAGAGCCTCAGGTGACACAAGTGGTTGATCCTTTGGAGAATGAACAAGCTGAGGTAGATGCAGTTGATGAAGAAGAAGAAGATGACGAGTTAGAGTTTGATGAAATGGTGAATGATGATTCCGACAATGATGGCATACCTAGTATTCCTGCAAATGAGATCTACACACCACCTCCGCACATGACAAACTTCAACATGGGCGGAGATGAACCGTCTACTGATTTATTTTTCAATCCGTATATGCAGTCAGATGAAAACTTAAAAGAGAAGGACAAGTTTCGTAACAGAGAGGAATGTATCAGAGCCATAAAAAAAATTCCACATGCTCAACTCGGTTGATTTTAAGGTGGACCATGTCAACCCAGAAAGGTACAAGATTAAGTGTGTCCACCCTGACTGTATATTCAAGCTGACTGCATCATACAGATTAAGAGGTGATTGCTGGGTCATAGGTTCCATGACTACCCACACTTGTGTAAGTTCTACCCAATTACAGGACCACCGAAAACTTAATTACGATCTCATCTGTCAAGAAATCCTACCACTGGTCAGCAACGACCCATCTTTGAAGGTGAAAACAATCATCTCCCACATCACCAAGGTTTTTAACTATACTCCGTCTTACTGTAAGGCGTGGTTAGAAAAGACTAAGGCGATTGAAAAGGTGTACGGAAATTGGGAGGAGTCATACCAAGAACTTCCTCGCTACCTGAATGCACTCAAGACGTATTCTCCGGGTACTGTTTACGTTTTGGAAACAGTGCCAGCATACGCCCAAGATGATAGTCAACTAAACGATAACGGAATATTCAGTCGAGTGTTTTAGGCATTTCAATCTCGCATCACAGGGTTTGCATCATGCAAACCAATTATACAAATTTATGGGACTTGGTTGTATGGGAAATACAAAGGCACGTTACTGATGGCAGTTGCACAAGATGGCAACAACAACATTTTCCCCATTGCCTTTGCCCTAGTCGAGGGGGAGACCGATGGTGCTTGGAGCTTTTTTCTGAAAAACCTGCGGACACGCGCGGCTCCTCAACCAGATCTCTGTTTGATCTCGGACAGACATGCCTCCATCGAAAGTGCCTACAATAATCCTGCAAACGGTTGGCATGACCCTCCTTCTACACATGGACAAAACACTAAGGAAAGAGGTTATGAATGTGGGATATGCATTGACACAACCCACATTCAAATATTACCGCAACGAGATCCGTTTGTCAAATCCGGAAGCCGGTAGGTGGATCGACAATATTCCAGTGGGAAAATGGACTAGGTCATACGACAATGGCCAAAGATGGGGGCACATGACAACGAATCTTATTGAATCGATGAATGGGGTATTCAAAAGCATACGAAACCTCCCGATCACTGCTTTGGTAAAATCTACGTATTTTAGGATGGCTGCGTTGTTTGTCAAAAGAGGTGAAATATGGAATGCGGTGTTGCAATCTGGACAACTATGGAGTGAAAGCTGCATGAAATACATTAAGGCAGAAAGTGCCAAAGCCAACACTCATATGGTTATACGGTTTGACAGACACAGCCACAACTTCATTGTGAAAGAGACAATCGACCATAACGAATGCCTGCCAAGACAAGAATATAGGGTCATACTACCTTCTCGTTGGTGCGATTGTGGCAGGTTTTAAGCATTTCGTATGCCTTGCTCTCATGTCACTGCCACTTGTGCTTATACCCATCAAGACGTGCTGCAACTTCTGTCACACATTTACAAATCTGAAACGTTGCTCAACATTTACAACAACAACTTTCCTTTGGTAGCAAAACCAGATTATTGGCCTGCATACGACGGCGAAATAGTGTGGCACAATGACCAAATGCGAAGGAACAAGAAGGGTCGTCCCAAAAGTAAGCGCATCACAACAGAAATGGACGATCTTGACAAGCTGGAAAGAAAGTATGGTTTATGCCGTCAGGTCAGACACAATCGCAAAAATTGTCTGAATCGGGCGTCTGCCTCGACCACATAAAAATTGTAATACATAAAATCTTTCCTTAATTATGTTGTAAACATTAGGGTTTTCCGTTAATAGATTTTGCTACAATAAATATTGCGCGTACAAGAAAAATACACGATATTCCGTCTACGAAATTACAACTGTTAACACAATTTCATCTGACCCATGCATCATCAACATTACATTGCTGTCTGTTTTGACTTCCTCCAACCATACATTAGGTTTTCCTGTCGCATGTGAGGTTGTTGCTCGTCTTCGCTAGATCCTTCGAATTTTCCCCCCTCCGCAATGTCTCCATCTAGCCATTGCATCAACTCCCACTTCAGATGCTCCATGGAGTGAATGTGCCAGAATTTCATTTTCATCGCAGCTTTCATGGCGGAGAAGATAACGTAACCATCTCTGCTAAAAATCATGGGTGATGTCATGACGCAAATAACAGAGTAAAAATAACAAAACAGTGCGAGAAAGTGTGAGAAACGACGGAGAAACGGACAAATTATTTATAAAAGAGCATTTTGCCCTAGTTTTGCCCTAGGAGCCAAGTGAGATGGCGCCTCCTCTCACTTTTAAAGTGCATGCGCCATCTCACTTGGCTAAAAGTGAGAGGAGGCGCCAAGTGAGATGACGCCTAGGGCAAAACTAGAGGTGGAGGCACCAAGTGAGATGGCTCCTCCTTTGGAGAGTCATCTGAAACATGCTTATTTGCATAATTTTTTTCGAAACGCGGTTATTTGCAAAATTTTATTTCAATACCTGGTTATTGTAAAAAAAAATTCTTATTTTGGTATGCCATTAGTTGTTGAAAATTTGGCTGTGGGTTTCTTCAATGAAAATTCCATCAAGTGTAGTTACATATTTGACTTAAGTTGATTAGGTGGAAATGCATAAGTGCTTTCATCTTATCATTAAAAAAAACTGCTTCTAAAACCTTACTTTAGGGATCAGTACATCAATTGCATCCAAAGTATTTTGTATTTATATAATAGTTTTGTATCTTATATGTAAGCAAATCGGTAAAATAATAGATGGGCGTGTAAATAAGTAATGAAGAATATGTTTGATATTATTGATATTTTTATTGTTGAAAGATTCGATGAGGTAGTGTAATTTAAAATATTTTCGTATTGCATGTATAAAAATATATAAATTATTGTTTTAATATGTAAATGTTTAATTTATTATATGTTGAATTTGTAGATATTTACAGACACGTCACCCTATAAAAAAGAGACAATTGACCATATTCGACAATTTTGGGTTCAAATTTTTTTATAAATGATTGAAAATCAAAAGGTTAAGCAGCAAAATCTACAAGACCAAATTAATGTAAACAGTTGAAAAGGATAAGGACATGGAAATGTTGTCAAAACAAAAATGGAAGAAGAAGAAAACTTATATGTGAAGAAAGTAACATGAAATTTTATGAGTTTGTTGAATATTTTGTTGTTAATATCGTAACTTCTTAGTACAAAAATATAATTTTGTTTACTTTTTGGTAAATATGAAAAATATTATGATTTAGTACATGAAATATGATTTTTATGTGTATGACTTTATAGTATTTGAAATATTATGATTATTAGTACATGAAATATGAAGAAATGTGATAATTAAAATAAGGTGTAATGTAGCATATAAAATATGGTGTAAATGAAATTAAATATAATATAATTTGTCCATTCATAAAGGATGTAAATTATATTTAAAAAGGTGTAAATTAGTAGTATGTTATTACACCTGATTTTTATTAAAAAATCGTGTAAATTAGTATGTATATATATATATATATATATATATATATATATATATATATATATATATATATATATATATATATATATATATATATATATATATATATATATATATATATATATATATATATATATATCAATTTTTTTTATTAAAATAGAGTGTAACTAAGAACGTATTTACATCATATATTTATTAAAATAGAGTGTAATTAAGAATGTATTTATATCCGATTTTTATTAAAATATGATGTAACTAAGAACATATTTACACCCGATTTTTATTAAAATAGAGTGTAACTAAGAACATATTTACACCCGATTTTTATTAAAATATGGTGTAACTAAGAACATATTTACACTCGATTTTTATTTAAAAATGGTATAGTATATGTATTTACACTTATTTTCTATTAAAAAAGAGTGTAACATAGCATATATTTACATTCGTTTCTAAATAAATATAAATTTATTAGACATTTTTCATCTGAGCAATATATACATTTTTTTATTAAATTTAATAAATACAAATTTAATAAAAAAATGGATATAAATTAATATTTTTTTACGAGTATGACTAATTGTTTTGTAAAACATTTTGAAAGAAAAAAAAAGGCATGACATCGATAACTGCCTGACCATGTATCTTTTCCTCAATTAGTATTTAATTTTAACACTTTAAAAAAAATTAAGCACTTTAAAAAGCAATTGTCAACGTCGATCGACATTCAATACCAACTAATCATATTTTAAAAATAAATAAATATAATTAAACGTAATATGATTTTCAATATGTGGTTCGTGATGGAATACTTCACTTTAAAATTGTATAAGACTGCTGAACTGACCTATTTGATATGTGAAAGAAAAACAATTAAATACTCCATTAATGTAGTTTGATGTTGATGCCAACTTTAATAAATTTGGAATTGTGTAAATTGAAATATGCCGTTTCATATAATGCACGTATAATTCTATTTATTTAATGTTTATAATTATCAACAAGAAAGTCGTGATAATTATTGGAGTACAAGGAAGATAAAAGGTAAAAGAAATATTTATTGATAGTTTCAAAAATAAAGATTTACAATGAATTACAATAACCTATTCCATTAGACTATTTATACACACAAAATTAAATCTAAAATATATTTTCTACAAAGATATAAGAAGATCTAAGATATATATATATATATATATATATATATATATATATATATATATATATATATATATATATATATATATATATATATATATATATATATATATATATATATATATATATATATATATATATATATATATATATATATATATATATATATATATATATATATATATATCTTCTAACAAAGATATAAATAATCTAAAAGATATTTCTAAATATAAATTAATATCTAATTATAAAATCTAAATTAATTCTAACACCATTCCATAATTTATATTTACCCAAAACTAACAACACCAATTTCATCCCTTAAATCAAGAAATTGATCAGTTTTGATAGTTGCACAACCTCTATTATTCCATTATGAACTTGATTCCTCAGAAAATGATATTTGGTCTCAATATGCTTGCTTCTCCCATGCAACACTGGATTCTTGGCAAAATTGATTGCAGATTTGTTATCAATCATCAGCTTCAGAGGTTTATTTACCTCAATCTTCAGATCTTTCAGCAAGTTCAGAATCCACACAGCTTGACATGCAGTCAAAGCACCTACAATATATTCAACTTCACAGGTTGACAGAGCAACAACAAGTTGCTTCTTGGAACACCAAGAAATAGGACCTCCCAGAAATTTGAATAAGTACCCAGAAGCACTTCTTCTGTCAACTCTATCTTCGCACCAATCAGAATCAGAATAACTCAAGTTCTAATTCGATCTTTCTTCCAGACGGAAATAACACTCCATATTTCAGAGTTCCCTTCACATTCACATACCTCAGAATCCTGACTGCAGCTTGGTAATGGGACCACTTTGGTTTGCTCATAAATATGCTAACTATTCCAACTGCATAGCAAATATCAAGTCTAGTATTACACAAATACTTTAGAGAACCAACCATTTGTTTGAAGGTTGTTGTAACACCCCAATTCTACCCCAAGCAATTATGCAAAAATAAATCAGAGTTATAAAATTTCAATCATACAAATGAATCGGGACGTCATAAATTCTTCTAACAAAGTCATTGCATTCATCGTGGATATATAACACTTTTTAAATCATCAGGTGAACCATCAACATAACATCTTTAATCAAATAATTCAACATCTACGCAGCGGAATTCTTAATAACATCTCTAACAACTAAACAGCAACTTCGAAACATCTCATATTTAATAATAATCAATTTAAAATTCAACAACTGAAAATCAACAATCAAAAATCAGCAAACATTCATCCCCCCGGGTGTTACATATCAGAGCAATGACACCGACTCAAACTATTGAAGGTATACAACCTTCACTCTCGATTACCTGCATGTTACCAATATAGGGGAAACATTTAAACAGAAGGGGTGAGATATCTAACAATATAATAAAGTGCATGATAATTAATATATTAAATTAGATCAACAACATCACCATTTCTCATCTCATAATCATCGACAATCTCAACAACAATATACATTTATCAACATAAAATACACTTCTTTATGAAATTATATAATGCGACTCAATACTATACAAATACATGTGGTACCATTGGAGCAGAACTCCCATCTCAAAAATTTGCCAATTAATAGAGGCATCAACAAGGCATAGCCTTCATCTCAAAATTTGCCAATTCAGGTCATCTCAACGAGCATAAGCTTCATCTCAAAAATTCAATGTATGCGACACAACCATGAATGTAATAATAACACCCAAGTTAACGACATCTCAAATCATCTCAAATTAACATCTCAATTAACATCTCAAAACATCTCAAATTAATCATCTCAAAAACATCACAAATAATCATCTTAAAAACATCTCAAATAATCATCTCAAAAACATCTCAAATAATCAAAATAATTCATCAAACAACATTTATTTGTTATAAACCATCAACACAATATTATTAATAACTTCTCAGTAACAACTCAACAATATTTAATTTCCACAGTAAATCAACAATGTCATTCTGTAACTCTAACGTCAAGACCGACACTCTCCTACTGTTAGTTCAAACAACAGCCTCTAAGCATCTAACGTTCATCGTTCTGCACAAAACAATGCAAAGGCCATCCAACTTCTGACCACTCAACCTCTAACCAACGTTATTTCTAAATACACAGTTTCTAATGACGCAACCTCTGGGCGACACAATCTTCTGACTATTATAACTTCTGACTAGTGCAACCTCTGATCGGATGCAACTTCTGATCATCACAGCTTCTGACCACCCAAACTCAGACCAGATACAACTTCTGATCATCACCGTCCTCTGACTAACCACATCTTCTGACTAGTACAAATTCTGACTACTACAACTTCTGATGACACAGTCCTCTGACAGCATAGCTTCTAACCCATACAACTTCTAACGTCAGAACTTCTATTTTCTAATAACTCAACGCAACTTCTAACATCCACGTCTAGCATCAGAACTGTTATTTTCTATTCATCCTATTGTTCTAATCCTTCACCTGATATCAATCTAACTAAGAACAGTATTAACAAATTCTATTCTCCAAATTAATTCATTAGTTCTAATACAGTAGCGCCTGGTATCATTCTAGCATAATTCTGCATTTTCATTAGTGCTATATTCAACGTTTTCCATTACTGCAATATTCTACGTTTTCTTCCCTACATCTCACTATGGGATTCACGCTTAAAGCCCTAAAAATTAATATATATACATGACAATTCATCACCTATAATCATCTTATAATTCTACATCAATTAAACAACATCATGACATCAATATCCATCTAAAATTCATCAAATCTTCATCATACATCATCATATACATCCAATTCAAGAACAAGACAACAATCATCACTAATCCCACATAGCAATCATCATAAACCCAATTATAGAGTTAGAACCCCACCCTTACATTGGATTGAAGGTCTCTCTACAATTTCCGGTTGGATTCACGTTCTTGCCGTTTTCCACTTTCTCTAGCAGCTTGCACGTTCTCTTCCAAATCCTTATTTCTTTCTACTGCTTTTTCTTTCTATTCTAACAACAAATAGTAAAATAACCCTATTATTCTATTATCTCCTTATTGGGCTTAAAACCAACACACGCCCTTATTACTTATATTCCTTCAAAATAAGCTTACATTAAATAATATTACACTTCTAATATTATTTCACCACATAATAATATATCTCTAATATTATTTCTCCACTTAATAAAATAAATCCAATTAATTATAATACAAATTCTTAAATATTCCAAAAATAATTTAATAAAATAATTAATTAAATTACGGGCGTTACAACTCTCCTCCACTTAGAATATTTTCGTCCTCGAAAATTTACCTCAATCGAACAATTCATGATAGGAGTCTCGCATCTTGCTCTCCAACTCCCAAGTCATGCTTTCACCAGCAGCTCCTAGCCAAACCACTTTAACCAAGTCAATCTCTTTGCCCCTCAGAGTCTTCATTTCATGATCCACGATCCATACAGGCATCGTCTCCACCGTAAGATTATCCCGTACTTGCACATCGTCCATATGAATCACATGAGATGGATCTGAGATATACTTCTGAAGTTGTGACACATGAAACACATCATGCAAATTCGAAAGATTAGGCGGTAAATCCACTCTATAAGCAACATTCCCCACTCTCTCTGAAATCTGATACGGTCCAATAAAACGAGAAGTTAGCTTCTTAGACTTCAACGCTCGCCCAACACTAGTCACCGGTGTAACTCTCAAAAACACATGATCACCAGCTTGAAATTCTAAATCTTTCCTTCACTTGTCATGATAACTCTTCTGTCTACTTTGGGCAGCTTTCATCTTCTCTTGAATTAACTTCACCTTCTTAGTAGTCTCACGAACAAGTTCAGGTCCAAGTACTACACTTTCTCCAGATTCATGCCAACATAACGGAGTTCTACATCTTCGACCATACAACGCTTCAAAAGGTGCCATCCCAATACTAGAATGGTAAATGTTATTATACGTGAACTCTATTAACGGGAGATAAGTATCCTACGAACCTCCCTGCTCAAGAACACATGCCCTTAGCAAATCTTCCAACGATTGAATCGTCCGTTCAGTCTGTCCATCTGTCTGAGGATGATACGCTGAACTCAACCTCAACTTTGAACCCAACGCTTCTTACAAACTCTTCCAAAAATCAGAAGTAAATCTTGGATCTCTATTTGACACAATGCACAAAGGAACACCATGCAACTTCACAATCACACTAATATAAATCTCAAACAACTTCGGCACTGGAAAACTGATGTTAATAGGAATAAAATGAGCTGACTTCGTAAGCCTATCAACAATCACCCAAATCGAATCATGTCTTCTTAAAGTATTAGGCAACCCCATCACAAAGTCCATTGAAATGCTATCCCATTTCCACTCTGGAACTTCCAACGGTTGCATCAATCCTGCAGGCTTCTGATGTTCAACTTTCAAATTCTGACAAGTCAAACATGCATACACAAACCGAGCCACATCACTCTTCATCCCAGGCCACCAAAAAAAACCTTTCAAATCTTGATGCATCTTTGTAGCTCCTGGATGAATACTCAACTTACTTCTATGGCTCTCTTCAAGTATCACTTTCTTCATCTCAACATCATCAAGAATACAAATCCGGTTATGAAATCTCAACACACCTTGCACATCTAGCTTAAAATCACTATTCTCATATTGATCAATCCCAACCATCAAATCTACCAGTTTCACATCCAACTTCTGAGCTCCTCTGATACTGTCTAGAAATTCATTATTAATCTTCAACATACCCAACATAACACTCTGCGGAGTAACCTCACAAACTAAGCTCATATCTCTGAACTGCTCAATCAATTCCAACTCCTTAATCATCATTGTTGACATATGTAAAGTCTTTCGACTCAACGCATCAGCTACCACATTTGCTTTTCCTAGATGACAACTTAAATCGAAATCATAATCCTTTAACAATTCCAACCATCTTCGTTGCCTCATATTCAACTCTTTATGATCGAACAAATACTTCAAACTCTTATGGTCACTAAACACTTCAAATCTAGAACCATAAAGATAATGCCTCCAAATCTTCAATGCAAAAACAACTGCAGCAAGCTCTAAATCATGCGTAGGATAGTTCTTCTCATGAGTCCTTAACTGCCTTGACGCATAAGCAACTACCTTACCATTCTGCATAAGCACACATCCTAAACCCATCTTAGAAGCATCACAATACACCACAAAAGGCTCTCCAGGATTAGGCAACATCAAAATCGGAGCCGACGTCAACCTCTTCTTCAATTCCATAAAACTTTCTTCGCACTGAACATCCCATGCAAACGCTCTACCTTTACAAGTCAACTTAGTCAATGGAAGAGACAACTTAGAAAATCCTTAGATAAACCTTCTATAATAACCAGCTAATCTCAAGAAGCTTCTAATCTCAGTAGCTGACTTTGGAGTTTCCCATTGCAACACAACATCAACCTTCGATGGATCTACAACAATGCCACTACCTGAAATCACATGACCAAGAAAACTAACCTCTATCAGCCAGAATTCACACTTGGACAACTTTGCGTACAACTTCTTCTCTTTTAAAATCTGAAATACTACTCTTAAGTGCTCAGCATGCTCTTCTTCTGACTTAGAGTAAATAAAAATATCATCTATGAACACCACTACAAACCAATCCAAATAAGTATGAAAGATACGATTCATATATTCCATGAATACTCCCGGCGCATTAGTAACACCGAAAGGCATCACCGAATACTAGTAATGCCCATAACGCATTCTAAAAGCCGTCTTATGAATATCTTTGTGATACGGTGGGAGAACTGACCTGGGATTTGCGTTTGTGTTCGCAAATGTTTCAGTTTAGCAAGAGTCGCCACCGACTTTTTATTTTATCCTAAGGAAAGGCCAAAAAGCACAGGAAAAACCTTTGAGATTTTTTCTTGGGTTCGGGGAGTAGATTATAGAAAGGGAAGGTATTAGCACCCTTTCTATCCATGGTTATCTATTGGCTCTTAGTTACTTGCTTAGATCACTTGCTTTGCATTTTCAATTGTTTGAAATGGTGCTTTTCAATTGTTTGAAATGGTGCTTTATGTGTGGTTTTGAAAGATGTTTTGAAAAGAGGCCATTATTGTGGCAACCTTTGTAATGATTCTTGTTTGAATGTATACAAAGGTGTTTTTGTCTTTTGAAAAGTTTTCAATGTTTGAAAGTAGGGTTTTTGAAATTGTGTTTGTGAAGTGTGTTTTAAAAATAGCAAGGATGTTTTTGCAAGCTTGATCAAGTAACTAAGAGCTATCTACCATATTTTACTCAAAGATCTTTCCTATGTTTTAACCCTTTTAACAGTGTTGTTTCACCATTGTATTTGGTGAACAACCTTGTGTTAGGATGTTAACGGGACAGGCGCGGGTCATCGTATAGACCATGATAGCAATAGTGTCAAGTATATTTGGCAATTTTCTTGAGGGACTTGATCATTTTGTTTAGACAACCTTGATAGGATCATCGAGGGACTATGATCTTTTTGTTTGTTTTTGTTTTGCCAAAGTACTTGACATGCAACCATGGCCCATTTTTTGAAGGCAACAAGTGGATGAAACCCTATGGGTGTGAGTGTGCATTGTGTTTGTTTTTCATGCATGTTTATCTTGGATTAGGTCAAGCTATTTGTTGATTAATTTTGCATACAAACCCTAGGTCTAAGTATGGTATAATTGAAAGCGTAAATGTGCGAGAATTTAAAAGCTAGGCTATTACAACATGATTATGGGGATGGGGGATACAAGTTTGAATTGGGGATATTTGACAAAGAAATAAATTCTAAGTTATTACAACCATATCGAATGTACAAGTCAATATTTAACATTTAAATAAATACAATTAAATAAATATCAAATAAAAATGTATTATGCAAAAAAAGATTGTTTATATATGTGAAAAAGGTTTTTTGTGTTTGAAATATAAACAAATAAAAAAAAAGTCAATATTTTAATTATTTTGGTTATTTAGGGCAAAACCCTAATTTTTTTAAATAAATAGTAATATTTATCAATTATATACAATATGTATTAATTTATACAAAAATAAAAGCATATTGTAAAAAAAAAGTATTTTTAGTGTCAAATATTAATAAAAATGAAAATGTATTATTTCTATATTTTTTTCCTAATTATCTAATAAAACAAAATATACAAGTATATATATATTTATCATTTTAAATATACAAAGATAAAAGAATTAATTATTTACAAGAAAATGTATATTCAAGAAAATGTTTTCAAAATGTGAATAAAAATAATAACTGAAAGATAAATATATTTTGTATTATTTTTTTGAGTTTTATTAAAAGAGAAAATAGTTTATTTATACATATATATGTTTAATAAAATGCAATAAATATCAAATAAATATGAAAAAATATGGAAAATCATTTTTGGCATTTTTTTATGTTTGAACAAAAAATATAAAGTCAGAATAAAAAAGAAAAACATAAAAATGACAAATATTTAATCAAATGGGTCAGGGGGGTGCAAACTGAATAAAGGGGTGCTAGAAGCAAGAATGACCCAGGCCCAGCCCAAGCCATCATCTTCAACCTCCAGCATTTAAAAATACGCGTGCCTCTTGTACAAAATGCTATCTCCTGATTCTTTGATCTTTTGACAAAACTTAAAACATGAAACTTGTAGAGCATCAAATAACGAATTCAACCATATAAAAAACTTGGATTAACTCTCAAAGACCAGAGAGAATTTCTCTGGCCCTAAAACCTGACCTAACTTTTTTCACATGTTCATGAATGAAATTCTCTCAGCACGATTAATGTAAATGAAAACTAAGCATATGTATGGCTTCAGGGCTATGAGTACAACATATTTCATTCACAAACCTAAGCCTAACCATTCCTAAATAGAGAGATAGAAGTCCATGAAATACCTGTTTCAGTTTGAATCGAGTAGGGAAATGCAGCAACCTTCAATGGTGTTTGAGCTTCTGTTGAGCTTGCCTGAGGTCCAAGGAAGCTTCTCCAATGCCTGGCTTGCTTTGAAACAAACTGAATCGTGCTGTAGAACTTCACCTGCAAAGCTTTGAAATGAAAATGGAAAAGTGGGTTAGAGGTGTTACAGCTTGCAATGGAGGTCTGGGATAGTTCAAGTGGATGGAATGGAAGATGTTTGAACAGGTTTGGGCCAAAACGCATGATAGGAATTGATTATGGCTTGAAGTTTTCAGAACTTGCCCTGTTTTGCAACAAAACATGGATTCTGAGTATTAGGAGGTATGAGGGATGAATGAGTCGTGCTTCAGGCTTATTTTAATGTATGGAAACTGTATGCAAAGTTTGTTTTAGATTGTGTTAACAGAAAATGAGAGTTGGTCTTGTTTTGTAATGTTTCTTCTATATGAAGCAAAGATGTGTAAGTCTATGTTCACATGCCTGTACAAGCCATCTTGTATGCCGCACATAATCCTCTAGGGCCCTCTAATCCCTGGATTTAGTTTGTAGTCTCAGATCTTTGTTCAAGGCTCAATGCTTAGTGTTTTGACATAAAGCAACTTTTGCAAAAATGGTAAAATCACTTTTACTACTTAAGGCTTAAACTTGCATGTAATGTCCATATGAATAAGATAACACCTTAACACAATGGTTAGGCATTAAATTATGAATTGTAAGTTGGTTTTGAGGCCTGAAAAATAGCATCAAACAAGCTGATTTGAAAATGCAAGTTGCTATGGACATGCCTTGGCCATGAACAAAAGTGAGTTTTTGCCAACTTTGGGAATTCGATTCTCTCTAACCACAAGGGTGTTTGAGGAGTTCTTGGATAATTTGGAAATATTGGAACATGTACTAAAATCCATATTTGAAATGCAAATTGAAACTCCAAGTGGAACTATGTGAAAAATGGCCAAGAAGATGGGTCAAAATTCTGCCTAGATTAGGGCAAATTTCTTCTAAGTTAAAAGTTTTTGGTACCCTTGTTCCAAAAATCATAACTTGAGATACAAGCTTCTTTTGAGAAAACTTTGTGAATCAAAGTTGTAGAATTTGTGATGGACTACAACTTTCATGTTACAAGTTTTCTTTGAATCCATTTTCATATTGGTGAAAAAATGGGACAAAGTTAGGAAAAAATAAGAAAATTTCATAACTTAGAAAATTTCTAAGTTATGAAATTTTTCCATTTTAAACCCTAATTTGCAATTTTGGGTTTCTTGATGAACAAGTTTCATAATTTGACATGTTTTGATGAAAAATAACTCTTGGCACTTGATTTTGACCAAAAAGTCAAAGTTTGACTTTTCAGTGTACAGTCAAATTTTGATTAGTTGACTGAAAAATTCATCTGTCAATCCTATGCATTTGAGATCTTTTGAACTTGTTGAATGGGTCAAGACAAATTCATTGAGTCCTTGAGTACATATGTGAGCTTGGTTTGCCATTGGTTAGGTCAAACAGTCAAAAATTGTCTTTGTGCAGTCAAAACCCTAAAAATGACCATTTTGCCCTTTTGGTGATCTGATCAAATTTCTTGTGGAATTGTGATCCAAACTTGATCAAATGGTTCATATGAGTTCATAATGTTGATGTGGGTCAAATTTCATGAGTTTTGACTGTCAATTGGCCACAGTTGACTTTTTCCCCAATACAACTGATTTCTAGGTCAACTGTCCAATTGACTGGGTAAAGACTTGAATCAAGGCTTGAAACTTGGTATGGGCAAACTTGTGAACCCAACATGAAGTATGAAAGTCAATTTGGTCATTGTAGGTCAAAATATCCTTGTGCAAACTCAAACCCTAATTTGGGTCAACAGTGCAAGGAGGAGTCTTGAGCAGAGCAAACCCTAGCTTGATCTTGAGTTCCAAGAGTCTTGTGATGAGAAAATGTTGATGAAATAAGAGGAAAAATTTTGGGGTACAACAGTTGCCCCTGTCCAATCTTCTTGAACCTGAAGAGTTAGATTGGCAGGCTTGCCTTTCGCGACTCGAAGGTAAAAGAGGATTGGACACTAGAGTGCCCGTAAATTTGCACTTGTCAAAACATTGGTGCGGGAATGGGCTTAAAGATTCCATTTGGAGATGGTAGAATCTTGCTGGAGACGGGCTTAAAGATTCCATCCAATAATGTTTGTTGAACTGCAATGTTGTGGGTCAGAAGAATGAGGATCAAAATGGTATCCGTGTCTGGAATGCATTTTGAACTGTATCTGGAGACTGAGTTTGTATGAGCAAAAGAATGGCGTCCGTGTCTGGGGCGTACCTGAGCTGTAACTGTATTTGAATGTTGAATGAATATCAGAATGACTGCCGTGTCTAGAGTATATCTGTATTGTATTTGGGTAACAGAGAAATATCTGTGTATGGAGCAACTGTGTGCTGGGGATAAATTCTGAATGAGTGACAGAATGGCAACCGTGTCTGGAGCGTATCTGGACTGTATCTGAAGTTGAGATCTATATGAGTAGTAGAATGACTTCCATGTCTGGAGTGTATCTGTACTGTAACTGGGATCTGAATAAATGACAGAATGACTTCCGTGGCGACTGCACTGGGGAGAATCAAACTGCTGATGTAAGGGTCAGAATGGTATCCGTGTTTGGAATGCATTTGAACTTGAGGTTGATAATTGAATCTGAATGAGAGATAGAATGGCCGCCGTGTCTGGAGCGTATCTAGTCTGTATCTGATTGCTGAAGTCTGAATGAGTAGTAGAATGACCGCCGTGTCTGGGGTGTATCTGTACTGTAACTGACTTAAAATTCTGAGTAAGTAATAGAATGACCGCCGTGTTTGGGGTGTATCCATACTGTATCTGACTTGAAATTCTGAATGAGTAATAGAATGACCGCCGTGCTTGGGGTGTATCCATACTGTATCTGAATAGCCTTTTGATCTTATCCTGAAAAGGATAAAATGTTAGCTAAACACAAAGTTATGTTGCATGATATGTATGATGCAATGAATTGTATTTCATAAATGTTTATGATATATGAATGTAATGGATGCGCATGTAAGCTGAGTAGCCGTCTTGCTGAGGAAGATAGATCCTAATAGTTGGAGATAACAGGATCTTTGACTGCTGCCGGGGATAATAAATCCTTGACCGAGGCTGGGGATTCCAAAACTCTTTGATTACTGAAGATGAGAAATCCTTATTGATTGCTGATTGCTTGGGGAATAAGGAAAATTTTGAAAATTGCTACTGGGAAGTTAAAACCTGGGAGACTTATGCTTGGAGAAGTGAGACTGAGAATCTTCAATCTGATGGGAAGTATCTCTGTGGAGAGAATGTTCACTATTCTGGTTCCGCTGGGGGTAGGATTTTTAGGGTTTTTGGGCTCCACTGGGGATCTTGAAACTCGACTCTGAGGGGAATTAAGTTTTGGAATGCACTTTAGCTGTGGAATCTAACTTTAGAAAGCTTTTGCTCTGCTGAGGATCCTGAAGTTTAACTCTGTTGGGGAAATATATTCCGAATTTAGCCTTGTTGGAGATCTGAATGATGTATCATAGGGGATTTCTTCTGAAAGGGCATAAAGGTATCTTCCTACACCTTCAACCTATTAGCAATCATCTTTTCTCAATTTCGCTTTATTTATAAGCAATGATTATGTTCAAATGCATATGCCTATTTAACAAAACATTGGACGTTTTCAAAAATAAACATAAGTGTAAAAAGAAAAGGAAGGCAAGCAAATTTTTGCACTTGGAAGTGTATTTGTATTAACTTTTTATATGTATCTTTATACAAAGGAGACAAACATCCTAGTAAGAGAATGTTGTCGTAAAAATTGAAAAATTTTATACAAAAGAAAGATGGCTATGTGTGACAATTCCATGGGATTCCTATTCTGCTATAGCCTTCACAACTCTGAATATCTTGTCCATTCATTGCTTAGTCCGCCGATGACTAGGTTGATCAGAAGCTCGGAGCTTGTTGATGAAGAGATTGTTCTTTAAAGTGATCCGACGAGACACAATCATACGCTTTAATTCCCTAACTTTTGCCTGAATCGCCCTTTCGGGTTTTCGATCCACCGGGAAACCCCTTTTTGCCCAAGTCTCCCTTTCGGGTTTTCAACTTGCCGGGTGTATAGATTTTTTTGTTTTATCCCTAATTTTTGCCTGAACCGCCCTTTCGGGTTTTCGGTTCACCGGGATGCCCATTTTTGCCCAAGCCGCCCTTTCGGGTTTTCGACTTGTCGGGTTATTTCATGCGTAGTATTTTTTGACTATGTCCATGTTCGCAGGGTGTGGCAAGTCATCACCGTCCATGGTGGTCAGAATCATTGCCCCACCAGAAAAGATGCTCTTGATCACAAACGGTCCTTCGTAAGTAGGAGGCCATTTGCCCCTGGGATCACTTTGCGGCAAGATGATCCGCTTGATTACAAGATCTCCTACTTGATATACCTGACACCTGACTTTCTTGTTGAAAGCCTTGATCATCCGTTTTTGGTACGTCTGACCATGACAAACAGCAGTAAGTCGCTTCTCATCGATCAAATCGAGTTGATCAAGCCGGGTCTGAATCCAATCGTCTTCACTCAAACCAGTGTCCTTCATAATCCTTAAAGAAGGAATCTGAACTTCCATAGGTAGGACAGCTTCCATGCCATATACCAAAGAGAATGGGGTTGCCCCTGTTGAAGTACGTGCCATGGTACGATATCCATGCAGAGCAAACGGTAACATCTCATGCCAGTCTTTGTAGGTGACTGTCATCTTTTGAATGATCTTCTTGATATTTTTGTTCGCGGCTTCAACGACATCGTTCATCTTCGGCTGATAGGGAGATGAATTATGATGATAAATCTTGAACTGTTCGCATAGAGCGGTGATCATAGTATTGTTCAAATTTGTACTGTTGTCTGTGATGATCCTGTCGAGGACACCATACCGGCATATGAGGTTCTGCTTGATGAAGCGGGCAACCGCATTCTTTGTAACTGAGGCATATGAAGCTGCCTCGACCCATTTGGTGAAGTAATCAATAGAGACCAAGATAAAGAGATGTCCATTGGATGCCGTGGGCTTGATCTCTCCAATCATGTCAATGCCCCACATTGCAAATGGCCAAGGAGCTGTCAGAACGTTGAGAGGAACAAGAGGAATATGTACCTTGTCGGTGTAGACTTGACATTTGTGGCAAGTACGGGAATGTTGATGACAATCAGCTTCCATGGTAGACCAGTAGTAGCCTGCCCTTAGAATCTTCTTAGCCATCGTATGTTCGCTCAAATGGGTGCCAAATGTACCACTGTGTATCTCAGTCATGATCAACTCTGCTTCAGCTTTGTCAACACATCGAAGTAAAACACAATCATGGATGCGTTTATAAAGGATGCCATTGCTTAGGAAGAACTTGGCAGCAAATCTCCTTAAGAACTTTTTGTCATTGACGGAAGCTCCTTCGGGATAATCTCTAGTCTGGAGATACCTTTTGATTTCATGAAACCAGGGTTGTTCCACTACTTCTTCGGTATTAATCTCATGACAGTGCACAGGTTCGTTCATTCACTCGATGGTAATTTGGGGAGCCTCGTTATCCCAGTTGAGTTTAAACATGGAAGACATTGTAGCCAGAGCATCTGCTAGTTGATTCTCTTCTCGCGGGAAATGCTCGAAAGTAATCTGCTCGAAATGAGGCAACAAAGTCAGGACATGTTCTTTGTATGGGATAAGATTAGGATGTTTGGTGTCCCACTCTCCTTTGACTTGAGTGATAACCAAAGCCGAGTCCCCAAATATGACCAAAGATTTGATCCCCAGGTCTATAGCAGCCTTGAGACCAAAGATGCAAGCTTCATATTCGGCCATGTTGTTGGTACAACTGAAACAAAGTCGGGCAATGAAAGGCGTATGGCAACCTTCTAGGGAAATGAGTACCACGACGATACCTTTGCCAAGTGCATTTTAAGCACCATCAAAGTACAAGGTCCATCGGGATCCTTGTTCAGGTCCGTCATACGGTCCGTTACCTTCGATGTTGTCCAAAGTCAAGATGTCTTCGTCAGGGAAGTCGAATCTCATAGATTGATAATCTTCGACGGCTTGATGAGCTAGATGGTCAGCTAGTATACTCCATTTTATATCTTTTTGGGTAGTATACTGGATGTCATACTCAGTCAGGATCATCTGCCATCTAGCTATTCTTCCAGATAAAGCAGGCTTCTCGAAGATATACTTGATTGGATCCATCTTGGAAATCAGCAAAGTGGTATGAGTCAACATATACTGCCTTAGTCGGCGAGCAGCCCATACCAAAGCACATCAAGTTTTCTCGAGCAATGAGTAGCGAGTCTCACAGTCGGTAAACTTTTTGCTAAGGTAATAAATGGCATGCTATTTTCTACCAGACTCATCATGTTGGCCCAGTACGCACCCCATTGAGTTGTCCAAAACAGTCAGATACATGATCAACGACCTTCCTTCGACGGGTGGCATCAGGATAGGAGGTTCTAGTAAATACTCTTTGATCTTATCAAAAGCAACTTGACAATCGTTTTTCCATTCAACTACCTGATCTTTCTTCAACAGTTTGAAAATTGGCTCACAGGTAGATGTCAGGTGAGAGATGAACCTGGCGATATAGTTCAAGCGTCCCAAGAATACTCTAACCTCCTTTTCAGTACGGGGGGCAGGCATTTCTTGTATAGCCTTTACTTTAGCAGGATCGACCTTAATGCCCTTGTTGCTGACAATAAATCCCAGAAGTTTACCAGACCTAACTCCAAAAGTGCACTTGCTTGGATTCAGTCTGAGTTTATACTCCTTCAACCTGGAAAACAACTTCTGCAAATGTTCAAGGTGTTCTTCTTCTGTTTGTGATCGAGCTATCATGTCGTCTACGTAAACTTCAATCTCATGATGGATCATATCATGAAACAAAGCTACCATGGCGCGTTGATAGGTTGCCCCTGCGTTCTTCAGTCCGAACGGTATCACCTTATAGAAGAAGGTACCCCATTGTGTAACAAAGGTTGTTTTCTCCATGTCCTCGGGAGACATTTTGATTTGGTTGTACCCCGAGAATCCGTCCATGAAAGAAAATACTTTGTGCTGAGCTGTGTTGTCAACCAAAATGTCGATATGTGGCAGCGGAAAATCATCTTTAGGGCTAGCCCTGTTCAAATCCCGATAGTCCACGCACATTCTGACCTTACCGTCTTTTTTGGGTACGGGCACAATGTTAGCAACCCATTGTGGATAGGTTGTGACAGCCAGAAAGCCGGCGTTGAATTGCTTCATTACTTCAGCCTTAATCTTCTCAGACATGTCAGGTCTCATTCGGCGAACCTTTTTCTTGATCGGTGGATAGTCTTCTCTTGTAGGGAGACGGTGAACCACGGTATCTGTGTCTAACCCTGGCATGTCTTCATAAGACCAAGCGAAGATTTCAACGTATTCATTCAACAACTGTATTAAGCGTTCCTTGACACTCGGTTCCAAGTTGGCACCCACTTTTACTTATTTCCTGTCCTCCTCTGTCCCTAAGTTGATGGTTTCTAACAACTCTTCATGAGGCAGAATGGCCCTCTCTTCTTGTTGTAGAAGTCTGGCTAACTCTCCCGACACTTCACAATCTTCGTCAGCTTCGTACTCAGTGTGATTGACCAAATCTTCAGAGTTATCGAAGGCTAAAACAGAATAGTCACCCATGGAATACGGAGTGGATGGTGTTGCACCCCAAAATTTGCCCTCCCATATTCTTCAAAGTTTTGACAGGCATCATCTAGATTTGTTCAAAATCTCTCAAGGGTTGCACAGTCAACCATCCTCCTAAGCCAGTCAAACTAGGGTTTTGGTTCTCACAAGGAAGCTGAGGTTTTCAAGGGCTCAATCAAGTCCCATATTCTCATACACATTGTCAATCACCTACATGTCAAGTTTCAATGCTCACAAGGTCAAGTTGCACAGTCAAAAACCCTAATTGCTTCACAATCAACTGTAGGGGCAAAATGGTCATTTGGCAGTCAAAAATCAAAATTTTTGGTCAACATCTTATTTTGAAGCCACAATCATCATTTGATCAAGTCTTGATCATGATTTCACAAGAATGGCTCAAAAATCATCAAGGTGTCAAAAGTTTCTATTTTTGGACAGCTGAAAAGTCAACTGTAACTTGACCAAGGCATAACTTTTTCAAGTTTCATCAGAAAAATCCCATCCAATGCTCATCTTGAAGGGGAAGACATTTCCAACAACTCATCTTCACATTCCAAGTCCAAGAAATGCTCTCACAAAAAGTTATCAATTTCAACATTATAGGTCATTTTCAAAAGTCAACAAAAAGGCACTTTAAGTCAAAGACCATAACTTGAGATTGGTAAATCAAAATGACATGGGACCAAAGACATTGGTTAGAGGACTTCAAGAACTTTCCAAAATGTCCAAGAACATGTTCATAGCTTCATAATTGAGCAAGATATGCATTGGAGAAGTTAGGAAATTTTTGTGAAATGGCCAAAGTCAACTATCCTTGAAAATTCATTTTTGACAAAAGGGGCCCACTTTTTCCACTTGATTCAGCTTGGCCATGCTTCCCACGTGTCCCACAATTTATTTCAAGATTTAAAATTAATTTTTTCATTTTTATTTAATTTTATTTGATTTATTTCATTTTAAATCTTTAAAATTCAAATAAAAATAAAAGAAATTAATGGAGGGATATATTTTGTGTTGATTAGCTTTGATACACCTTGAAATACCTTCCAAATTCGTACAAGGCCAATTATGGGCATAAAAATTCAAATTTTCACAAATATGGCAAATGATTCAATGTTGGTTATGGAGGAAATCAAGAACATAATTGCATAAGCTTAATGACCATAATTTTGATTGATTCTCATTCATTACTATATATACAAGCCTTCCCAATCTCATTCGAAAAGAGTGTGTGCAGAAACGGCCAAGAGCAAAACCAAAAATTATTCAAAAAGTGAGAGTTCTAAAACATAGTTGCGAGCATCTTCAGATCAAAACAAGCACGTGGTTCTATTCCTTGCCACACCCTGAAGCTAAAGCAACCTTTGCCAAGTCCTGAGGCTCATACCGCGCTGTAAGTTCTTCCCAGGTCCCCTTATAATTTCCATGTTATTTTTCCAAGCGCTTTCCTGTGCAGGTTCCAAACTGAGGCGCACCATAAGCCTCACATCTCTGCAAGCCAAGTGTCATTGGAGGCAGATCTAAGGGCCAAGCATAAGGAATACCATGGTCTGGAGTCAAAGCATGCATAGGCCACCATGAAAGGTCAAACAAGGCTTCCTGCTAATGGGCCAAGATTCAACATCACACCCCCATTCCTGGTCCAATACCCCTTCCATTTGGTTTATTTTTTCTTTTCATTTTTTTATTTTCCAATTTGATTTCTAACCTTTTTATTTTATTATTATTAACAAATTAATCAATTAACACATTTTCATAAAAAAACCAAAAAATAGAATTACATCATTATTATTATTATTATTTTATTTTGTAAAAAACATTAACTAAAATAGTTTAATTAGGCCATTTTAATTCCTTTCTTAAATAATTAAAATAGATCTAGAATTAGATAAAGTTAACTTTTAATTTTATTTCATTTCTTTTATTTCATAAAAACATAAAAAAACAAAAAATATTTCTTTTTAATTAAATTAATTAATTAGTCATTAATTAGCTTTAATTTCATTTTAATTACAAAAAAGACCAAAAAATCAATTTCTTTTCTTAAAAGGGTCAACACCCTTAGACATTCCCGATTAATTTATTCGCGCGCATTTAATTTGTTCGATTATTATGCAATTGCTCCGGACATGTAATAGTAAATAGGACTTTTACTGTTTTTTTATTTTTCCGTACTCATTTACTAAAAAAACGAGTCTTTGTAATTTTTGGCGATGTATAGACCCGCGCCTTGTAATAGCGTAGGATTTACGTTTCCGCAATTTACTTTCCGCACCCCTTAACTGTTAACTTGCATGAAAGAATGTATGTAAATAAAAACAACTCGTAGCTCACAATTAACAAGACAAACATTAACTGAATACAACACACAAATACACACACCACTTCTAGGGTACGCCTCACTTGTTGCCTTCGAAACGTGGTCGTCAAGTATAGGACGTCTTAGCGGTCCTTATGTCCATGATCCAGTTGCCTCGAAACAGTTGCCTCGAACAGTTGCCTCGAAATGGTTGCCTCGGATTAAAAAAAAAGATCAAGGACATAAGGGTAGCTTCTAAGGTGTCCTAACTGTTGCTTCGGTGACCACACTGTCCCTACACTCGAATTGACCCGAACACCTCCAACGGTGGTGCTACCTACCTCTCAATGGTGGGATGGCACTACCTTAAGGACTTCTACACAGCTTAATTCCTTAGGGTAGGTAGATGACTCATAGATACTTGCTCTTTTCAAAAACAAAACAAAATACTTTTCACACCTTACACTTTCAAAAGCTTTCAAAACAAATTTTTCAAACACTCTTGAGGACAGATACAAGAGTTATTCAGAAATCTTTCAAAGAAACTTTTTCAAAACCCACACACACATTTGAAAAGCAAACATTTTGAAAACATAAGAGCAAGTATCTAAGAGCCCATGGATAACCATGGATAGAAAGGGTGCTAACACCTTCCCTTTCTATAAATCTACCTCCCGAACCAAGAAACATATCTCATAAGGAATTTTGTTGTGCTTTTGTCCTTTCCTTGTTGGAGAATATAAAAGACGGTGGCGACTCTTGCTTCCGCGACATTTCGCAAAACCAGCTAAAAACAGTCAGTTCTAAATCCACCGATCACAGAACTGGCGACTCTGCTGGGGAGATACTGTAAAGTGAGGTGTACCTTAGGATAACTCATACTTGTGTTTTCAATTGTCTGAATTGTTTGCTTTATTATTATGGGTACTGTCTTGGGAGTTCTATAGATCCTAACCCGAATCTGGGGGATACCTTCTTAGAAAGTAGCAACAAGGCTGTGAGGGAACTGTGCGGGGTATACCGACACGGTTGAAGCAGTCTGCTACGTTGATGTGGCACTTTGGTGAGTACCGGTAACCCTTGAGTCAAGTCAAGGAGAGTACGGGGCCGCCGCGTGGTGTCGTGAAGCATCAACTGACCTTAGGAACCTTAATTGAACCATCCTGGCCTCTTTAGGGGTAGTGAGATAACTACTTTGGTGCAGTCCGAAGTTGGTTGATACTCGATACTACACTCAGTTGAGGGTTGTTTTCTTGGGATATTTTGATCGCCAGTTCAGTGGCTAAATCGAAACGATGAACACAGAAAACAATCCAATGATATTGAGCTCCTTAGAACCCGATTACTTTGATAGGACAAGTTTGAGCCCACCAACTTCAAGAGGGTAGTACCCCAAACTTCATGCTGGCCTAAACTCTAAGGGTTGTCTTGTGTGACTTGTGTGCCTTCAAACTTGACTACTTGCATACTTGTTATCTGACGCTTGAGTTTCTTGCAGGTTTTGTTTACAGTCCTTAATCTGGACTCATAACAGGGTTTACCTACATCACTCCATGCATAGCATAACATCATACCATTGCATACATCATGCATAAGGACTAACCCATTTCAAGGATCTCAAGGGTCTGTGATGCAGGTCATGATGAACCAACTGTCTAGCAAGGGGCAAAAGGGGATTTATTTTCCTCTAGCCAAGGTTGATGACTTGGGTCAGGGGCTATGACCCACTAGATATGGTGAGCCTTGACTCTTGAAGAAGGGCTCTCAACAACATGAAGTTCCTTCCATCAAGCTACCAAAATTCAAATGCTAACAATTTTTCTTGTTTACCCCGCGAGATCCTTGGAAACATTGCATGCATACATATCATTGCATCACAGGTTCCCTTTTTGTTACAGGTCACTTACCTTCTCCGCTATTTATTTCAGCAGTCATCGTGAATCCTGAATCATCCAATGAACAAGCTATCAAGGCCCTCCAGGCCCAGAACGCCCAGTTCCAGGAGTTGATTATGAGCCTATCCCAGGGTCAAAAGGAATTGAAGACTCTGATTCAGAAGAAGAAGAAGAAGAAGAGGACTGTTTTGTTCAACCCTAGACGCAGATCTAGGAACACACTGCATAATGAAGCTGAGAGGACTACTCCATCTGCGAGGGAAATCAGTCACCAAGGGAGAGAGGTTCCTAGCCCTGTGGTCTCTAACACCGAGACAGACTTCAATGATGAACAGTACCCCCCTGCTGAAGACAGGTACAAACAGCTGGAGGACCGGTTAAATGCTATGGATATCCAACGTGTGCCTGGGTTGGACTTTGGGGACCTAGGTTTATCTTCTGGGGTGGTGATCCCTCACAAGTTCAAGGCACCTTCCTTTGTAAAGTACGACGGGGTTTCCTGTTCTAAGCTGCACCTCCGTTCATACGCAAGGAAGATCCAGCCCTACACGGCAGACAAGAATCTATGGATCCATTTCTTCCATGAGAGTCTTTCAGGGACTCAGCTCGATTGGTTCTATCAGTTGGATGGAACCAATATTCGTAACTGGGAGGACTTGGCAACTTCTTTTTATAAGCAGTATCAGTATAATGCCGACCTCGCTCCCACGCGTACCCAACTCCAGGGTATGTCACTTGGGACGAGTGAAGGTTTTAAGGAGTACGCGCAAAGGTGGAGAGATCTGGCTGGAAGGGTGCAGCCGCCCTTGACTGACCGTGAGCTCGTTGACATGTTCTTGGGGACCCTGTCTGGTCCCTTCTTCAACCATCTGATTGGAAATTCTTCTGCTGGGTTTACAGATTTGATCTGGACCTGGGAGAGGATCGAAGCTGGCATCAAGGCTGGGAAGATTCAAGAAGCTGCACCTTCTGATACTCACAAAAAGCCTTACACTGGGAAGAAAGAGGCCAATGTTGCGTACATCCAAAAGGGTCCCCATGATCAACATGTAGGGGCAATCCAGATCTCTAATCCTAGGTCTGCTCAACAAGGACAGGGGCATCAACGTAAGGAGGTCGCACCCAAGAGACAATTCACTAAAATCAACATGTCACTGGATCAAGCGCTACAGCAAATGTTGAAGGCAGGGCTGATTACCTTGAGGGCTCCTCTCCGGAATCCAAACACCTCTGCTCCTAACTACCATCCTAATGAGAGGTGCGCATACCACTCTGATAGCCCGGGTCATACTACGGACAACTGATGGCCTTTGAAGAACAAGATTCAAGACATGATCGACGCCGGAGAGATTCAGTTTGAAGCGTCAGAGACTCCAAACCTAATCAATGCTCCTTTGCCCAATCATTGAAGGCTTTTGTTTATTTGAATTTCCGAGTTGTAATTTTTTGCTTATACAAACAATTAATGTCATAGCAAACTCTTTTATTTCACTAATGCACTGCATATGTCTGTTTTTGAATTAATCCAATTATTTTCACTATATTCAAATTGCTTTCATATTTTTTTGATGTCAACTCTCAATTAATAATTCTAAGCCTCTTGAGGGAGGATGACGAAAACGATACCACGATCTACGGTATACTTTTGAACAGACCCCGCTGATGAGGTACAGGCATTGTTTCAATTCCTAAACACTAGAGTTATAAGGCAGATAATCCCTCGTTAACCCCTTTGAGCCAAAGAAGTAGGAGTTTTTCTTTTAGAAAATTAAAACCCTTAATCATAACCTGGGGCAGGGTAGTTCTCTCAGTTGATCCAAGTGCACAACGAATAGCACCAAAGAGGTCCTCACAAAACAAAAGACAGTGATGGTTCCGAATAATCATAAAGACAGACAGTCATTATCCCTCAAAATAAACGCCCATTAAGTCAAAACCTATGAAGGAGACTTACAAAACGGGGGCATCCCGCTGACTGTAATCACAAAAGAAACAGTTCAGGCAAAAAACAAGGATAACAAAATCAAAAAAGAAAGAGGTCCTACAAACCCTCAACCAAAAAAGGAAATGACTGCCTATCCAAAATAAATTTTCAATATCCGAACCATCACTGGTATATCAAAGCAAAGACTCAAACAAGGTCTAGCGCACGATTAGCTGAGTTTAGGTTTGAAGAATATCATGAAGAGCGGGTGGGTACAAATAAATTTTGAGCCTTTATCCTTTGTTTCTTAAACTGTGAACCAGGCCACGTTACAACCCTTAAAAGTCCTAGCTGAAGCATGGGTTGGTTCGAAAGCATACTGTTACAAAGGTATCCTGACTCCTTAAGGCTTGCGGTAAAATAACAAGTTGACATCACATTTTTACAAAATTTGCTTGTGTTACTGAAAAATGCATTTTCAAAAATTTCAAGACAGACATAAGCTTTGCATTTTTAAAATAACATTGTTTGCATATGACTATTTGTTCGAACAGCAGAGAAAGTCGCACGACGAATATCTAAGTGAACAAAAGTACTTCCAACCAAGGGGCAGACATGATCATGGTCTATCATCTGGGGCAGTTAAGTCAAGATTCAGAGAATCTCTCAAAAGGCCAACCAACTTGGGGCAAATCTCCATATGGATCACCTGGGGCATTGGACATGAGTTCCAGCTACGAATCTTGCCTGATCAAACATCTTTTGGTCGCATGGCAACACAACAACAGGGGCATCTCCCTACATTCTGAGAGCGTGGACATAGTCGAAAAAATACTATGCACAACCAAAGACCCGCTAGGTTGACACACCTAGGCAAAAATAAGGGCTTCCCGGCGAACCAAAAGGGTTCGGGCAAAATAAGGGATGAAAATGAAAAAAATTTGTACACCCGGCAAGCCGAAAACCTGAAAAGGCGGCTTGGGCAAAAATGGGTATCCCGTTGGATTGAAAACCCGAAAGGGAGATCCAGGCAAAAGTTAGGGATCAAAGCGTACGACTATGTCCCGTCATCTTGTCACTTGCCTACCAGAAGAAGATTTGTCAAATCGGCAGTCCTCAAGCACCTCTACAGGTACCTTCTCCTGCAGAAACAGGGGCAATAATGAGTTGTCCAAATGATCTAGTTGCTCTGTCAACCAAGGTACCAAGGTAGGTTCGGCTGAAGAATGTAACCAAGTTACCTCAACTCCCCACAGAGTAAGACCAGATTTCAGCAATACTTCCCCGAGCAGAGTTTGGTCTCCCAATCAAACCTAAAAAGGCACAGTATCCTCCAGCAAGTCAGCGATACTCTCCCCAAGCAGAGGTAGTCTACTGTCAGCCTCAAGGAAGTTGGTTTATCCCCCAGAAGATCTCAATATTCCCCAGGGGAGTATACAGATCTTCGTAAGCAAGCATCCCCGGCAGTCTTAATATAAGATTATTCCCCGGCGGAATACAGACACACCAGTGGAGCCACTTCCCCAGTACAGTTTAAAAGTTTCCCCAGGAGAGTTGAATCAATCCCCCCAGTAGGAAGCTTATCCCCAGTAGATTTTGGAAGCTTATCCCCTGCAGAGCACGAACACGTCTCCTCGGCTTTATCCAAAGGTTATTCCCCACTAGGGATTATAACTGGGTTATCCTCAGCTAATAACCACGGAAAGATCGTCCTCGGCGAAGTTTCTTCCTACCCCCCAGCGGAGTTCATCAATTCCCTCAATAAAGCTTATCAACGGTATCCCTCAGCGGAGTTATCATCAAATTCTCAGCGAAGTATCCATTCCCCACAGAGTATTCCCCGCAGAGTATCTCTCCAGCAAGTTTATTCCCCAAGGGAGTCATCTTCTCCTACCGGTTTGTTCTTGCAACCATCATCCCCAGCGGAAACGAAGAACTCTGTTCTTCAACATCAGCCCAGGATTCAACTTCCCGGCATTCGTCAAGGATTTATTTTCCTAGACGAAAATACATTCATAAACATATCACCTTTCATACATCTTACTTACATACACAATGCATGCACATACGCATCATATCACACAAATCTCAGTTATTTTTGAGAACATCTTAAAATCATGCAGTTCATGCATCATGACATTGCATACAACTGATATTTTGCCTTTTCAGGAAAAAGGTCAATCCAAAGACGATTACTATCAACTGTCGCAATTCCAGATTCGATACCTGTATCTAGCCAGGGCATATCTACATTAAAGAGATAGCTTAGAAATGCTCCAGATATGGATGTTGTTCTTTTGCTTATTCAAAACTCCTTCTAGATATAGTTCAGATGTGACCCGTGCATGGCGATGTTCTGATACTCATTCAAGATTTCCTTTCAGAGATAGCTTGGAAATGCTCCAGATATGGATGCTGTTCTTTTGCTTATTCGAAACTCCTTCTAGATATAGTTCAGATGTGACCCAGGCATGGCGACGTTCTGATACTCATTCCAGATTTCCTTTCAGAGATAGCTTGGAAATGCTCCATATGTGGATGTTGTTCTTTTGCTTATTCAAGATTCCTTCTAGATATAGTTCATATGTGACCCAGGCATGGCGACGTTCTGATACTCATTCCAGATTTCCTTTCAGAGATAGCTTGGAAATGCTTCAGATATGGATGCTGTTCTTTTGCTTATTCAAGACTCCTTCTAGATATAGTTCAGATGTGACCCAGGCATGGCGACGTTCTGATACTCATTCCAGATTTCCTTTCAGAGATAGCTTGGAAATTCTCCAGATATGGATGTTCTTCTTTTGCTTATTCAAAACTCCTTCTAGATATAGTTCAGATGTGACCCAGGCATGGCGATGTTCTGATACTCATTCCAGATTTCCTTTCAGAGATAGCTTGGAAATGCTCCAGATATGGATGTTGTTCTTTTGCTTATTCAAGACTCCTTCTAGATATAATTCAGATGTGACCCAGGCATGACGACGTTCTGATACTCATTCCAGATTTCCTTTCAGAGATAGCTTGGAAATGCTCCAGATATGGATGTTGTTCTTTTGCTTATTCAAAACTCCTTCTAGATATAGTTCAGATGTGACCCAGGCATGGCGACGTTATGATACTCATTCCAGATTTCCTTTCAGAGATAGCTTGGAAATGCTCCAGATATGGATGCTTTTCTTTTGCTTATTCAAGACTCCTTCTAGATATAGTTCAGATGTGACCCAGGCATGGCGACATTCTGATACTTATTCCAGATTTCCTTTCAGATATAGCTGGGAAATGCTCCAGATATGGATGTTGTTCTTTTGCTTATTCAAGACTCCTTTTAGATATAATTCAGATGTGACCCAGGCATGGCGACGTTCTGATACTTATTCCAGATTTCCTTTCAGAGATAGCTTAGACATGCTCCAGATATGGATGTTGTTCTTTTGCTCATTCAAGACTTTTTCTAGAGATAGTCCAGATGTGACCCAGGCATGGCGACGTTCTGATACTCATTCCAGATTTCCTTTCAGATATAGCCTAGAGATGCTCCAGATCCGGACGCCGTTCTATTGCTTATTCAGATTCAAACTTCTAAAAGACAACTTAGAGATGCTCCATCCCGGATGCTCTTCTATTGTTCAGTCCAGATACGATCCAGATTCAGATGACATTCTGTTACTCATGCAGTATGGATATACCCCAGACACGATGGTCATTCTACCATTTATTCAGACGTCAGCAATTAGACACAGACTAGATATGCTCCAGACACGGAATCTATTCTATTTCTTATTCAGATTCACCTGTCCACCATCTTTCCAAATGGCATCTATAAGCCCATTCCCGACAAGGTTCTGTCACACTTTCAGATGGCATCTTTAAGCCCATCCTCCCATCCATCATCTCTCCAAATGGAATCTGTAAGCCCATTCCCGACATCACACTGCTGATACTCGACTATGTGAGTGCAAATTTCTGGGCACTCTAGTGTTCAATCATCTTCCACCCTCGGATCACGAAAGGCACACAAGCCAATCTACATCCTCAGGTCTAAGAAGATTGAACAGGGGCAACTGTTGCACCCCAAAATTTTTCCTCCCATATTCTTTAAAGTTTTGACAGGCATCATCTAGATTTGTTCAAAATCTCTCAAGGGTTGCACAGTCAACCATCCTCCTAAGCCAGTCAAACTAGGGTTTTGGTTCTCACAAGGAAGCTGAGGTTTTCAAGGGCTCAATCAAGTCCCATATGCTCATACACATTGTCAAGCACCTACATGTCAAGTTTCAAGGCTCACAAGGTCAAGTTGCACAGTCAAAAACCCTAATTGCTTCACAATCAACTGTAGGGGCAAAATGGTCATTTGGCAGTCAAAAGTCAAAATTTTTTGTCAACATCTTATTTTGAAGCCACAATCATCATTTGATCAAGTCTTGATCATGATTTCACAAGAATGGCTCAAAAATCATCAAGGTGTCAAAAGTTTCTATTTTTGGACAGTTGAAAAGTCAACTGTAACTTGACCAAGGCATAACTTTTTCATGGTTCATCAGAAAAATCCCATCCAATGCTCATCTTGAAGGGGAAGACATTTCCTACAACTCATCTTCACATTCCAAGTCCAAGAAATGCTCTCACAAAAAGTTATTAATTTCAACATTATAGGTCATTTTCAACAGTCAACAAAAAGGCACTTTAAGTCAAAGACCATAACTTTAGATTGGTAAATCAAAATGACATGGGACCAAAGACATTGGTTAGAGGACTTCAAGACCTTTCCAAAATGTCCAAGAACATGTTCATAGCTTCAAAATTGAGCAAGATATGCATTGGAGAAGTTGGGAAATTTTTGTGAAATGGCCAAAGTCAACTATCCTTGAAAATTCATTTTTGACAAAAGGGGCCCACTTTTTCCACTTGATTCAGCTTGGCCATGCTTCCCACGTGTCCCACAATTTATTTCAAGATTTAAAATTAATTTTTTCATTTTTATTTAATTTTATTTGATTTAATTCATTTTAAATCTTTAAAATTCAAATAAAAATCAAAGAAATTAATGGAGGGATATATTTTGTGTTGATTAGCTTTGATACACCTTGAAATACCTTCCAAATTCATGCAAGGCCAATTATGGGCATAAAAATTCAAATTTTCACAAATATGGCAAATGGTTCAATGTTGGTTATGGAGGAAATCAAGAACATAATTGCATAAGCTTAATGACCATAATTTTGATTGATTCTCATTCATTACTATATATACAAGCCTTCCCAACCTCATTAAAAAAGAGTGTGTGCAGAAACGACCAAGAGCAAAACCAAAAATTATTCAAAAAGTGAGAGTTCTAAAACATAGTTGCGAGCATCTTCAGATCAAAACAAGCACGTGGTTCTATTCCTTGCCACACCCTGAAGCTAAAGCAACCTTTGCCAAGTCCTGAGGCTCATACCGCGCTGTAAGTTCTTCCCAGGTCCCCTTATAATTTCCATGTTATTTTTCCAACCGCTTTCCTGTGCAGGTTCCAAACTGAGGCGCACCATAAGCCTCACATCTCTGCAAGCCAAGTGTCATTGGAGGCAGATCTAAGGGCCAAGCATAAGGAATACCATGGTCTGGCGTCAAAGCATGCATAGGCCACCATGAAAGGTCAAACAAGGCTTCCTGCTAATGGGCCAAGATTCAACATCACACCCCCATTCCTGGCCCAATACCCCTTCCATTTGGTTTATTTTTTCTTTTCATTTTTTTTTTATTTTCCAATTTGATTTCTAACCTTTTTATTTTATTATTATTAACAAATTAATCAATTAACACATTTTCATAAAAAAACCAAAAAATAGAATTACATCATTATTATTATTATTATTTTATTTTGTAAAAAACATTAACTAAAATAGTTTAATTAAGTCATTTTAATTCCTTTCTTAAATAATTAAAATAGATCTAGAATTAGGTAAAGTTAACTTTTAATTTTATTTCATTTCTTTTATTTCATAAAAACATAAAAAAACAAAAAATATTTCCTTTTAATTAAATTAATTAATTAGTCATTAATTAGCTTTAATTTCATTTTAATTACAAAAAAGACCAAAAAATCAATTTCTTTTCTTAAAAGGGTCAACACCCTTGGACATTCCCGATTAATTTATTCACGCGCATTTAATTTGTTCGATTATTATGCAATTGCTCCGGACATGTAATAGTAAATAGGACTTTTACTGTTTTTTTATTTTTTCGTACTCATTTACTAAAAAAAACGGGTCTTTGTAATTTTTGGCGATGTATAGACCCGCGCCTTGTAATAGCGTAGGATTTACGTTTCCGCAATTTACTTTCCGCACCCCTTAACTGTTAACTTGCATGAAAGAATGTATGTAAATAAAAACAACTCGTAGCTCACTAATTAACAAGACAAACATTAACTGAATACAACACACAAATACACACACCACTTCTAGGGTACGCCTCACTTGTTGCCTTCGAAACGTGGTCGTCAAGTATAGGACGTCTTAGCGGTCCTTATGTCCATGATCCAGTTGCCTCAAAATAGTTGCCTCGAACAGTTGCCTCGAAATGGTTGCCTCGGATTAAAAAAAAGGGTCAAGGACATAAGGGTAGCTTCTAAGGTGTCCTAACTGTTGCTTCGGTGACCACACTGTCCCTACACTCGAATTGACCCGAACACCTCCAACGGTGGTGCTACCTACCTCTCAATGGTGGGATGGCACTACCTTAAGGACTTCTACACAGCTTAATTCCATAGGGTAGGTAGATGACTCATAGATACTTGCTCTTTTCAAAAACAAAACAAAATACTTTTCACACCTTACACTTTCAAAAGCTTTCAAAACAAATTTTTCAAACACTCTTGAGGACAGATACAAGAGTTATTCAGAAATCTTTCAAAGAAACTTTTTCAAAACCCACACACACATTTGAAAAGAAAAAATTTTGAAAACATAAGAGCAAGTATCTAAGAGCCCATGGATAACCATGGATAGAAAGGGTGCTAACACCTTCCCTTTCTATAAATCTACCTCCCGAACCGAGAAACATATCTCATAAGGAATTTTGCTGTGCTTTTGTCCTTTCCTTGTTGGAGAACATAAAAGACGGTGGCGACTCTTGCTTCCGCGACATTTCGCGAAACCAGCTAAAAACAGTCAGTTCTAAATCCACCAATCACAGATGGGTACCTGCATTTGTGAGTGTGGGTGTGTGTAAGGGATAGCCATCCTTAAATAGACAAAAATGCAAAAAAGAAAGAAAATGAGCAGTTTATAAATGAAAAACGTCCAATGATTCATTAAAACATGGCATATGATTATGAATGAAATCAAACCCTTACAAATGGACCTACATGCCCCGGGGAAGGCATGAGGTGAAAATAGTGTGCAAATTGTTTTAGCTATTACAGACCATAAAAATGGGAAATTGTTCAAAGATAAAATTACTGATTGATAAAGGTGATAGGAACGAAATCCTTTGCTTCCCAATTGCTCAAACCCCCTTCAACAGTCGGAAGAATCCAATCTTCAAGGTGGCCCTCCTCATCTTCATCTTCTACAGCATTGATTCTGTGGTGAGAAATCTTGACAGGTGATCTTCCAATCTTAGAGCGACGCATAACCTTCTGTCCTGAAGCAGTAAACCCTAAACCAAACTTGTCTGTCTTATGGGAAAATTCAGGAAATTGTCCCCATACTGTGCTCTTCCCCTCCTTAATCACAGCCTCTGCGTCCTTGAGAGATGCCATCTTAGCCACATGCTTTGGAATGATAGGTACCCCAACCGCTGTTTTCGCAACTGCTACCTCGGGGGAAACTTCCTCGAAATATTGAAAAGGTGTTTCGATGAACTCGCCATCTAACTCCACATATCAAAAGGAATTGAGATGACTAATCATGTACTCTTCCTCGCCATGTACAGTTATGATTTTACCCTTAACAGGATACTTCAGCATCTAGTGCAAAGAGGATGTAACTGCCCCGGCATAATGGATCCACGGTCTTCCCAGCAAACATGAGTATGACGGACGGATGTCCATCACGTAGAAGGTGGAGTTGAACACTTCGGTGCCTACCTTGATAGGAATATCAACCTCTCCATGAACCATTCTTTTGGAACCATCGAAAGCTCTGACGACTATGTTACTAGGTTTAAGGGTCAAACCTTCGCAATCCAAACGGTCTAAGGCCTTCTTTGGCAGCACATTTAGGGAAGAACCAATATCAACCAAGACATGAGCGAGGGTAGTTCCTCGGTATTCAACTGAAACATGTAACGCATCATTGTGTTTTCTTCCTTTGGGAGTTAAGTCAGCATCGGAAAAGCCCAGGCCATTGTCAACAGTAAGACTGGCCACACAATTTTGAAATTGGTCAGCTGAGGTCTCTTGGGGAACATGTGTTATCTTCAAGAATTTAATCAGGGCCTTAGCATGGGCCTCTGAACAGAGCAGGAGAGCTAACATTGAAATCTTAGAAGGGGTTTGCCCTAATTGTTCCACAACTTCGTAGTCACTTTTTCTGATTATTTTCAAGATTTCGTCCATCTCCTTCTGAGTGGTTTCGGGGATAACCACAACATGAGCCTTCGTCCTGACAGGCATTTCCAGTATCCCCTTACCTTTGTCGGTGTTATCAGTAGATGGTCTTTCTTCAGGAGTGTTTAACTCTTCAATCACTGGGCTTTGCACAGAGGGTCCAACAGGTGCAGAAGCTTTTAAGGGTCCGAAAACTGCTCGGGGAGGAGCAATCTCCGGAGAAAAGATCCGACCACTGCGGTTGATCTTGCTAGTACCCGCGATGTTTCCTATATCATGGACTTCTTCAGATATTTCTTGGACTGTTTCGATTTGTTTGATGTCGTGGTAGAAGATTTCTCCCCCATAGTTCCACGGTATCATTTTCCTTGATTGGTACGGGACAGGTCCCGACATTGTGATCTTTAGAGGTACACATTCAGAGTTGGGTGTAATCCTGACAGGCCTTTTGCAAGCCTTGGGAGGATTGTCGGAAATGGTTATGATGGCAATATCATTAGTTGAGGTATCACAAGCATCAGGAGTAATTGGATTGAAAGTGTTAACAGGGGTTTTCTGGAAAAGTATTTCTTCAGTATCCATCAGGCGTTGGACACCCGACTTCAACATTGGACAATCATCTTGAATATTTAAACAAAAATAGCAATCTTCATCACAACCAGGAAAGATCCCGACTTTCAACAAATTTTCTTTAATCACAAACAATGGAGTCAGCAGATCGGCAATATCAGTAACATGGAGATTTTCCAAAATAGCATGCACATTATGGCTGTGCTTGGGCATCGGTGCGGATATAACATTGGGCTTTTCAGGAGCATCAAATTCGACCTCTTTGGCGTCAATTAAATCCTGAATTTTGTTCTTGAGTGCCCAGCAATTATTGGTATCGTGCCCAATACTGTCGGAATGGTAAGCACACTTGGATTTTGAGTTGTAGGATGGAGAGGTGGTATTTACATTCTTTGGCGCCTCTTTTAAATTAGAAAGATTCAACTTCAAGAGATGTGGAAGGATTTGAGCAGGTGTCATATTTACTGGGGTAAACTGCCGTGGTGGCCTTTGCTGATAAGTTCTGGGCTGATCATTCCTCGGTTGACTGTTTCTAAGCTGGTTTGATGCGGACTTCTGTATTAATACGGCCCCCACTGTTGGCCGACGTTCCTCTCTTTCCATATTTTTCTGAGTGTACACAACAGATGCTTCTTTCTTGGCTGGGAAAGGTTTTCTAGCAGCTGTGGATGCGGAAGCATCCTTTTGAATCTTTCCACTTTTGCTACCGGCTTCCACCCTCTCGCCAGTCAAAATCAACTCAGTAAATCCCGCAGAAGAGCTTTCGTTTAGATGGTTGAAGAAAGGGCCAGATAGGGTCCCCAAAAACATGTCAACTAATTCCCTATCTGATAGTGGTGGCTGCACCCTTCCGGCCAGGTTGCGCCACTTCTGGGCGTACTCCTTAAACCCTTCATTTGAAGCCATCCCCATACTCTGTAGCTGAGTACGGGTAGGCTCCAAATCAGCATTGTATTGATACTGACGATAGAAAGCGGCTGCCAAGTCTTCCCAATTGTGGACCTCTGACCTCTCGAGCTGATAAAACCAGTCTAATTGAGTGCCAGACAAGCTGTCTTGGAAAAAGTGCACCCAGAGGTCTTTGTCGGATGAATGTGGCTGGATCTTTCTAACATACGACCTCAAGTGCATCTTAGGGCAAGATAGACCGTCGTACTTGGCGAATGTTGGCACCTTGAACTTAGGAGGGATAACAATCCCAGCTACAAGCCCCAGCTCCTCAAAATCCAATCTGGGCACCCTCTGCAACTCCATAGCTGCCAATCTGTCTTCAAGGTTCTTATACTTGTCATCCGCTAGTGGATACTCTTATTCTGAATAGTCTTCGTCTGCTTCCTCTTCCTCTTCTTCTACCTCAGATTCAGAAGGTACAGTAACTCCTTTCCCCTTACCAATCCCTTCGTCGGACGTTGAAGGAAACTCAAGAGTCCTTCTAGCATCACCCTCAAATCTTCTTCCGAAAGTAGCTACCCCCAGTCTCTTTTTCTTTTTCTTCTCTTTACTTTTCTCTAGCAGAACTTTGAGATCCTCCTGACCCTTTGCCAAGGTCATGAGGAGTTGCTAAAATTGTGAATTTTGTGCCTGTAGGTCCTTCACTGTTTGCTCCAAATCCATCTTGCTGAAATAAACAACAGAAAGATAAGGAACCTGGCTTGAAGACCTGTTTATGCATATGATGAATGATATGTTATTCATGTAATGCATCCAAGGGTTCAAAAATTCAAATTTGTTGTAAACAAAAAGAACGCACGTCATATTAAGAAGAAATTGTTAGTACATAAATGCCCCATGGGAGAAATATTACAAAATTCTTAATGTAAAAAGACGTTGCGCATTCTCTTTGGTGCGATGTAGGTGTTGAGAGTTTCCTCCTCATGAAGTCGGCGGGTGAGCTCTAAAACCTTCTTCTCACTGGCATAGAAGCTGGCTTCAAAAGTATCTCGTTCTTCTTTGAGTTGGATCCAACTCTTTTGCATTTCCTCCCATGATGTTGGCATGTCAGGATGTAGGATGGTGTATGGAACCTCTCCTTCCTTAACAGGCTCTTTAATCAAGGGGAGAATGTGAGGATATGGCATTATAAGATTCTGGGAGCGGGTTCGTACCCATTTGAGGTAAGGCTCAAGGGGGATGGAATTCTTGTGCCCCAGTGTCTTACTATCCACCTTGTTAGGCATCCTCCAAGCTCTGATGAACCTTTGTCGAAGTCCTTGCGCATCGTTGTCGAAGTCAAAAACTAGGTCAGGAATCAGCATGTCATGAGGGCCATCCCTCCGAGCATATCCAAATTGTATCAAAGCTAGACATGGGTTGTAGGTAATGCCTCCCCTAATGCCAAGTAATGGGACATTAGGAAATTCACCACAACGATCAATGATGATGACATTTTCTCTGGACCGAGAACACCAATGTACATCAGAATGTGTGAGGGTCATCAACCGTTGTGACCACCTTAAACCTTGTTCATTATTTAAAACTGATTGTGGAAGGTGAGAAATAAACCACCTTGCTAGGAGAGGAGTACAACACATGAGAACACCTCTTTTCCTCATTGTTCGTGTGTAAAATGAGTGTAGGATGTCCCTAAGCAATGTAGGTATGGGATTCTTAGACATGAAAATCTTGACAGCATTCACATCTATAAGTTGGTCAGGGTTTGGGAACAAGACCAACCCATAAATAAGGAGTGCTACAATTTCTTCAAATGCTTGTAGGTCCAGGGAATTCCAACACTCTTGTGTCTTCTCAAACAGAAACTTTTCCAAGAAGCCCTTGACACCACTTTTGGTTTCCCAATGCCCCTTGATGTCAGATGGTTGCAAGTGTAAGGCTTGAGCAACATCTTCAGGCTTTGGTTCTTTTTCTGTACCGTTGTAGGGTAGTTGATTAAGAATAGGAATTCTCAGGAGTTGAGAAAATTCCTCCAAAGTAGGTACCAATTGGTAATCGGGGAATGTGAAACAGTGGTGTAGGGGGTCAAAGAACTGGAAGAGAACTTTCACCATGTCTTCTTCAATGCTGGTGTTGACTAAGTTGAGAAGTCCACCATGTCTTTCACTGAAGAGAGAATTCTCCGGAATCCTGGAAGTAAGCTCCTTGAGTTGAGGAGGAATCCTCACAAGGTTGACTTGAATTGTTTTCCTGCGAAGAGATTCCATGACCTACAAAACAAGAACAAAGATGAAGATCCAAACCCTTGAAATGGTTAGTGGATGCATATGATGCTTTATGATGTCCATGATGTATGCACAAACACATGTACAAGCAAGTCACACAAAACCCTAGTTTCAGGCTTGCATGAGGTTTCATAGGTAAGTACCCTCTTGAGTTTAATTGGCTCAAAACCTGTCCTATAAATAGTAATCGGGTTCTAAGGAGCTCAATATCATTGGATTGTTTTCTATGTTCATTGTTTTGTTTTAGCCACTTAACTAGCGACCAAAATATTCCAAGAAAATAACCCTCAATGAGTGTAGTATCGAGTATCTACCAACTTCGGACTGCACCAAAGCCGGTCATCTCACTACCCCTAATAAAAGGCCAAGATGGTCAAGTAAGGTTCTAGTTCATTAGTGCTTAATGACATCGCTCAGCGGCCCCGTATTCTCTTTGATTGACTCAAAGGCTATCGGTACTCACAAATATGTCGCACTAATATAGCTATTGCTTCAACCGTGTCGGTATATCCCGCACAGTTTCCACAACAAATTGCTATCTATGAATGTTTCCCAAATCCGGGTGGAGGATTTCAAGCCCAAACAAGAGAACCAAAATGTAAAGCAAACAAAGCAAACAATACTCATGCAAAGGGTGATCTAAGCCCTAAGGTTACTCCACTTTTAAATAGCTCCCCAGTAGAGTCGCCAGTTCTGTGATACGGTGGGAGAACTGACTTGGGATTTGCGTTTGTGTTCGCAAATGTTTCGGTTTAGCAAGAGTCGCCACCGACTTTTTATTTTATCCTAAGGAAAGACCAAAAAGCACAGGAAAAACCTTTGAGATGTTTTCTTGGGTTCGGGGAGTAGATTATAGAAAGGGAAGGTATTAGCACCCTTTCTATCCATGGTTATCCATGGGCTCTTAGTTACTTGCTTAGATCACTTGCTTTGCATTTTCAATTGTTTGAAATGGTGCTTTTAAATTGTTTGAAATGGTGCTTTATGTGTTGTTTTGAAATATGTTTTGAAAAGAGGCCATTGTTGTAGCAACCTTTGTAATGATTCTTGTTTGAATGTATACAAAGGTGTTTTTGTCTTTTGAAAAGTTTTCAATGTTTGAAAGTAGGGTTTTTGAAATTGTGTTTGTGAACTGTGTTTTAAAAATAGCAAGGATGTTTTTGCAAGCTTGATCAAGTAACTAAGAGCTATCTACCCTATTTTACTCAAAGATCTTTCCTATGTTTTAACCCTTTTAACAGTGTTGTTTCACCATTGTATTTGGTGAACAACCTTGTGTTAGGATGTTAACGGGATAGGCGCGGGTCATCGTATAGACCATGATAGCAATAGTGTCAAGTATCTTTGGCAATTTTCTTGAGGGACTTGATCATTTTATTTAGGCAACCTTGATAGCGTCATCGAGGGACTATGATCTTTTTGTTTGTTTTTGTTTTGCCAAAGTACTTGACATGCAACCATGGCCCATTTTTTGAAGGCAACAAGTGGATGAAACCCTAGGAGTGTGAGTGTGCATTGTGTTTGTTTTTCATGCATGTTTATCTTGGATTAGGTCAAGCTATTTGTTGATTGATTTTGCATACAAACCCTAGGTCTAAGCATGGTATAATTGAAAGCGTAAATGTGCGAGAATTTAAAAGCTAAGCTATTACAACATGATTATGGGGATGGGGGATACAAGTTTGAATTGGGGATATTTGACAAAGAAATAAATTCTAAGTTATTATAACCATATCGAATGTACAAGTCAATATTTAACATTTAAATAAATACAATTAAATAAATATCAAATAAAAATGTATTATGCAAAAAAAGATTGTTTATGTATGTGAAAAAGGTTTTTTATGTTTGAAATATAAACAAATAAAAAAAAGTCAATATTTTAATTATTTTTGTTATTTAGGGCAAAACCCTAATTTTTTAAATAAATAGTAATATTTATCAATTATATACAATATGTATTAATTTATACAAAAATAAAAGCATATTGTAAAAAAAAAGTATTTTTAGTGTCAAATATTAATAAAAATTAAAATGTATTATTTCTATATTTTTGTCCTAATTATCTAATAAAACAAAATATACAAGTATATATATATTTATCATTTTAAATATACAAAGATAAAAGAATTAATTATTTACAAGAAAATGTATATTCAAGAAAATGTTTTCAAAATGTGAATAAAAATAATAACTGAAAAATAAATATATTTTGTATTATTTTTTTGAGATTTATTAAAAGAGAAAATAGTTTATTTATACATATATATATGTTTAATAAAATGCAATAAATATCAAATAAATATGAAAAAATATGGAAAATCATTTTTGGGATTTTTTTATGTTTGAACAAAAAATATGAAGTCAGAATAAAAAAGAAAAACATAAAAATGACAAATATTTAATCAAATGGGTCAGGGGGGTGCAAACTGAATAAAGGGGTGTTAGAAGCAAGAATGACCCAGGCCCAGCCCAAGCCATCATCTTCAATCTCCAGCATTTGAAAATACGCGCGCCTCTTGTACAAAATGCTATCTCCTGATTCTTTGATCTTTTGACAAAACTTAAAACATGAAACTTGTAGAGCATCAAATAACGAATTCAACCATATAAAAAACTTGGATTAACTCTCAAAGACCAGAGAGAATTTCTCTGGCCCTAAAACCTGACCTAACTTTTTTCACATGTTCATGGATGAAATTCTCTCAGCACGATTAATGTAAATGAAAACTAAGCATATGTATGGCTTCAGGGCTATGAGTACAACATATTTCATTCACAAACCTAAGCCTAACCATTCCTAAATAGAGAGATAGAAGTCCATGAAATACTTGTTTCAGTTTGAATCGAGTAGGGCAATGTAGCAACCTTCAATGGTGTTTGAGCTTCTGTTGAGCTTGCCTGAGGTCCAAAGAAGCTTCTCCAATGCCTGGCTTGCTTTGAAATAAACTGAATCGTGCTGTAGAACTTCACCTGCAAAGCTTTGAAATGAAAATGGCAAAGTGGGTTAGAGGTGTTACAACTTGCAATGGAGGTATGGGATAGTTCAAGTGGATGGAATGGAAGATGTTTGAACAGGTTTGGGCCAAAACGCACGATAGGAATTGATTATGGCTTGAATTTTGCAGAACTTGCCCTGTTTTGCAGCAAAACAGGGATTCTGAGTATTAGGAGGTATGAGGTATGAATGAGTCGTGCTTCAGGCTTGTTTTGATGTATGGAAACTGTATGCAAAGTTTGTTTTAGCTTGTGTTAACAGAAAATAAGAGTTGGTCTTGTTTTGTAATGTTTCTTCTATATGAAGCAAAGATGTGTAAGTCTATGTTCACAGGCCTGTACAAGCCATCTTGTATGCTGCACATAATCCTCTAGGCCCCTCTAATCTCTGGATTTAGTTTGTAGTCTCAGATCTTTGTTCAAGGCTCAATGCTTAGTGTTTTGACATAAAGCAACTTTTGCAAAAATGGCAAAATCACTTTTACTACTTAAGGCTTAAACTTACATGTAATGTCCATATGAATAAGATAACACCTTAACACAATGGTTAGGCATTAAATTATGAAGTGTAAGTTGGTTTTGAGGCCTTCAAGCTAGCATCAAAGAAGCTGATTTGAAAATGCAAGTTGCTATGGACATGCCTTGGCCATGAACAAAAGTGAGTTTTTGCCAACTTTGGGAATTCGATTGTCTCTAACCACAAGGGTGTTTGAGGAGTTCTCTGACAATTTGGAAAGCTTGGAACATGTACTACAATCCATATTTGTAATGCAAATTGAAACTCCAAGTGGAACTATGTGAAAAATGGCCAAGAAGATGGGTCAAAATCCTGCCTAGATTAGGGCAAATTTCTTCTAAGTTAAAAGTTTTTGGTACCCTTGTTCCAAAAATCATAACTTGAGATACAAGCTTCTTTTGAGAAAATTTGTGAATCAAAGTTGTATAATTTGTGATGGACTAAAACTTTCATGTTACAAGTTTTCTTTGAATCCATTTGCATCTTGGTGAAAAAATGGGACAAAGTTAGGAAAAAATAAGAAAATTTCATAACTTAGAAAATTTCTAAGTTATGAAAATTTTTCCATTTTAAACCCTAATTTGCAATTTTGGGTTTCTTGATGAACAAGTTTCATAATTTGACATGTTTTGATGAAAAATAACTCTTGGCACTTGATTTTGACCAAAAAGTCAAAGTTTGACTTTTCAGTGTACAGTCAAATTTTGATCAGTTGACTGAAAAATTCATCTGTCAATCCTATGCATTTGAGATCTTTTGAATTTGTTGAATGTGTCAAGACAAATTCATTGAGTCCTTGAGTCCATATGTGAGCTTGGTTAGGTCAAACAGTCAAAAATTGTCTTTGTGCAGTCAAAAATTGTCTTTGTGCAGTCAAAACCCTAAAAATGACCATTTTGCCCTTTTGGTGATCTGATCAAATTTCTTGTGGAATTGTGATCCAAACTTGATCAAATGGTTCATATGAGTTCATAATGTTGATGTGGGTCAAATTTCATGAGGTTTGACTGTCAATTGGCCATAGTTGACTTTTTCCCCAATATAGCTGATTTCTAGGTCAATTGTCCAATTGACTGGGTAAAGACTTGAATCAAGGCTTGAAACCTTGTATGGGCAAACTTGTGAACCCAAAATGAAGTATGAAAGTCAATTTGGGAATTGTAGGTCAAAATATCCTTGTGCAAACTCAAACCCTAATTTGGGTCAACAGTGCAAGGAGGAGTCTTGAGCAGAGCAAACCCTAGCTTGATCTTGAGTTCCAAGAGTCTTGTGATGAGAAAATGTTGATGAAATGAGAGGGAAAATTTTGGGGTACAACAATCTTCATCCTTCACTTTAATCTGATGGTAACCCGACCTCAAATCAATCTTACTAAACACACGAGCATCCACCAATTGGTCCATTAAGTCATCTATTCTTGGAAGCGAATACTTGTTCTTAATCGTCACCTTATTCAGCTGTCTATAATCAACACAAAGCCTCATACTTCCATCTTTCTTCTTCACTAACAACACTGGAGCTCCCCACGGCGATACACTTGGTCTTACAAACTTCTTCTCAAGTAACTCTTCCAATTGCTTCTTCAACTCTGACAACTCAGATGCAGACATCCTGTATGGTGCCATAGACACAGGTTTGGTACCAGGTACAAGATCAATTGCAAATTCAACTTCCCTCTCTGGAGGTACATTAGGAATCTCATCAGGGAAAACTTCAGGAAATTCACACACCACCTGCAATTACTCAATTATAGCTTGAGTCTCTACAGATAGCGACGCCCTCAACGAAAAAATCTGCGCTTCCTCTTGCATCAACTTTCTCAACTGTCTAGCAGACAACGAACCATCTTCCTCTTCTTCAGGAGTAGAAAACTTCACATACTTGTCATAACAGTTAATATGAACACAGTTATACTCTAACCAGCTCATACCCATAATTACATCCAAACCTCTTAACGGCAAACAAACCAAATCAACAACAAAGTCTCTGTCGAAGATCGACAAGGGACACTTAACACACACAAAAGAAGTAGTCACTGACCCCTTGGTTGGAGTATCGATGACCATTTCTCCATTCAAAAAAGACAACACAAGACCCAATCTTTCAACACAATTAGCAGCAATAAAACAATGCGTAGCACCAGTATCAATAATAGTAATTAAAGGAGTACTATTAATGAAACATGTACCTCTAATAAGTCCGTCAGCAGCAGCTGTCTGATCCACAACCAAAGCAAACACTTTACCACTTGACTGAGCCCTCTTCGGTTTCGGACACTGACTACCAATGTGCCCTTCTTCTTTACAGTTGAAACAAACCACACTCTCGTGCTTACACTCAGATACAACATGTTCGTTCTTACCACAATGGAAACACCTCTTCACTTCAGTAGTGCACACATTACTCTTGTGTCCAGGTTTTCCACACTTAAAGAAAATCACACCAGCATGAACATCTCCCCCACTAGTCCTCTGACCATGAGCAACTCTCTGTTTACCTTTACCAGCTGGGGCATCATAAGGCTTACCACGATTCTGTTGGTGCTTACCCCTCCTCTCACTGATAATCTTGTAATGAGCATTATTATCTTCCTTATAAATCCTGCAGCTATCAACCAGATCAGCAAAGACACGAATTTTCTGGTATTCAACCGCTTTCTTAATCTTCGGGCGCAACCCGTTCTCAAACTTAATACACTTTGAAAACTCAGCATTTTCCTCAGCGTAATGCGGATAAAACTTAGCCAACTCAACAAACTTGGAAGCATACTCAACAACAGACAAATTTCCTTGCTTCAGCTCAAGGAACTCAATTTCCTTATTACCACGGACATCTTCAGAAAAATAATTTCTCAAAACCTCCCTACGAAACACAGCCCCAGTGACATTCTCACCTGCAGCTTCTAACTTCTGACAAGTCTCTAGCCACCAGTCATCAGCCTCGACTGCTAGCATATGAGTCCCATAACGAACCTTCTGCACTGGAGTGCAGTCCATCACGCGAAAGATTCTCTCTATCTCTTTAAACCACTCTAATTCTCCGCCAGGATCATACTTTCCCTTGAATGTAGGTGGATTCTCTCTCTGGAAAGTCGCCAAGCTACAAGATCCAACAATCGGCTGATTTTCCATCGCATGAGCCATTGCTTCTAAAGCAGCAGCAAGAGCAGCATCATTCCTTCCAGCCATCTCAACTTCTCACTACAACAAAAACAATGATTAGAACTCAAATTAACAATACTCAATTGTTAGACAACTACGACTCGATGACAAGGTCGGACCAACCTTTTGCCCTGATACCAACTTTGTAACACCCCAATTCTACCCCAAGCAATTATGCAAAATAAATCAGAGTTATAAAATTTAAATCATACAAATGAATCGGGACGTCACAAATTCTTCTAACAAAGTCATTGCATTCATCGTGGATATATAACACTTTTTAAATCATCGGGTGAACCATCAACGTAACATCTTTAATCAAATAATTCAACATCTACGCAGCAGAATTCTTAATAACATCTCTAACAACTAAACAGCAACTTCGAAACATCTCATATTTAATAATAATCAATTTAAAATTCAACAACTGAAAATCAACGATCAAAAATCAACAAACGTTCATCCCCCCGAGTGTTACATATTAGAGCAATGACACTGACTCGAACTATTGAAGGTATACAACCTTCACTCTTGATTACCTGCACGTTACCAACATAGGGGCAACATCAAACAGAAGGAGTGAGATATCTAACAATATAATAAAGTGCATGATAATTAATATATTAAATTAGATCAACAACATCACCACTTCTCATCTCATAATCAACGACAATAACAACAATATACATTTATCAACATTAAAATACACTTCTTTATGAAATCATATAATGCGACTCAATACTATGCAAATGCGTGTGGTACCATTGGAGCAGAACTCCCATCTAAAAAATTTGCCAATTAATAGAGGCATCAATAAGACATAGCCTTCATCTCAAAATTTGCCAATCCAGGCCATCTCAACGAGCATAAGCTCCATCTCAAAAATGCAATATATGCGACACAACCATGAATGTAATAATAATACCCAAGTTAATGACATCTCAAATCATCTCAAATTAACATCTCAAAACATCTTAATTAACATCTCAAAACATCTCAAATTAATCATCTCAAAAACATCTCAAATAATCATCCTAAAAACATCTCAAATAATCATCTCAAAAACATCTTAAATAATCAAAATAATTCATCAAACATCATTTATTTGTTATAAACCATCAACACAATATTATTAATAACTTCTCAGTAACAACTCAGCAGTATTTAATTTCCACAGTAAATCAACGCTGTCATTCTGTAACTCTAACGTCAAGACCGACACTCTCCTACTGTTAGTTCAAACATCAGCCTCTAAGCATCTAACGTTCATCGTTATGCACAAAACAACGCAAAGGCCATCCAACTTCTGACCATGCAACCTCTAACCAATGCTATTTCTAAATACACAGTTTCTAATGTCGCAACCTCTGGGCGACACAATCTTCTGACTACTATAACTTCTTACTAGTGCAACCTCTGATCGGATGCAACTTCTGATCATCACAGCTTTTGACCACCCAACCTCTAACCAGATACAACTTCTGATCATCACCGTCATCTGACTAACCATATCTTCTGACTAGTACAAATTCTGACTACTGCAACTTCTGATGACACAGTCCTCTGACAACATAGCTTCTAACCCATACAACTTCTAACGTCAGAACTTCTATTTTCTAATAATTCAACGCAACTTCTAACATCTACGTCTAGCATCAGAACTGTTATTTTCTATTCATCCTATTGTTCTAATCCTTCGTCTGATATCAATATATCTAAGAACAATATTAAAAAATTCTATTCTCCAAATTAATTCATTAGTTCTAATACAGTAGCGCCTGGTATCATTCTAGCATAATTCTGCATTTTCATTACTGATATATTCAACATTTTCCATTACTGCAATATTCTACGTTTTCTTCCCTGCATCTCACTATGGGATTCATGCTTAAAGCCCTAAAACTTAATATATACATGACAATTAATCACCTATAATCATCTTATAATTCTACATCAATTAAACAACATCATGACATCAATATCCATCTAAAATTCATCAAATCTTCATCATACATCATCATATACATCCAATTTAAGAACAAGACAACAATCATCACTAATCCCACATACCAAACATCATAAACCAAATTATAGAGTTAGAACCCCACCCTTACCTTAGATTGAAGGCCGCTCTACAATTTCCAGTTGGATTCACGTTCTTGCCGTTTTCAACTTTCTCTAGCAGCTTGCACGCTCTCTTCCAAATCCTTATTTCTTTCTACTGCTTCTTTCTTTCTATTCTAACAAAAATTAATAAAATAACCATATTATTCTATTATCTCCTTATTGGTCTTAAAACCAACACACCCCCTTATTACTTCTATTCCTTCAAAATAAGCCCAAATTAAATAATATTACACTTCTAATATTATTTCACCACATAATAATATATCTCTAATATTATTTCTCCACTTAATAAAATAAATCCAATTAATTATAATACAACTTCTTAAATATTCCAAAAATAATTTAATTAAATAATTAATTAAATTACGAGCGTTACAGTTGTAGCATCCATATCCTCTCCATCAGAATCAGAATCCAACTTCTGATTCGTATCAGCAGGTGTGATAGCAACCTTCTAATTTTCTAGCTCAAATCTCTTCAGAAGCTCTAGTTCATACTTCATCTGATGTAAAATGATTCCTTTCTCAGAGTATATAAATTTCATCCCTAGAAAGAAACTCATTTTTCTAAGATCTGTCATCTCAAACGCATTCATCAGAACTTTCTTGAACTCAGCTATCTCTTGTTCAGAACTTCATGTGAGTAATATGTCATCAACATACAAACAAACCAGAATCATTTTACCTTCTGAAGTATGCTGAACATAAACACCATACTCCATCTCACACTTCTGAAACCCTTGTTCCTTGAAAAACGAATCAATCTTCAAGTTCCAAGCTCTGGCTGCTTGCTTCAATCCATACAATGCTTTGTGTAATTTGAACACCATCCCTTCCTGATTCTTTTTCTCAATTCCAGGAGGTTATGAAATGTACACCTCTTCTTGTAATGAACCATTCAGAAATGCAGATTTTACATCTAAATGCATCAGAAGCCAATTCCTGTTAGCAGCTATTGCAATCACTGGTCTGATTGTTTCATGTCTCGCTACAGGTGCAAACACTTCAAAGTAATCCAGCCCAGGCTTCTTTAGGAAGCCTCTTGCTACTAATATCGCTTTATGTTTTCCAATTGATCCATCTGGCTTTAGCTTCTGCTTGAAAAGCCATCTGACGCTGATGGCTTTCTTGCCTTTTGGAAGTTCTGTCAGCTTCCAAGTCTTGTTTCTCTCTATAGCATCAAGTTCTTCTTTCATGTCCTATAACCAAACTTGGTGCTTAAGAGCCTCTTTCGTACTCACGGGTTCAGAGTCTACTAACATTGCACACTGAATAACTTCTCCTTCAGAGTTTACTTCACTGTCTAACAACATGTCAAACTCTGCAAATCTTCTTGGGATGCTTCTAACTCTTTGTTGCCTCTGAACTGGACCTTCAAAACTTTGGACACCAGAACTTTCCCCTTCAGAAGCACTTGCTTCAACAATTGGACTTTCTCTAGAACTTTCCCCTTCAGAAGCACTTGCTTCAAAAATTGGACTTTCTCCAGAACCTTGACTGTCTTTAGAGTCTGGATCACCATCAGAGTCAGTCAGAATCATCTTCTCCTTCTGTATCTTCTTCAGAGTCAGAGTCTTTACTAGCTTCAGAAACATGTATTTCTGACCTTTCTTCAGAAGTTTTGTCATCAGAGTCAGGACGAGACTTTTCCCAATTCCAAACTTCTGATTCCTCTATAATGACGTCTCTGCTGAAATCAACTTTGTTAGTTTCTGAACAATAAAGTTTGTACGAACCTGTACTGTGATACCCCACCAGCAACATCACTTTACTTCTATCATCCAGCTTTTGTCTTTTGGCTTCTGGGACATGTTTGTAACATACAGAACCAAATACCTTCAGATGACTAACACTTTACTTATCTCCAGTCCACTTCTTAATAGGAACTATTTCCTTTAATTTCTTTGTTGGACATCTGTTGAGCACATAACATGCAGTTGCAACAGCTTCTCCCCACAGAGTATGAGGAAGCTTCTTCTCTTTCAGCATGCTTCTCACCATATCTAGCAAAGTACGATTTCTTCTTTCATCAATACCATTATGTTGAGAAGTATATGGAGCAGTAACATCATGCTCAATTCCATTCTCCTCACAGAAACTTTTGAATTCTGTGGAGTTATACTCACCACCACCATCAGTTCTAATAATTTTCAGAGTCTGGCCACTCTGATTCCCAGCCTTTAGTCTAAACTTTTTGAATTCAGTAAACACCTCGTGTTTGAACTTTATGATAGATGCCCATGTCATTCTGGTTAACTCATCAACAAATGACACAAAATATTTATTCCCTCCAGTCGATGTTCATGGAAACGGACCGCACACATCAGAATGTACTACTCCCAAGGCATGTTTTGCTCTTGGAGCTACTTCTGATGCAAAGGGTAATCTTGGTTGCTTCCCTTCCATGCACACCTTGCATGACTTTTCAAGCTTCTTGATTGTAGGAATTCAATGTACCAAATTCGTTGATTTCAGATGCCCTAAACTTCTGAAATTCAGATGACCAAATCTTCTGTGCCACAACTCACTCTCCTTGACAACACTTATTGCACTAAGACATTCAGAGTCAGAAGTTCTAACATTCACCTTGAATGTTATGTTCCTTCCCTGTTCTGACTCCACAATCAGCTTCTGATTACAGTCATACAACTTCAGAAGATTGTCCTTCATGGTAACTGAAAAACCTTTCTCAACCAGTTGTCCCACACTCATCAGATTTCTTTTCATGCCAGGTAGATACCAAACATTTTGGATCACTGTTGCTTTCCCATTGTTTAGAATGATTCTGACATTTCCCATACCTTCTTCATTGAGGTATTTATCATCAGCACATCTGATCTTTGTACTCTTCTCAGAGTCAAAGTCAACCAACCACTTCTTGTTTCCAGTAAGATGGTTTGAACACCCTGTGTCCATATACCACCATTCTGATGAATTCAGATCATCAGGTTCAGAAGCCAACAATAGCACAGGTTCATCATCAGAGTCTCCTCTTGCTATATTTTCTTCTTCTGACTTCCTTTTTTTGTTGGACCAACAATCTCTGGCATGGTGACTAAAGTTCTTACAACAGTAACACTGAACATTCTTCTTGTCAGACTTCTCTTTTCCCTTCTGGACATTCTTCTGCCTATCAGAGTTTGAAGCTTCTGACTTTTGACCACCATTAGTTCTCTTCCTGGCTTCTGACCAAGTCTGCTTCTGATGCTTCTTACCAGAAGTTACTTTCAGAGCCTGCTTCTCTACTTCCCTCTCAGAAATTCTTGCAGTCATACGCAACTCATGCGCCTCTAGACTACTTTGCAACTCTTCAACTCTCATGGTGCTCAGATCTTTGGAATGTTCAATTGCTACAACAATGTAATCAAACTGAGAAGTTAAAGATCTCAAGATCTTCTCAATAATTACTTGTTCAGACAGAGTTTCTCCACAAGCTTTCATCTTATTAGTGATCAGAATCACTCTAGAGATGTATTCAGCAACCTTCTCGTTGTCCTTCATGTTGAGATTCTCATATTGCTTTCTGAGAGACTGAAGCTCCACCTTCTTCATTGATGCATCACCACCGTAACATCTGACTAGTGTGTCCCACACAACTTTTGTTGTTTCAGAATCAACAATCTTCTCAAACACATTCACATCCACACATTGATGGATATAGAATAACATTTTCTGATCTTTCTTTCTCAGCACCTTTTGTGCTATCTTTTGGTCCTCTGTTGCATCTGCTTCTAACAAATTATAGCTATCTGTAACAAGTTCTAACACATCTTGAGAGCCGAATAACACGCGCATCTGAATCTTCCAACGATTCCATTTTTTGCCATCAAATACTGGAAGCTTGGAATGAATATCGCCGTTTCCGTTCATCTTCTACCTTGTGTAATTTACGCAGAAACTCAATGAAAAATCAATGTTTCCCAAATTCCAGAGTTTCTAACCAGGAGCTCTAGATACCAATTGTTGGAGCACAAGGAAGATAAAAGACAAAAGGAATATTGACTGATAGTTTCAAAAATAAGAATTTACAATGAATTACAATAACCTACTCCACTAGGCTATTTATACACACAAATTAAATCTAAAATATATCTTCTACAAAGATATAAGAAAATCTAAGATATATATCTTCTAACAAAGATATAAACAATCTAAAAGATATTCTTAAATATAAATTAATATCTAATTATAAAATCTAAATTAATTCTAACGTATTTATCTTTATAGTTGAACTAGACTTTATATGAAATTAAATAAGAATAATTGTTAATTAGATGATTTAATTAAATTTTCAATCAATTTATGTATGTCTATTTGCGGATTAGTAGAAATTCATTAAGTTTAATGGTTATTAGTGTATATTGTTATGTGTATGAATTTAAAATCAAACACTTTTAGTCATTTAAAAGTTATAATTGATTGTATAAAGTGTACTTGCAAAAAGTATACCGTATATAAACTCTAGTAGTAGTGAAACCAATAAAGCTTTATTATAAGTGAATTGCGAATGAATTTGCAATCCCTTAGGTATATTTACATACTAAGTCTCTTGCTTCGCTCTTAATGATTTTGATTGCTTATGGCAGTCATTAATGACACCGGCTTTTTGTTTAAGTGTGATATCATGTTATTATTGTCATTAATTGTTTGGTTTTACTGTTTGAAATCTATTATGAATTATTGCTGAGTTAGCAAATCTTTGCTGACCTCCTTACCTAAGGTCGAGTCGGCCTCGTTGCCATCAGAACTCGTCCCACCTTTTACAATGGCAAGTTCCGTAGATCCTACTTGAGATTAGTTTGAGCTCCTCCCTTTCTTTTTGAGTATTTTCTAGGATTTTGATTAACTCTATATTTAGAGGTTCAAAATTGTCAGATGATAAGTGAATTTGTGTTATTATGAATATTTCAGTACACACTCTCCCTAACATGAGATATGAGATATGTATGAGTGGAGTGTTTATGTGATTTAAAGTCTTGTGAATATATCAATACACAGTCTTCAAAGCACGAGGCATGCGAGGTGAAGTGTGACGACAATCTGCCATATTATATTTTTAATACCTATTTTTGTTTATGTTGTTGAGTAATTTTACTATTAATTTGTTTTGATTTGTAAGTTTTATTAAAAAACTAAAGAATTGTAAAAAAAATACCAATTTATGCGGAAACCATCCTAACCAAATAAATTTCATAGTGTTTTATCCGAGAAGGCCATAAAGAGTAGGCAAATCACGATGCATCTTTAGCTGACAACAACGTGATTTAACACCCAAAGGCCAAAGCGGTATGTTAAAGGCACATTGACGCGATCTCTATTTTCTACCAAGACATGAATGCACTTTAAGTTGCAAAGCTTGGCTATGGCATATGACGTAATGTGATTTCACAAATTTCTAATTTAAATTATAAATAGAGAAACATGTTTGGGGATTAGGAGTTTGATTATATATTGTATAAAGGGATTTTATGAGTTAGAGAAATGTGAAAAATGAAGGCCATAAAGAAGGGTTCGTTTTTCATCATTGGTTGAGCTTTTTCCATTGGTTGAGCTTGTACTCTACCGTATCTCTCATTCTAACATTTTGTTGGGAAGCCCAGGGAGCGCCAGAAGTGTCAATGGGATAAACATTCAGAATCCAAGAGACTTTGACACCATAAATCCATCCAAAACCTTAAGGAATTAGAGGTATGGGTCCTTTCTCTTATAACTTCAATATTTCCTTCAATTCTAGTCGATGTGAGAATTTAGTCAATGTGAGACTTTAATCGATGTTGGATTTCAAGTGTGGAAGTGTTAAAGTCCCACATCGATTAGGAATGGAGGAAATGTTGGATTTATAAGATAAATGAGCCATGTCTCTAATGCCTTAAGGTTTTGGATGGATTTGTGGTGGCAAAGTCTCTTGAATTATGAATTTTTAGCCCATTGAAACTTTTGGGTCTCACTTCTCGAACTCCCCAAAAAGTGGTATCAGAGCTTGGTTGGATCGGTGGGGAGAAGAAGTGGATCCTATAGTGTAGACCAAGGCTAGTGATGTGGGTGACTCACTCTTAAGGGGGAAGTTGTTAGGTTTCAAGTGCAAAAGTGCTAAAGTCCCACACCGACTAGGAATGGAGGAAATGTTGGTTTATAAGAGAGGTGGCACATACCCTAATTACCTTAAAGTTTTGGGTGAATATGCGGTATCAAGGTCTCTTGGATCCTTAACATTGGGCCCTTTTACACTTTCGGGCCTCGCTCCTCGATGGTTCAATTAAGGGACTGACTCCTTGTATCGAAAGTCTTGCTAATAAGGCGGTGGTCAGGCAGTGTGCCCTGTTATAGTTCCCAAATGGCGGTACAAATGTATGTGGATGAAAGAGCTTTCACTTGAGGGGGAACATAGTAAACGAACTCATGTTTGTGGGGGAGATAGTTGTGCATAAGTGTGAGTTAGAAGTCCCACATTGCTTAAAAAATGGGAGGTTAAACACTTTATAAGTGAGAGAGCTCTTCTACTCAGTGCCTTAAGGTTTTAGTTGAATATGTGGTGTCTCTCTCACTTGTGTGTTGCTTTTCACCCAATATAGTTGCTCCTTATGATGACCAAAAAGTGGTATCAAAGCCCTAAGTGGCTTGGTGGGGGGATCGAAAGTGGATTTTAATATGGACCAAGGCTTGTGATGTGGGTCACTCACACTTGTGGGAGAGATTGTTGGGATTCAAGCATGATTTCCACATTGACTAGCAATGAAGGAATTGTTGGATTTATAATAGAAAAGTCACATACCTCTAATGCCTTAAGTTTTTGGATGGATTTGTGGTGTTAAGGTCTCTTGTATCCCCAATTGGCCCATTGATGCTTATAGTGCTTAACTCCTCAGACTTCTCAATAAGTGGTATCAGAGTCATGGTTAGGCTTGGTGTGTAAGCGGAAGAAAATCCTTGTATGCATCAAGTCTACTGATGTGGGTGACTAACACTTGTGGAGGATCGACTAGAAATGGAGAAATTTTGGATATGTAAGAGAAATGACCCATACCCCTAATACCTTAAAGTTTTGAGTGAATATATCGTGTCAAGGTCTCTTGGATTCATGAATATTTATCCCATTGACACTTCTGATGATTCGCTCCTCGTACTCCCCAACACATTTATAGGTTGTTATTAAATATTCCACCTTAATTAGTGTAATTATTAAATTGTCTTGGGAACAAACATATTAGTCTATGACTTTTTCTTATCTGCCTTCCTAGGAATATAACCCTCAATGTTATATATAATATTGTCGGACAATTTGTAATATAAGAGTTTTTACTTTATATAGGTTTCCCTATCCTTTTCTTTCTTTCATTATTTCAGTTTATGAATCTTTCTTTTCTAAAATTCTGATATTCGCTTAGGTAGCCACTTTGTTTACTCAAATTTCAATTACCCTTGAAGTTTGAACTCATGTATTTTTCTCTTATTATTTGGCGTATGTTTAGTTCATGTTATCAAGTAGTAATTTTCATTAGGGGTGTGACTCATCTAGGAATGTGATTGAACTAAAAAGGACTCAGTGTCGAGCATTTCAATGAGTCATTCTCCTAGAAGTTTGTGGACTCGATAGAAGAAATTATGGAGATGGCGGAATGATGTGTAAAAAGGGAGGAAAGTAATGATGAAAAAAGAAGCAAAGATGCAAAGGAATGAAGTAGTGGAAAGCCATATTCCTCTCACCATTAAAGAAATCAAATCACATTCCCTGTTCGAGATAGAGGCGTGTTAAAGCCTCAAGAGGCCCCAAGATAATTAGACATCATCGAACATCCAAAGGGATCAAAATATAAGATAAGTTTATCTTACTCGGGCTATTCAAGAGCCTCCAATGCCAAAATTGAAAATTATGGAAAGTGAGCCCCACAAGTGGTGCAAATACTAAAAAGTAAAATGGCACCATACAAATGATTGTCATTAATTGAAAAAATAGATAGAAAGGCTCATTTAGTAAGGTTAGCTTTTCATACCAGGATTAACTTTTCGTATTCACTTTTAAAACTCTAACATACGAGTCACTCACCAAGTTATGCACATTTCTTATTAACTTTCAAAACTGATGACAACCCTTTTGCCTAAGATTATATTTTCATACCAAGATACCAAATGAGTCTTGCCTCATGAAGATGAACCCATGGTTATCAGATTATAAATGTTTGATTGTGATATCAAAAGAACTCTCGTTGATCCTGACAACCCAGCGGATGTTCTCTATTGAATGCTTTTGAGAAACTGCAATTGGATCTTGAGCTCCTTTAATTTTTCAAAGGCTCGTTGGTGAATTTTCCAAGCAAACAAGTGTGTGTTCATATTTCAGTCAAAATTACGTCCATACGAGGCAAGAATTCCAGGTTAATTGAGGTCACATATATTATAGTGAGCGCTCTTTCCTCTTACAACATTACCATTGGAAGACCCGAACTAAATACCTTGGAAGTATCCATTAGATAATGGTCTGGTAAGAGTGATAAAAGGAGATCAGAAGATAGTCAAAAAAGGATATTATGATTACTTGAAAAATTAAGAAAAAGGAAAAAGAGACCTCTTCAAAAGCCAACCCACATTACAAATTTTGTAAATCTTGACCAAAGAGCAGAGTATGTGGAGGAAAAATTGGTGCCCATAGAAGATTTGAAAACTGTGTGAATCGGTACCCAAAATTTCCAAACTACTAAGGTAGGAACTTCTTTATCGAATAGAGAGGAAAGCGAGATCATGCAGTTGCTTTAGAATATAGATTTATTTGTGTGGACACCCTTAAACATGCTCAATATAGATGCTGATGTTATCTGTCACCACGTTGCCCTCAAAGCAAACTTCAAACTTGTTGTCTAGAGGAAGCGTAATATGGGAGAAGAAAGACAAATAACTTTTGTTGAAGAAGTCAAAAAGTTAGAGGAGGCAAGATTTATCAATGTAATCAAGTACACTACTTAGTTGGCAAACATGATGATGGTTAAAAAATCCTCAAGAAAATGGCGTATGTGTGTTGACTCACTGACCTCAATTAAGCATGTCCTAAATATCCCTATCCATTAACAAACATAAACAAACATATTGACAGATTTGTAGGTGTTGTACCCTAAAGCTTGCACAAGTATTGACTAGGTCAAGCCATCTCCTCCACACTGATATCTCAAATTAGGGTTTGAGTTTGCACAAGTACAATTGGGTTTATAATGCTTCAAGTTAATTTCATGGATCATTATGGACCCTCAATATTTCTCATGTCAAGTTTCAAGTCTTGAATCATAAAATTGTCCAGTCAATTGATTAGATGACCTAAAATCAGCTGTATTGGGTAAAAAGTTAATTGTGGTTAACCTACAGTCAAACTTCAAGATTTTGGACCAATATCAACATTTTTAAGTCATATGCATCAATTGATCAAGTTTGGATCATAATTCCCCAAGAAAATTGTTCGAATCACCAAAAGGGCAAAATGGTCAAAATTAGGGTTTTGATTGTATTTGACTGATTAAGAGTTTTTGACCTAATACATGATCCAATGTTTTTAAGCACAATCTCAAGGATTCAAATACAACATTGACCTAATTTCATGGCTCAAAAGATTTCTCAAGATCAATTGATTGATAGTTGAAATTCAGTCAGCTGATGAAAAGTCAATTGATACACCAAAAGTCAAACTTTGACTTTTTGATCAAATTTGAGTTTCAAAGATAAAATTTCATCAAGACATTGAAAATAATGAAACTCGATCATCAATGAATCAATAAAGTCAAAATTCATCTTAAAATGTCAAACTTTTCAAGACTTAGAATTTTTCTAAGTGTTTTTAAGTCTTATTTTTTCATGACTTCATGCTAACTTTTCATCAAGATGCAAGATGATTCAAGGAAAAATTTCAACATGACAGTTGTAGATCTTGATGATATATACAACCTTTCTTTACTGATCAAGTCCTATAAATGCTTGGATTTTGAGTTATAAATTCATGAAGACATGCACTTTTTCATAAAAACACTTAGTGAAAATTTGACCTAGTTAGGCAGATTTTGGGTACCAACTTCATGGAAAATTTTCACATAGTTCCAATTGGATTATTCAAAAATGAAAAACATGAAGCTTGTAGGGAATGTTACAAGATTTCCAAAATATCCAAGAACTCATTAAGATCATGCTTGAGCTAGGAGAATCGAAGAGATGAAGTTAAGGTTTCAAACTTGAATTATAAGTCAATTTTGTGACGAACACATAATCAAATCTCAAACCATGATGTATAATCTTTGCTTTACATGCCTCAAAATTGTGTTTCACTCCATAATTAATGGTTTACACAACTGATTGAGCCATTATCCAATTGATTCAAGCATTATCCAAACCAAATTACCATTAATGGAAGAAAGTTCATACTTCCATTTTGGAAAAGTGGCTTTAATCACAAAGTCCACTCTCCTTGAGCTTTGTAGTTGTTCCTTCTACACACACTAAGTCTATAAGCTCAGAAGAAGTATGTTTAAAGTGCTCAACCACCCTACCTTGCCTTGAAACCATGTTTGTCCATGTTGCTTCAAAAACAAGTCAAAATCCACAAACATGTGATTTTATACTTTTGACTTCTACAAGTCTCCAAACCTTTTCTATATGTGAAGATACTCTTATGCAACTTGACACACGAATTAACAAGCCTGGAAACTCCCTATAACTTCCTCAAGCCAGAAATTGCTTCAAAACACCATTGTTGTGCAGATTTTGACTTTGCATATCAAACTTCCATTTCACTTGTGCGTTTCTTAGCCAAACCATTTCAAAAGCTTCCCTATCTCAAATATAAGCCATCCCAATACATGTTTTCAAACTGTAACACCATTTGCACTATCCTCCATTTTCAAAAATAGAGGTCTGCACTTGGACTTCTCTAGAACAGTTCAAGCACTCCCAGCTCAAAGTAACCATTGGAATAGCTTCCTGGAGGTTCAAGGATGCTAACCAGGCCATTAAAACATCTTGAAGAGAGCTCTAACTCAAAACACGAAATCCAGTTTTGAGGTAAGTTTTCTGATTTTCAATATCTTCATATAGGCATTGTTAGCTTTCCATTTTCAAAGATAAAATATAGACATCATTGCCCTAAAGATGACCATGTCCTTAGAATTCATTTATCTTGATTGAGTAGTGAGAATTTTGAACCTGAAATTTCTGAAAAAAACTAGGTTAAAATTGGTACTAGTTAAAATTCGCGCTCATCTTTGAGCCATTGTTTAAGTTATTTACATTTCTGGAACCGTGGTGAAATTTCTAACAAGTTTGATGTTCATACTTTTGAGAATGGTTGAGAAATGAATGAGTTGCAGAGGCTCTGGCTGGAGCGAGAAAGAAGATGAAGTTTATCATTAGAACTGGTTTTGTAATATATATTTATGGTTTCATATAAGACACCAGATGTATAGCCATCCCAGTGGTAGAGAGCGCGCGCGTTATTGCCAAGGGCCTGGGTTCGAGCCTCAGCGCTGCCCTTTTGTTTTAATTTTCTAACATTTTTGTTCCTTTTTGTCACACAGCCAGCGTGTTCGGCTTCCACCACTGGGCTTTGCTTCATTTATTCTGTCTCACCCCCCTCATTTATTTTGCAACGCAACCCATTCATTGTTTTTTTATTTTCCTTTTTTCTGACTTACAAAAATCATATTGGGCCTAAACCTTAAAATCTGTTTTTTTCCTACAAAACCATCCTTTCTCATTTTACACCCTCCTGAATTTTATATTATTTTTCTATTTTATTTTCTTTTCTTTATAATAATAATAATAATAATAATAATTATTATTATTATTATTATTATTATTATTATTATTATTATTGTTATTATTATTATTATTATTATTATTATTATTATTAATAAAACAGAAAATAAATATTTAATATTTATATATTTTATATACTTTTATTTTATTTCAAACAAAAAAGACCAAAAACATTTTCTTATTAAATTTAATTTCTTAATAACATCATTTAGACTTAGGTTTATTTAAACCTTATTTTCTAATTCAATTAACTTAGAATTTAGGAATTTTTGTTAATTAATTTCTTATCTTTAGTAAACTCTAAATGACCTTTCATAAAAAAACCCTAAAAAGAATAGTTTCTTAATTTAATTTCTTTTCTCAAAAGAATTAGGTTTTAGCTTTGTCAAATTAATTCAAAATCAATTAACCACTTTTCTTCTTAGTTAATTAGGTCAAAACCTTTTCATTAAAATTCAAATAAACAAAAACAATTCAATTCTCTTTTCTTTCCACATCACCTTCATATCCTTGTACATTATATTTACATTTTGGTACATTATTTATTTATTCAATATAGTTGTAATAGTAACTTAGGATTTAATTTCTTCTCTCCCCATTTGTAAATTGGTACCCCCATCCCCAAATGATGTAATAGCGTAGAATTTTACATTTTTGCAATTTATCACTTTAAATATAAATGCTAGTAATTAGAGTTTGTAAGGTAAGACATAAAATCAACAAGTAGAAAACCCTAATTCAAAAATAAAAAATGCATGAAACCAAAACACTTGCACACTTGAACCTCTAGGGTAGACCTCAATTGTTGCCTAAGATAAAAACAGTCATGTCCCTCGAACGTGGGATACTTTAGCAATGACCCTCGAATACAAGATCATAGTCCCTTGATGACCCTTCGATGTTGCCTTTGATAAACGATCTTAGACCCTTACAAAAGCTGCTAAGGTATCCTACAATGTTGCTTTCTATGACTGTACGATGACGCACGCCTGTCCTTTCGCTTCCAATGATAGGGTTTCTTATCAATCAATGGTAAGATAGCAATATTTAAAGGAGGGGAAATGAACAAAGAATTTTTGAGTAGGTAGAACGTTCATAGTTGTTTGCTCACAACCATTTTCAAAACATCTTTCAAACACACCAACACTTTCAAATGAAATATTTTCAAAAGTTAACACTTTGTATGCATTCTTATAGAGACGAGAATCATTACAAAGTTCGCCTAAACGAAGGCACTTTTCAAAAATAATTTCAAAAAAACAATCACAAACACATTTTAAACAAAACATTTCAAAGTGAACTAGAAACTAAGAGTCCATAGATAACTACAGATGAAAAGGGTGCTAACACCTTCCCTTTTCATAATCTATCCCCCGAACTCAAGAAAATTCTTAAAAGGTATTTCTTGTTCTTTTCAACCTTTCCTTTATTGGATAAAAGAAAAGTCGGTGGCGACTCTTGCTATCCGCAGTTATTGCGATAAAACGCAAAACACCAAGTCAGTTCTCCCACCGTATTACAGAAATGGAGACTCTGCTGGGGACATACTTAAAAGTGAGGTTACCTTAGAGACTAGATCACCTTTAAATCCTTTCATTGTTTGACTTGTTTTATTTATATTTTGGGACCTTGTTTGGGTTTTGTATTGATCCTCTACCCGGATATGGGAACATTATTAGGTAAATAGTAAAGATTGTGGAGATTGTACGGTGTAGACCGATATGGTTCAAGCAATAGCTACGTTAGTGTGACATATTTGTTGGTACCGGTATCCTTTGTGTTGCATCATAGAGAATACGGGGTCGTTGTATGGTGTCATGAAGCACTAACTAACCTTAGAATCTTTAATTGAACAACTTAGCCATTAGGAAGTAGTGAGATAGCCAGTTTTGGTGGAAAGCTGAAAATTGGTTGATACTCGATACTACGCTCATTGAGATTAGACTTTTGGGATATTTTGGCCGCATGAAAAGGTTGATTATGCTGAGACAATGCCCAATGACAAAAGATCAGTGATATTGAGATTCCCTAGAACCCGATTACTTTCTAGGACAGGTTGAACCAACTAAACTTCAAGAGGGTACTTACCTATGAAACCTCATGCAAGCCTAAACCTAAGGACTTGTTTTCTTTGTTTGTATATGCTTATTTGTACATAACATCATGACATCATACCATAGCATTTGCACTAACCATTTCAAGGACCCTGGGATTTATCTTTGTCTATTTTGTAGGACATGGATTCCATTCGTAGAAAGACTATCCAAATCAGCTTTGTGAAAGTGCCTCCTCAACTCAAGGAGTTAGCATCAAGGGTTCCTCGTGATTCTCCATTCACTAAGAAGTATGGTCGTTTTATCAATTTGGCTACCTAAAATTTTGAAGAACAAATGACGGGGGTACTCTTTCAATTCTTTGACCCTAAACACCATTGCTTTACATTTCCTGATTACCAATTGGTGCCTACCATGGAGGAGTTTTCTCAACTCTTGGGAGTGCCTATTCTTGATCAATTACCCTTCACTAGTATTGAGAAATACCCAAGACCTGAGGAGATTTCTTTAGCTTTACATTTGCAATGGTCCGACGTTGTGGCAAATTGGGAAACAAGAAGTGGTGTTAAAGGTTTTCTAGCCAAGTTTCTGTTTGAGAAGGCTCAACAATTTTGGGATGCTTTAGATTTGCAATATTTTGAAGAAGTTTTGGCTCTTCTACTCTATGGGATAGTACTATTTCCTAACCCGGACCAACTCATAGATATGAATGCGTTCAAAGTTTTTCTATCTCGTAACCCGGTGCCTACCTCACTTTGAGATATTTTGCATTCCTTCCACACTCGCACCATGAAGAGAAAGGGAATTCTTATGTGTTGTAGTACTTTGTTGGCTAGGTGGTTTATTTCGCACCTTCCTCGATCAATTTTGAAGAACAAACAAGGTATGAGTTGGTCTAAAAGGTTGATGTCACTCTCGCACTCAGATATCCATTGGTGTTCTCGATCTTTGGAGGATGTCACCATCATTGATCCTTGTGAGGAATTCCCAAATGTCCCTCTCTTTGGCATTAGGGGATATATCACCTATAATACTTGTTTGGCTCTACGACAGTTTAGGTATGCTCGGAGGGATGGCCCTCATGACGCACTTGTTCAAGGAATTGTATTTGACAATGAGAATGATGTCCAAAGTTATCGTCAAAGATTTATACGAGCTTAGGGCATGGCGAACAAAGTTTATAGAAAAACTTTGGGGCATAAGAATTCTATTCCATTAGAGCCTTATCTCAAGTGGGTGCAAGCTCATGCCCAAAGCCTCATGATGCCATATCCTGCCATCTTACCTATCATCATGGAGCCTATTACCGAAGGAGATGTTCCCTACACTATTCTTCATCCTGACATGCCTACTACTCTCGAGGAATTTCAAAGGTCATGGATTCAACTAAAGGAGGGGGGGGGGGGGGGAGATACACATTTGAAGCCCAATTCTAGTCAAGCGAGAAGAAGGTTTTTGAGCTCACGAGACAACTTCATGAAGAGCAAAGTTTGAACGCCTACATTGCACCAAAGAGGATGCGCTCGTAGGAAACTTGAGTCCTTTTTGTTTTAGGAGTTTATTTTGTATTATTTTTGCTTCTTCCATTGTGAGCCCAAGAGGCACTTTTGTAAGCCATTTTGGACTTATTAATATAATCAATGTTTGTTCTTTCTTTGTTTAAACAAATTTAAATCTTAAAGGTCCTTGAAAATATTTGCATTTACATTACATGCATCATAACATAAGTAGGTTTTACAACACATGTTTCCTCATATTTCTACTGTTTATTTCAGTAAGATAGATCTCGAGCAGACTGTGAAGAACTTGTAGACACAAAATTCTCAATTTCAAGAAACCTTGCTCAACTTGGCCAAAGGGCAGAAAGAGTTGATGTCACTTTTGGTTGCAGAGAAGAAGACCAAGAAGAAGGCTTTGATCAACATGGGGAAAAGATTCAAGGGCCCTGTTTGATAAGTTCAAGTGGTAGAAGTCTCCTCCGAGGAGGATGAGAATTAGGATGAAGACGCAAGGAGAACCCGTGCTGGGGGTGGTAACAATCCAGTCTCTGAGGATGAGGACTTTTTGACGAATAATATTCATCGGCTGAAGACAGGTATAAGCAACTGGAGGATAGATTGAAGTCTATGGAAGTTCAAGTTGTGCCTGGTCTAGATTTTGGTGATTTGGGTTTGGTTCCTAGGGTGATAATTCCCCATAAATTCAAGATTCCAATCTTTTCCAAGTACGATGGTGTTTCGTGCCCGAAGCTTCACTTGAGATCTTACGTCCATAAAATTCAACCGCATACCACTGATAAGAAATTATGGGTGCTCTTCTTTCAAGAGAGTCTATCTGGGACTCAATTGGAGTGGTTTTACCAGTTAGAGGGTTCCAACATTCATACCTGGGAGGACTTGGCCACTGCCTTCTATCGTCAATATTAGTATAATGCCAATATGGCACCAACTAGAGTGCAGTTATAAGGAATGACCATGGGTTCATATGATGGTTTCAAAGAATATGCGCAAAAATGGAGAGACTTGGCAGGTAGGGTGCAGCCACCATTGACTAATAGGGAGTTGGTAGATATGTTCATGGGAATACTGACTAGACCATTTTTCAATTTGCTAATTGGGAGCTCATCATCTGGTTTCACTGAGTTAATCTTGACTGGTGAAAGGTCCGAGAGCGAGATTAAAAGTGGAAAGATTCCCATAGTCTCTGCCTCTACATTAAATACTATGAAGAAACCTTTTACAAGTAAAAATGAAACTAATGTCGTGTATGAGTCAAGGGGACATATCAAGAAGGACCATCGCCAATCTGTGAATGTAGTTCTAATCTCCAATCTGACCTCTACTCAAAGACCACAACAACAAGCTGGCTACCAAAGACCTGATATTTCGAGAAGACAATTTACAAGGATCAACATGTCACTATCTCAAGCCCTACAACACCTGTTGAAAGCTAATTTTGTAACATTGCATGATCCCCTTTCAAATCCCAATGTTTCATCTCCAAAGCAATAACCTGAACGCCAAATGTGTTTACCACTCCAATAGTCCCGGACATGACACTGATCATTGTTGGGCATTAAAATGCAAGATCCAAGACCTCATTGACAACAAGACCATTGAATTTGATCCCCATCCAACTCTAAATGTAATCACCGCACCTATGCCAAACCATGGCAAAGGTGTCAACGCTATTGAATATACTTCTTTTGTTTCCTCTGTTAATGACTTAACCACTCCACTAAAGTTTGTCAAAAACAATTTGTTGAAAGTTGGGGTTTTCCCTGGTTTCCTTGAAGATTATTATTAATGTGTTGTGCAAATCAATGGTTGTGAATGGCTGAAAAGAGGTGTCCAACACCTAACGAACAACCATGAGATCTTATTGGAAAGAACTCCATCTGTAACTCCCTGATTCTACCTGACAATTATATAAATAAATCAGAGTTATAAAATTCATTCATGTAAACGAATCGGGATGCCACAAATTCATCATTAAAAACTCATTGCATTCAACATGGATATGTAACACTTTAAACTTTGGGTGAACCATCAGCATAATACTTAAATCTCTTAATTCAACAATTTAAACATCTACACAACAGAATTCTTAATAACATCTTTAGCATCGTTACAGCAACTTCAAAATAACACATGTTTAATAATAATCAAAAGAAACAAGCGTTCATCCCCCTAAGTGTTACATATCAGAGCAATGACACCAACTCGAACTACTGAAGGTATACAACCTTCACTCTCAATTACTTGCACGTTACCAACATAAGGGCAACATTCAAACAAAAGGGGTGAGATATCTAACAATATAATAAAACGTATGATAATCAATATATTAAATTAGATCACATAATATCACCACTTCTCATCTCATAATCAACACTAATTGCAACGATAATACACATTCACAACATCAATACACAACTTCTTTATGCAATCATATAATGCGACTCAATACTATGCAAATGCATGTGGTGCCATTGGAGCAGAACTCCCATCTTAAATATCTGACAATTAATAGAGGCATCAACAAGGCATAAGCATTCATCTTAATATTCGCCAATACAGGCTATCTTAACGAGCATAAGCTCCATCTTGAAATGCAATGTATGCGACACAATCATGAATGTAATGACAACACCATAATTAACAACATCTCAACACAACATCATCGTTGGCCATAAGCCTACATCTTAATAGCTTCCCATCATTAGAGGTATATCAACATCTTTCCTCATCATAATTCATCAAACATAATCTCATTAACATCTTTTCATCAACAACTCAGCCGTACAACAATACAACAGTAACTCATCTATCTCGCAACGTTGGCCATAGGCCTACAACATAATATCGCCTATAATAATTAATTAACTAAGGCTTAATTCTAAGTTACCAAACCTTTGCATATTACTATTCTGTAATACTGCATCATTATCATCATTAATCCTACTGTTACAACCCAAACAACAATCTATAATCATCTCCTCCTCATCATTCTTCATAAAAATCAGCATAACGATCAACACGGAAACTAATCCGATTCCTAACTTGGATACTAAGATTATCCTTCCTATTCTTCAGTTTAATCCTTAAGAATGAAGTTCATCGCGTTAACTATTCAATGCTTCGAATGAGACCTCAAATGGAATCCGAAAACTCAAGTTACAACCTTTTCAAAACGAATCTGCCAAAAATCAGACAACATGGATCGACGCATACTGCCTTGGGTCGACGCATACTGAACTGAACACGCTACATGAGTCGGCGCATACTCTCTTGTATCGACTCATACTAAGTCTGCAAATCTGCATGTATCGACACATGCTCATACGTATCGACTCATCCTGAGTCTAAAAGCTCTCATGTATCGACACATGACCCCTTTGTGTCGACTCATACTGATTCTAACAGCATTCTTGTATCGACACATACCATTTGGGGTCGACACATACTGCTCTGCTAAGGATATTTTCTATAATTTTCTCTATGTTTTCACTACGGGTTCCATACTTTAGGCCCTAAGAACATCTTCTTAACATAGATAATCATCAATTATACTTATCCTATAATTCTACATCAAATATACAACATCGGGACATCGTTATTCATCTATAATTCATCGATTTCCATCATACAACATCATATATAATTCAATCATAAAATAAACAATCATTCACCTCTAACCCCACATACCAATTATCATCAACCCTATTATAGAGTCAGAACCCCACCCTTACCTTGGATTGAAGGTCGCTCTATAACTTCCGGTTGAATTTCCATTTTGCCTCTCTTCCTTCTTTTCCAACAGCTTTCACGTTCTTCTCTTCTAACCCTTATTCTTCTTACTGCTTCTTCCTTCTTATTACTTCTAACAATAATAAAATAACCTATTATTCTATTTATTCCTTAGTGGGCTTAAGACTACTACACCCCCTTATTACTACTTCCATCCTTTAAACAAGCCCACATCAAATAATATTATCATTCTTCTAATATTATTCCACCACTTAATAAAATAATTAAATCCAATTAATCACAACACATAAATTATTCCAAAAATAATTTAATTAAATAATTAATTAAATTACGGGCGTTACAACTCTTCCCCACTTAGAATATTTTCGTCCTCGAAAATTTACCTTAATCAAACAACTCAGGATAGGAGTCTCGCATCTTTCTCTCCAACTCCCAAGTCATGCTTTTTCCGGCAGCTCCTAGCCAAACCACTTTAACCAAAGAAATCTCTTTGCCCCTCAACGTCTTTATTTCACGATCCGCGATCCGTACAGGCATCGTCTCCACAGTAAGATTATCCCGTACTTGCACATCATCCATATGAATCACATGAGATGGATCTGAAATATACTTCCGGAGTTGTGACCCGTGAAACACATCATGCAAATTCAAAAGATTAGGCGGTAAAGCCACTCTATAAGCAACATTCCCGACTTTCTCTGAAATTTGATATGGTCCAATAAAACGAGAAGTGAGCTTCTTAGACTTCAATGCTCGCCCAACACCAGTCACAGGTGTAAATCTTAAAAACACATGGTCACCCGCTTGAAATTATAAATCCTTCCTTCGCTTGTCATGATAACTCTTCTGTCTACTTTGGGAAGCTTTCATCTTTTCTCGAATCAACTTCACCTTCTCAGTAGTCTCACAAACAAGTTCAGGTCTAAGTACTACACTTTCACCAGATTCACGCCAACATAAAGGAGTTCTACATCTTCTACCATACAACGCTTCAAAAGGTGCCATCTAAATACTAGAATGGTAACTGTTATTATAAGTGAACTCTATCAACGAAATATAAGTATCCCACGAACCTCTCTGCTCAAGAACACACGCCCTCAGCAAGTCTTCCAACGATTGGATAGTCCATTTAGTCTGACCATCTGTCTGAGGATGATACGCTGAACTCAACTTCAACTTAGAACCCAACACTTTTTGCAAACTCTTCCAAAAATCATAAGTAAATCTTGGATCTCTATCTGACACAATGCACAATGGAACACCATGCAGCTTCACGATCACACTAGTGTAAATCTCAGCCAACTTCGACACTGGAAAACTAATGTTAATAGGAATAAAATGAGCCGACTTCGTAAGCCTATCAACAATTACCTAAATCGAATCATGTCCTCTTAAGGTAGTAGGTAACCCCGTCACAAAGTCCATCGAAATGCTATCCCATTTCCATTCCGAAACTTCTAACGGTTGCATCAACCCTGCAGGTTTCTGATGTTCAACTTTTGACTTCTTACAAGTCAAACATGCATACACAAATCGAGCCACATCACTCTTCATCCCAGGCCACCAAAACAAACCTTTCAAATCTTGATACATCTTTGTAGCTCCTGGATGAATACTCAACTTACTTCTATGACTCTCTTCAAGTATCACTTTCTTCATCTCAGCATGTCAGGAATACAAATTTGATTACGAAATCTCAACACACCTTGCGCATCTAGCTTAAAATCACTATTCTCAGACTGATCGATTCCAACCATCAAATCTACCAGTTTCACATCCAACTTCTGAGCTTCTCTGATACTATCTAGAAATTCATTATTAATCTTCAACATACCCAACATAACACTGCGGCGTAACCTTGCAAACTAAGCTCATATCCCTGAACTGCTCAATTAATTCCAACTCTTTAACCATCATTGCTGACGTATGTAAAGTCTTTCGACTCAACGCATCAGCCACCATATTCGCTTTTCCTGGATGATAATTCAAACTGAAATCATAATCCTTTAACAATTCCAACCATATTTGTTGCCTCATATTCAGCTCCTTCTGATTGAATAGATACTTTAAGCTCTTATGGTCACTAAACACTTCAAATCTAGAACCATAAAGATAATGCCTCCAAATCTTCAACACAAAAAAACTGCAGCAAGCTCTAAATCATGCGTAGGATAGTTCTTCTCATGAGTCCTCAACTGCCTTGATGCATAAGCAACTACCTTATCATTCTGCATAAGCACACCTCCTAAACCCATCTTAGAAGCATCACAATACACCACAAAAGGCTCTCCTGGATTAGGCAACGTCAAAATCAGGGCCGACGTCAACCTCTTCTTCAATTCTGTAAAACTTTCTTCGCACTGAACATCCCATACAAAAGCTCTACCTTTACAATTCAACTTAGTCAACAGAAGTGCCAACTTAGAAAAACCTTCGATAAACCTTCTATAGTAACCAACTGATCCCAAAAAGCTTCTAATCTCAATAGCTGACTTCGGAGTTTCCCATTGCAACACAGCATCAACCTTCAATGGATCTACAACGATGCCACTACCCGAAATCACATGACCAAGAAAACTAACCTCCTTTAACCAGAATTCACACTTGGACAGCTTTGCATACAACTTCTTCTCTTTCAAAACTTGCAGTACTACTCTTAAGTATTCTGCATGCTCTTCTTCTGACTTAGTGTAAATCAAAATATCATCAATGAACACCACTACGAACCGGTCCAAATAAGTATGAAAGATATGATTCATGTATTACATGAATACTACCGACACATTAGTAACACCGAAAGGCATCACTGAATACTCATAATGTCCATAACGCATTCTGAAAGCCGTCTTCTGGATATCTTCATCCTTCACTTTAATCTGATGGTAACCTGACCTCAAATCAATCTTACTAAACACACGAGCATCTCCCAACTGGTCCATCAAGTCATCTATTCTTAGAAGCGGATACTTGTTCTTAATCGTCACTTTATTCAACTGTCTATAATCAACACAAAGCCTCATACTTCCATCTTTCTTCTTTACTAACAACACTGGAGCTCCCCACTGTGATACACTTGGTCTCACAAACTTCTTTTCAAGTAACTCTTCCAATTGCTTCTTTAACTCTGACAATCAGATGCAGACATCCGGTATAGTGCCATAGACATAAGTCTGGTACTAGGTACAAGATCAATAGCAAATTCAACTTCCCTCTCCGGTGGTACATCAGAAATTTCATCAGGGAAAACTTCAGGAAATTCACATGCCACCTGCAATTCCTCAATTATAGCTCGAGTCTCTACAGATAGCGACACCAACAATGAGAACATCTGTGCTTCCTCTTACATCAACTTTCTCAATTGCTTAGCAGACAACAAACTATCTTCCTCTTCTTCAGGAGTAGAAAACCTCACAGACTTGTCATAACAGTTAATATGAACGCAGTTATGCTCTAACCAGTCCATACCCAAAATCACATCCAAACCTCTCAATGGTAAACAAACCAAATCAACAGCAAAGTCTCCGTCGAAGATCGACAAGGGACACCTTAAACACACAAGAGAAGTAGTCACCGACCCCTTGGCTGGAGTATCGACGACCATTTCTCCATTCAAAGAAGACAACATAAGACCCAATCTTTCAACACAATCAACATTAATAAAACAGTGAGTAGCACCGATATCAATAATAGTAATTAAAGGAGTACTATTAATGAAACATGTACCTCTGATAAGGCTGTCCTCAGCAGTTGTCTGATCCTCAACCAAAGCGAACACTTTACCACTTGTCTGAGCCTTCTTCGGTTTCTGACACTGACTACCAATGTGCCCTTCTTCACTACAATTGAAGCAAATCACATCCTTATGCTTGCACTCAGATATAACATGTCTGTTCTTACCACAACGGAAACACCTCTTCACTTCGGTAGTAGACACATTACTCTTATGCCCTGGTTTTCCACATTTAAAACAAACCACACTAGAAGGAGGATCTCCCCCACTAGTCCTCTGACCCTGAGCAACTTTCTGTTTACCTTTACCAGCTGGGGTTCATAAGGCTTACCACGATTCTGTTGGTGCTTACCCCTCTTCTCACTGATAATCTTGTAATGAGCATTATTATCCTCCTCATAAATTCTGCAGTTATCAATCAAATCAGCAAAGACTCGGATCTGTTGGTATCCAACTGCCTTCTTGATCTCTGGGCATAACCCGTTCTCAAACTTGATACACTTCGAAAACTCAGCATCTGCATCAGCGTAGTGCGGATAAAACTTAGCCAACTCGACAAACTTGGCAGCATACTCAACAACCGACATATTCCCTTGCTTCAGCTCAAGGAACTCAATCTCCTTATTACCACAGACATCTTCAGGAAAATACTTCCTCAGAAATTCCCTACGGAACACAGCCCAAGTGACATTCTCACCTGCAGCTTCCAACCTCTGGCAAGTCTCTAGCCACCAGTCATCAGCCTCGACTGCTAGCATATGAGTACCATAACAAACCTTCTGCGCTGGAGTGCACTCTATCACACCGAAGATTCTCTCAATCTCTTTCAACCAATCCAAAGCTCCGTCATGATCATACTTTCCCTTGAAAGTAGGTGGATTCTCTCTCTGGAAAGTCGCCAAGCTATGAGATCTAGCATTCCCGTCAGTATTCGGCTGATTCTCCATCGCATGAGCCATTGCTTCTAAAGTAGCAGCAAGTGAAACATCATTCCTTCCAACCATCTCAACTTATCACTATAACATAAACAACGGTTAGAACTCAAATTAATAATACTCGATTGTTAGACAACTACGACTTGACGACAAGGTTAGACCAACCTTTTGCTCTGATACCAACTCTGTAACACCCCAATTCTACCCGACAATTATATAAATAAATTAGAGTTATAAAATTCATTCATGCAAACGAATCGGGATGCCACAAATTCATCATTAAAAACTCATTGCATTCAACATGGATACGTAACACTTTAAACTTCGGGTGAACTATCAGCATAATACTTAAATCTCTTAATTCAACAATTTAAACATCTACGCAGCGGAATTCTTAATAACATCTTTAGCATCGTTACAACAACTTAAAAACAAAACATGTTTAATAATAATCAAAAGCAACAAGCGTTCATCCCTCAAGTGTTACATATCAGAGCAATAACACCGACTCGAACTACTGAAGGTATACAACCTTCACTCTCGATTACCTTCACGTTACCAACATAAGGGCAACATTCAAATAGAAGGGGTGAGATATCTAACAATATAATAAAACGTATGATAATCAATATATTAAATTAGATCACATAACATCACCACTTCTCATCTCATAATCAACAATAATTGCAACGATAATACACATTCACAACATCAATACACAACTTCTTTATACAATCATATAATGCAACTCAATACTATACAAATGCATGTGGTACCATTGGAGCAGAACTCCCATCTTAAAAATCTTCCAATTAATAGAGGCATCAACAAGGCATAAGCCTTCATCTTAATATTCTCCAATACAGGCCATCTTAACGAGCATAAGCTCCATCTTGAAATGCAATGTATGCGACACAATCATGAATGTAATGACAAGTCCACAATTAACAACATCTCAACACAACATCATTGTTGGCCATAAGCCAACATCTTAATAGCTGCCCATCATTAGAGGCATCTCAAAATCTTTCATCATCATAATTCATCAAACATCATTTATACATCATAATTCATTGAACATCATTTATACATCATAATTTATCAAACATAACCTCATTAACATAATTTGTTCAATAACTCAACCGTACAACAATAGAACAGTAACTCGTTTATCTCGCAACGTTGGCCATAGGCCTACAACATAATATCGCCTATACTAATTAATCAACTAAGGCTTATTCCTAAGTTACCAAACCTATGCATATTATTATTCTGTAATATTGCATCATTATCATCATTAATCCTACTGTTATAACCTAAACAACAATCTATAATCATCTCCTCCTCATCATTCTTCACAAAAATCAGCATAACGATCAACACAGGAACTAATATGATTCCTAACTTGGATACTAAGATTATCCTTCATATTTTTCATTTTAATCCTTAAGAATGAAGTTCATCGGGTTAGCCATTCAACACTTTGAACGACACCTCTAATGGAATCCGAAAACTCAAGTTACAACCTTTTCAAAACGAATCTGCCAAAAATCAGACAACATGGATCGACGCGTACTGCCCTGGGTCGACGCATACTGAACTGAACACGCTACATGAGTCGATGCATACTCTCTTGTATCGACTCATACTTAGTCTATAACACTGCATGTATCAACACATGCTCCTACGTATCGACTCATCCTGAGTCTAAAAGCTCTAATGTATCGACACATGACCCCTTAGTGTCGACTCATATTGAGTCTAACAACATTCTTATATCAACACATACCATTTGGGGTCGATACATACTGCTTTGCTAAGGATACTTTCTGCAATTTTCTCTGTGTTTTCACTACGGGTTCCATACTTTAGGCCATAAAAACATCTTCTCAACATAGATAATTGTGATCGGTGGATCTGGAACTGACTGTTTAACGCTGGTTTCGCGAAATGTCGCGAAAGCAAGAGTCGCCACCGTCTTTTATTTTCTCCAACATGGAAAGGACAAAAGCACAGAAAAATTCCTTATTGAGATTAGCTCGGTTCGGGAGGTAGATTTATAGAAAGGGAAGGTGTTAGCACCCTTTCTATCCATGGTTATCCATGGGCTCTTAGATACTTGCTCATTTGTGTTTTCAAAATGTTTGTTTGCTTTTCAAAGTGTGAGTGAGTTTGAAAAAGTTTCATTTAAAGTTTCAGATCCACTCTTGTATCAGTCCTCAAGAGTGTTTGAAAAATTGTTTTTTGAAAGCTTTTTGAAAAGTGTCGGTGTGAAAAGAAATTTTGATTTGTTTTGAATTAGAGCAAGTATCTACGAGTCATCTACCTACCCTAAGGAATTAAGCTGTGTAGAAGTCCTTAAAGTAGTGCCATCCCACCATTGAGAGGTAGGTAGCATCACCGTTGGAGGTGTTCGGGTCAATTCGAGTTTAGGGACGGTGTGGTCACCAGAGCAATAGTAGGACACCTTAGAAGCTACCCTTATGCCATTGATCTTTTTATTCTGAGGCAACCGTTTCGAGGCAACTGTTTCGAGGCAATTGTTTCGAGGCAACTGTATCGAGGCAACTGGATCATGGACATAAGGACCGCTAAGACGTCCTATACTTGACGACCACAATTCGAGCTTGTAGGGACAGTGTGGTCACCAGAGCAACAATAGGACACCTTAGAAGCTACCCTTATGCCATGTTCATGGACATAAGGACTTACTAAAACGTCCTGTACTCGACGACCACGTTTCGAGGGGCAAGGCAACAGTGAGGCGTACCCTAGAAGTGGTGTGTGAATTCTTGTGTTATTTTCAGTTTATGTTATATCTTGTCATGCATTTGGTGAGCTACGCTTTGTTTTTAATTGTCATGCATTCTTTCATACAAGTTAACAGTTAAAGGGGGTGCGGAAAATAAATTGCGGAAACATAAATCCTACGCTATTACAAGGCGCGGGTCTATACATCGCCAAATTTTTACAAAGACCCGTTTTAAGTAAATAAGTGCGGAAAATAAAAAAACAGTAAAAGGTCCTATTTACTATTACATATCCAGAGCAATTACATAATAATCGAACAAATTAAATACGCATGAATAAAGAAAAGGGAATTAACTTTTTTTTGTGTCTTTTTTTTGGTAATTAAATGAAATTGAAAACTAATTAATTATTTTAATTACAAGAAAATATTTTTTGATTTTTTTATATTTTTTATGAAATAAAATAGAAATAAAAGAAACAAAGTTAAAGATTAACCTAAATCTAAATCTATTTTAATTATTAAAATGTTCAAATGGCCTAATTAAAAACTAGTTCAATTATGATTTATTTACAAAATAAAAATAATAATAAAAGTGTTAATTATATTTTTTGTTTTTTTATGAAAATGATTAATTAAATTAATTACTAATAACCAATAAAATAAAAGGGGTTAGAAATTAAATTAAAGAAATAAAATGAAAAGAAAGAAAAATGAACCCAAATGGAGGGGGTATTGGGCCAGGAATGGGGGTGTGTTGTTGAAACTGGAATCAAGTGTGCAAGCATTGACTGGGAACACCATGGTCCACGCCTCATAGCCATCAGATTGGCGTTAGTGGCCACTTGGCAGGATGATCACTTGAGATGCATGATGGACGCTGTTTGGAAGCCTGCATAGGAATACCTTAGAAAAAATAATATTGAGTTTTGGGGCATCTCAAAGCAATTGAACCATACCATTAGTTTTCTGTGGACTCATACAACACAAAATAAGCAACAAATTATGTTAATGATGCATGAACTAATGAAATTTGATTCCAAGAAAATTGTGCAAACCGTGAGTTCGTGTGGGGCGATTCCTTAGGCCTGAGCGCTTGGTTTTGATTCCAAAAGACTCCTGAGAGTTCCTGCAAAGTGTTAGAAACGAGAAAAGGCTTTGAATTGCCTTGGAAGGTGGATTTCAGCTTTGACTTTTTGCTTGATTTTTTTGAATATGGTTTGAATATGGTTTTTTTCGTTTTAGAGATGCTTAGCCCTTGTAAATGGTATGAGAGGCTTGCATATATGTCTTTGAATGAGAATCAAGCAATAATATGAGCCATTAACCCTTGCAATGAAGTTTGAGATTATGCCATGAACACCATTTAAACAACTTGCCATTCTTGTGAAAATTTGAATTTTTATGCCCATAATAGGTCTTGAACGAATTTGGTATATGTTTTATGGTGTATCAAAGCTATTCAAACCACAAAATATCCCTCCATTAATTTCTTTGATTTTTATTTGAATTTTAAAGATTTAAAATGCATTAAATCAAATAAAATTAAATAAAAATGGGAAAAATTAATTTTTAATCTTGAAATAAATTGTGGGACACGTGGGAGGCATGGCCAAGCTGAAACAAGTGGAAAAAGTGGGCCCCTTTTGTCAAAAAATGAAATTTCAAGGATAATTGACTTTGGCCATTTCACAAAAATTTCCCAACTTCTCCAATGCATATCTTGCTCAATTTTGAAGCTATGAACATGTTCTTTGACATTTTGGAAAGGTCTTGAAGTCATCTAACCAATGTCTTTGGTCCCATGTCATTTTGATTTACCAATATCAAGTTATGGTCTTTGACTTAAAGTGCCTTTTTGTTGACTTTTGAAAATGACCTATAATGTTGAAATTGATAACTTTTTGTGAGAGCATTTCTTGGACTTGGAATGTGAAGATGAGTTGTAGGAAATGTCTTCCCCTTCAAGATGAGCATTGGATGGGATTTTTCTGATGAACCATGAAAAAGTTACGCCTTGGTCAAGTTACAGTTGACTTTTCAACTGTCCAAAAATAGAAACTTTTGACACCTTGATGATTTTTGAGCCATTCTTGAGGAATCATGATCAAGAATTGATCAAATGATGATTGTGGCTTCAAAATAAGATGTTGACCAAAAAATTTGACTTTTGACTGCCAAATGACCATTTTGCCCCTACAGTTGACTGTGGAGCAATTAGGGTTTTTGACTGTGCAACTTGACTTTGTGAGCCTTGAAACTTGACATGTAGGTGCTTGACAAAGTGTATGAGCATGTGGGACTTGATTGAGCCCTTGAAAACCTCAACTTTCTTTGCAAGAACCAAAACCCTAGTTTGACTGGCTTAGGAGACTGGTTGACTGTGTAGCCCTTGAGAAGACTTGAGCAAATTGAGATGATGCTTGTCAAAACTTTGAAGAATATGGGACAGCAAATTTTGGGGTACAACAATAATCATCAATTATACTTATCCTATAATTCTACACCAAATATACAGCACCGGGACATCGTTATTCATCTATAATTCATCTATAATTCATCGATTTCCATCATACAACATCATATATAATTCAATCATAAAATAAACAATCATTCACCTCTAACCCCACATACCAATTATCATCAACCCTAATATAGAGTCAGAACCCCACCCTTACCTTGGATTGAAGATTCCTCTATAACTTCCGGTTGAATTTCCATTCTGCCTCTCTTCCTTCTTTTCCAACAACTTTCACGTTCTTCTCTTCTAACCCTTATTCTTCTTACTGCTTCTTCTTATTACTTCTAACAATAATAAAATAACATCTTATTCTCTTTATTCCTTAGTGGGCTTAAGACTACTACACCCCCTTATTACTACTTCTATCCTTTAAACAAGCCCACATCAAATAATATTGTCACTCTTCAAATATTATTCGACCACTTAATAAAATAATTAAATCCAATTAATCACAACACATCAATTATTTCAAATATAATTTAATTAAATAATTAATTAAATTACGGGCGTTACACCATCTGTAAAATGTTTGACTGAAGTTATACCTCAAGAAATTGAAGACATATCCATCATCATTATCTCCAACAAGCCTATTATGATCACTTCAAAGAGTCCTATTAGGATTTCCAATGAACTGAAGATAGCTCCATTAATAATTACCACAACTACACCTGTTCGCATTACTGCTGACAAACCTAGTACTGATGTTGGGGGCAAAGAAAAGATGATTGAGCCTGCCAGGATGGAGGCGCCCGCCAAAGAAATTACAACTGAGGAACCCTCCACCTAAGAGATGGAGGAGATTTTGAAGATTATAAGGAAAAGTGATTATAAGATAGTAGAGCAGTTGGGGGAAACCCCCTCTAAGATTTTTATGCTATCTTTATTACTTTGTTCTGATGCGCATGCTCAAGGCTTGATAAAATTTCTGAAGAAAGCTCATGTTCCTCAAGAGACTACAACCGATTAGTTTGAAATTTATGTGGCGAGTTTGATTGCCAATAATGGTTTGGGATTCTCGAGTACTGATTTAACTCCAACAGAATAAGCCACAATAAAGCTTTGCATGTATCCATTGAATGCAAAGGAACCACTCTAGCCCATGTATTTGTGGATATTGGTTCCTCTCTAAACGTCTTACCCAAAGGTTCCCTTGATCGGTTGGATTGTGAAGGTTTGGTGTTGAAGCCAAGTGACATAGTGGTAAGGACTTTTGATGGGTCAAAGAGGATGGTACATGGAGAGGTTGACCTCCCCATCAAAGTTGGTTCTCAAACTTTCAATTTGACTTTCTATGTGATGGACATCCGTCCTGCCTACTCTTGCTTACTCGGACACCCTTGGATACATGGGGCAGGAGCGGTGACATCCACTCTTCATCAAAAATTAAAATATCCAGTCAAAGGAATGATCGTTACTTTCTGTAGTGAAGAAGAGTTTATGGTTATCCATCTGAATTCATTTGAGTAAGTTGAGATGGAAGGTGAGTTCATAGAAACTCCTTGTCAAGCCTTCAAAGTGGTTTCTCCCATGGTTGTTTCTGCCAAGGCTACTCATGATGTTCCAAAAGCTATTAATGATATGCCTAGGATGGCTTCCCTCAAAGATGCTCGTGCTGTGATTAAAGACGGAGGTTGTACAATTTTGGGACAACTCCATGACATCCCTTTCAAATTAGACAAAAGTGGTTTGGGTTTCACTGCCAAAGCTCAAAAGGAGGCCAGACGTGCTCGCATAGGAAAATTACCCCTTCACATCAGTTATCATGAAGTGAATGCTCTTGAAGACTCCGACAATGACTGTGATTTTGATGACTGGATCTACCCAACTGCAGGTGAAGGACTCAACAACTGGCGTGCCAAGGATTTCATTCCCATCTCCTTCAACAAGAAGTAATTACCATTTACTATTTTATTAATTTAAGAATTATGTCTGTAATTTTATTGAAGCAATGAATTTAAGCCATGTGCCAGGCTCGGGGCACCATGCTCCATTTGTTAAGGGTTTGTTCATTTCCATATGCCATATGATCATTTAATGAAAAATATTGGACTCTTTTGCATTAAAATTTCGCGCTCATTGTATTTCTTTCACTTTATTGCATCTTCAAAATAGCCATGTATCTTACATGCACACACACACATTTGCAGATCCTCATCCACTCCGGGTCTCATTGACAACGACTATGCTATTGCCACCTATGACTTTGAACATCCAATCTACCAAGTTGAAGATGAAGGCAAAGAAGATTATGAAATACCTGGGGAATTAGCTAGACTTATAATTCAAGAAGAAAAAGCCATTCAACTGCATGAAGAACCAATTGAAGTGATCAACCTAGGTACTGAGGAAGACAAGAAAGAGGTCAAGATCGGTGCTAACTTGGAAGACAATATTAAAGTCAGATTGGTCAAGATGTTGCATGACTACATTGAAGTGTTTGCTTGGTCATATGAAGATATGTCGGGGCTTGATACTGACATTGTGGTTCATCGTTTACCAACAAAGGAAGATTGTCCTCCAGTCAAGAAAAAAGTTCGTCGTATGCGGCTAGACATGTCTGAAAAGATAAAAGCTGAGGTAATAAAGTAATTCAATGCAGGTTTCCTAGAAGTGATGTCATATCCCCAATGGGTGGAAAATGTGGTCCCCGTGCCAAAGAAGGATGGAAAGGTATGTATGTGCATAGACTATAGAGATTTGAATAGGGTAAGCCCTAAAGATGATTTACCACTACCGCATATTAACGTATTGGTCGACAACACTGCTCAACATAAAGTCTTCTCCTTCATTGATGGCTTCTCTGGCTATAATCAAATCAAAATGGCTCCTGAAGACATGGAGAAAACCACTTTTGTTACACAGTGAGGCACTTTTTCTTACAAGGTCATGCCTTTCGGTTTGAAGAATGCAGGGGAAACCTATCAACGAGCTATGGTAGCCCTATTCCATGACATGATCCATCATGAAATAGAAGTGTACGTTGATGATATGATTTCAAGGTCACAAACCGAGGAACAACACCTTGATCATCTTCACAAGCTATTTGAAAGATTGAAGAAATATAAGCTAAGGCTGAATCCCAACAAATGCACCTTCGGGGTAAGATCTGGAAAACTCTTAGGTTCCGTCGTCAGTGGAAAAGGTATTGAGGTCGACCTTGCAAAAGTCAAAGTCATACAAGAAATTCCATTTCCATGTACTTAAAAAGAGGTCAGGGGTTTCTTAGGTCGACTCAACTACATTGCTCGATTCATATCTCACTCGACTGCTACTCGTGAGCTAATCTTCAAGCTCTTGAAGAAAGATCAAGTAGTTAGATGGAAAAATGACTGTCAAGAAGCCTTTGACAAGATCAAGGAATATTTACAAGAACCTCCCATCTTGATGCCTCCAATTGAAGGAAGACCTCTGATTATGTATTTGACTGTATTAGAGAATTCAATGGGGTGTGTGTTGGGCCAACATGACGAGTCTGGACGAAAAGAGCATGCAATATACTACCTGAGCAAAATTTTTACCGACTGTGAAACAAGAGATTCACTGCTCGAGATAACTTGCTGCGCTCTGGCATGGGCTGCTTGCTGGCTAAGACAATATATGTTGACTCACACCACTTTTTTGATTTCTAAGATGGATCCTATCAAGTACATCTTCGAGAAACCAGCTCTCTCTGGACGAATAGATAGATGGCAAATGATCCTAACTGAATATGATATCTAATATACTACACAAAAGGCCATCAAAGGAAGTGTGCTCGCAGATCATTTGGACCATCAATCTGTTGATGACTACCAATCCATGAACTTTGAATTCCCAGATGAGAATATCATGCTGATAACTGATTGTGAAAAGCTTGGACCGTATGAAGGACCTGAACAAGGATCCCAATAGACTATGGTTTTTGATGGGGCTTCCAATGCTTTGGGTAATAGAGTTGGTGCTGTGATTATTTCTCCTGAAGGTTGCCATACACCTTTCACTACCAGACTATGCTTCGACTGTACAAACAATATGGCTGAGTATGAGGCATGCATCTTAGGTCTTAGGGATGCCATTGACCTAAGAATATAATTCTTAAGCGTATATGGAGATTCAGCTTTAGTAATCAGTCAAGTTAAAGGAGAGTGGGATACCAAACATCCTAATATTATCCCCTACAAAGAACTTGTGTTAACCCTGATCCCATACTTTGAGGAGGTTACCTTCGAATACTTTCCAAGAGAAGAAAATCAGTTGGCGGATGCCTTAACAATAATGCCATCCATGTTCGAGGTTAAGTGGGACAACATGGCTCCTAAAATAACAATTGAAAGATTTGACAAACATGCACACTGTTGTGAGATCGACACTGACGAGGAGAAACCATGGTACCATGAAGTGAGGAGATATCTGGAAGCACAAGAATATCCTGAAGGATCTTCCATCAATGACAAGAAATTCCTACGAAGGTTTTCAGCCAAATTCTTCCTAAGAAATGGGGTCCTATATAAGCGCAACCACGATTCGAATCTACTCCGTTGTATGGACATGAAGGAGGCAGAGAAAATCATGGAGGACATACATGATAGTATCTTTGGAACTTACTCTAGTGGGCACACTATGGCCAAGAAGATTCTGAGGGTTGGTTAATATTGGTCGACTATGGAAACTGATTGTCACCATCACTCGAAGACCGGCCACAAGTGTCAAATCTACACCGACAAGGTCTATGTGCCTTCAATTCCTTTTAATGTCATGACTGCTCTGTGGCCATTTTCAATGTGGGGCATAAACATGATTGGAGAGATCAAGCCCACAGCTTCTAATGGACATCGTTTCATCCTAGTTGCCATTGATTACTTCACCAAATGGGTCGAAGCTGCCTCATTTGCCTCAATTATAAAGAACATTGTAGCCTGGTTTATCAAGCATAACATCATATGCTGTTACAGCATCCCTGAAAGGATCATCACTGACAATGGAACCAATTTCAACAATGCTATGATTACGGAGCTCTGCACTCAGTTCAAAATCAAGCATCATAATTCTTCTCCGTACAGACCTAAGATGAATGGCACAGTGGAAGCTTCTAATAAAAACATAAATAAGATGTGCAAAAGATGGTGGTGACCTATAAAGACTGGCATGAGATGCTACCATTTTCTCTCCATGGCTACCGTACTTCAGCTCGAACTTCAACTGGGGTAACCCCATTTTCCTTAGTCTATGGAATGGAAGTTGTTTTACCAATGGAAGTTCAAATTCATTCCTTAAGGATCATGAAAGAAGAAGATTTAGGCGAAGACGAATGGATTCAGACTAGGTTGGATCAGTGGAACTTAACTGACGAGAAGAGACTGGATATTTTTTATCATGGTCAAATGTATCAAAATCGTATGATCAAGGCTTTCAACAAAAAGATCAAACCTCGAGTGTATCAAGCTGGCGACTTGGTAATAAAACGCATCATTCTTCCACAAGGCGATCCCATGGGAAAATGGACTCCCACTTACGAAGGGCCATTTATTTTTAAGAAAGTATTCTCTGACGGTGCCATGGTGCTAACTACCATGGACGACGAAGATTTTCCGCATCCTGTAAACACTGACATAGTCAAAAAATACTACGCATAAAAATGACCCGCTAAGTTGACATACCTAGGCAAAAATAAGGGCATCCCGACGAACCAAAAGGTTTCTGGAAAAAGTTAGGGATATATACAAAAGATTGTACACTCGGCAAGTCGAAAAACCGAAAGGGCGGCTTGGGAAAAAAATGGTATCCTGGTGGGCTGAAAACCTGAAAGGGCGGTCCAGGCAAAAGTTAAGGATTAAAGCGTATGACTACGTCCCGTGAAATCACTACAACCAACTTTATTACCAAGATCCAAGTTCTTGGGTGTAAGATCAATTCAATCAATTTCTTTCAACGACAAGGGATGATGTTCGAAGACATAGGGGCAATAGCGAAGTTGGAACACAATGAGATCACTTCCACATGGCTATTATTTTTTTCACTTTGTATTCTTTCGACGATTTACTCTTACTAGGATCTCTGTCTTCTTGTACAAAAACGCCTATTTATAGGCAAAACATCAATACAAATATACTTTGAAATACAAACTTTTTTGTTTTCCTGTTTTGAGTGCAAAAACGTCCAATGACTAAAATTGAATGAACATATGCATATGAGCATGATTAACTGTTAACAAATGTATGTTTAAAAAACGATAATAAACATTTTCTTAAAGAATTCAGGATATTCCCCACAAAGTTACTTCAACAAAATTATCCCCACAGATTTGAATTCATGCAGTATCCATCCAGGGTTCCAATATCTTGATAATCATTTCCCCAGCTGAGTCGGTCCTAAACTACAAGAGAAACCTTGCGGAGTTCGTCTACAAAAAGAATGTATCCCCCTAATAGGGTCTTCAAAATTCTTTCCTCAACAAGGTTTATTTCCCCAACAAACTACCAAATTCCCTAGTACAAGTCTTCCTCTCAGACCATTACAAATCAAACGGACAAAACCCATTTGACCCCAGCAAAGTCATCACAATCCCCAACGGAGTCGTTACTATCCATAAAAAGTTACTGCAAATCTTGGAATTCGACCAGATACCAGTTAGCTTTCATTCTACCCAGTCAAGTTATAATTCCCCAGTAGAGTAATGGACAACCAAGGTTCCTGAACTCTATTCTCCAAATAGAAATCAACATTCCATGTAGGATTTCCTCGAACAGCAAAACCGGGATCCACAGCGAAAACATTCTAAACAAAGTTGAAGATACACATACACTTCATCTCCAGTGGTAGTCCGGGATTCAGCTTCCCAATACTCTCCAGCAATTTGTCAAGGATTTATTTTCCAAACAAAGATGCACTTTAATGTTCCACATTCATACATCATATCACATATATGACAAATACATATAGCATAATCTCATTTATTTTGAGAAAATCATTACGCCGTGCATACATCTGCATGCAACTAACTCTCTTCCTTTCAAGAAAAATCAAACGAAGACCTCTTTTGGATATATTTATTTCTTCCAAATTAAAGACAGATGAACGAAGACCTCTTATGGTTTAGATTTATTTCTTCTAGATTAAAGACAAGCAAACGAAGACCTCTTCTGGGTAGATTTATTTCTTCCAGATTAAAGACAGGCAGACGAAGACCTCTCATGGTTTAGATTTATTTCTTCCAGATCAAAGACAGGAAAACGAAGACCTCTTCTGGTTTAGATTTATTTATTTCAGATTAAAGACATGCAAACGAAGACCTCTTTTGGGTATATTTATTTCTTCCAGATTAAAGACATGCAAACGAAGACCTCTTCTGGTTTAGATTTATTTCTTCCAGATTAAAGACAGGTGAACAAAGACCTCTCCTGTTTAGATTTATTCCTTCCAGGTTAAAGACAGGCAGACGAAGACCTCTTATGGTTAGATTCACTTATTACAGTTAAAAATAGGCAATCAACAGACCTTTTCTGGTTGTGATTACTTCCCCTATGAAGTCGCCAAACAACAGACCTCTTCTGGATTAGATTTATTTCTTCCAGTTAAAAACAGGCAAAAGACATCTGATGTTTCAGTATAAATCGACCAAAGACTTATTCTGACACTTCTCATAGTTTCTATCAACGGTCACTCTGGATGGCATCTATAAGCCCATCACTGACAAAATCTTCATCACTTCTCCAAATGTCCTCTTTAATCCCATTCCCGACACAATCAACTAACACATAATCGAGTGCAAATTTCTGGGCACTTTAGTGTTCAATCATCTTCCACCTTCAAGGCACGAATGACAGACTCGCCAATCTAACTCTTCAGGTTTAAGAAGATTTAACAGTGGAAGATGTTGTACCCTAAAATTTTCCCTCTCTTTTCTCAAGACATTTCTCACAAATATCTTCAAAAGCTCAAGCTTGCACAAGTATTGACTAGGTCAAGCCATTTCCTCCACACTGATACCTCAAATTAAGGTTTGAGTTTGCACAAGGAAAATTCGGTTTCTAATGCTTCAAATGACTTTCATGGATCATTATGGACTCTCAAGATTGCTCATGTCAAGTTTCAAGTCTTGAATCACAAAATTGCTCAGTCAATTGATCAAATTACCTAAAATCAGTTGTATTGAGTAAAAAGTCAATTGTGGTCAACCTACAGTCAAACTTCAAGATTTTGGACCAACATCAACATTTTGAAGTCATATGCATCAATTTATCAAGTTTGTATCACAATTCCCCAAGAAAATTGTTCAAATCACCGAAAGGGCAAAATGGTCAAAATTAGAGTTTTGACTATATTTGACTGATCAAGAGTTTTTGACCTAATACATGATCAAATGGTTTAAAGCATAATCTCAAGGATTCAAATACAACATATTTACCTAATTTCATGGCTCAAAAAATTTCTCAAGATCAATTGATTGATAGTTGAAATTCAGTCAACTGATAAAAAGTCAACTAATACACCAAAAGTCAAACTTTGACTTTTTGATCAAATTTGAGTTTAAAAGATCACATTTCATCAAGAAATTAAAAAAATATGAAACTTGATCATCAAGAAATCAAGAAAGTAAAAATTCATCTTAAAAAGTAAAACTTTTCAAGACTTAGAATTTTCAAAGTGTTTTTAAGTCTTATTTTTTCATGACTTCATGCCAACTTTTCATCAAGATGCAAGATGATTCAAGGAAAACTTTCAACATGAAAGTTTTAAATCTTGATGAGATCTACAACTTTGTTTACTGATCAAGTCCTATAAATCCTTGTATTTTTAGTTATAAATTCATGAAGACATGCACTTTTTCATAAAAACACTTAGTGAAAATTTGACCTAGTTAAGCAGATTTCGGGTACCAACGTCATGGAAACTTTTAACATAGTTCCAATTGGATTCTTCAAAAATGAAAAACATGAAGATTGTAGGGAGTGTTACAAGCTTTACAAAATGTCCAAGAACTCATTGAGATCATGCTTGAGCTATGAGAATCGAAGATATGAAGTTAGGGTTTCAAACTTGAATTACAAGTCAATTTTGTGATGAACACGTAATCAAATCTCAGACCAGGCTATATGATCTTTGCTTTGGAGGCCTCAAACTTGTGTTTTACTCCATAATTAATGTTTTACACAACTGATTAAGCCATTATCCAATTGATTCAAGCATTATCCAAACCAAATTGCCATTAATGGAAGAAAGTTCATACTTCCATTTTGGAAAAGTGGCTTTAATCACAAAGTCCACTCACCTTGAGCTTTGTAGTTGTTCCTTCTACACACACTAAGTCTATAAGTTCAGAAGAAGTATGTTTAAAGTTCTCAACCATGCTACCTTTCCTTGAAATCATGTTTATCCATGTTGCTTCAAAAACAAGTCAAAATCCACAAACATGTGATTTTGTACTTCTGACTTCTACAAGTCTCCAAACCTTTTCATATATGTGAAGACACTCTTATTCAACTTGAAACACGAATTAACAAGCCCGAAAACTCCCTAAAACTCCCTCAAGCCATAAATTGCTTCAAAACACCATTGTTGTGCAGATTTTGACTTTGCACATCAAACTCCCATCTCACTCGTGCGTTTCTTGGTCAAACCATTTAAAAATCTTACCTATCTCAAATATAAGTCATCCCAATACCTGTTTTCAAACTGTAACACCATTTGCACTATCCTCCATTTTCAAAAATAGAGGTTTGCACTTGGACTTCTCTAGAACAGTTCAAGCACTCCCAGATCAAAGTAACCATTGGAATAGCTTTTTGGAGGTTCAACGAAGCTAACCAGGCCATTAAAACATCTTGAAGTGAGTTCTAACTCAAAACACGAAATCTGGTTTTGAGGTAAGTTTTCTGATTTTCAATCTTTTCATATAGGCATTGTTAGCTTTCCATTTTCAAAGATAAAATGTAGACATTATTGCCCTGAAGATGACCATGTCCTTAGAATTCATTTTTGTTGATTGAGTAGTGAGAATTTTGAACTTGAACTTTCTGAAAAAATTAGGTTAGAATTGGTACTATTAAAATTCGTGCTCATATTTGAGCCATTGTTTAAGTTATTTACATTTCTGGAATCGTGGTGAAATTTCTAACAAGTTTGATATTCATACTTTTGAGAATGGTTGAGAAATGAATGAGTTGCAGAGGCTTTGGCTGGCACGAGAAAGAAGATGAAGTTTATCATTAAAACTGGTTTTGTAATATATATTTATGGTTTGATATAAGACACCAAATGTATAGCCACCCCAGTGGTAGAGAGTGCACGCATTATTTCTAAGGGTCTGGGTTCGAGCCCCAGCGCTGCCCTTTTGTTTTAATTTTCTAACATTTTTGTTCCTTTTTGTCACACAACCAGTGTGTCCGGCTTCCACCACTGGGCTTTGCTTCATTTATTCTGTCTCACCCCCCCCTCTTTTATTTTGCAACGCAGCCCATTCATTGTTTGTTTATTTTTCTTTTTTCTGACTTACAAAAACCATATGGGGCCTAAACCTTAAAATCTATTTTTTTATACAAAACCACCCTTTCTCATTTTACACCCTCCCGACTTTTATTTTATTTTTCTATTTTATTTTATTTTCTTTATTATTATTATTATTATTATTATTATTATTATTATTATTGTTGTTATTATTTTTATTAATATAAAAAATAGAAAAATAAATTTTTAATATTTATATATTTTATATACTTTTATTTTATTTTAAACAAAAAAATCAAAAACATTTTCTTATCAAATTTAATTTCTTAATAACATCATTTAGACTTAGGTTTATTTAAACCTTCTTTTCTAATTCAATTAACTTAGAATTTAAGAAGTTTTGTTAAATAATTTCTTGTCTTCAGTAAACTCTAAAAGACCTTTCACAAAAAAACCCTAAAAAGAATAGTTTCTTAATTTAATTTCTTTTCTCAAAAGAATTAGGTTTTAGCTTTGTCAAATTAATTCAAAATCAATTAACCACTTTTCTTCTTAGTTAATTAGGTCAAAACGTGTTCATCAAAATTCAAATAAACAAAAACAATTCAATTCTCATTTCTTTCCACATCACCTTCATATCCTTGTACATTATCTTTATATTTTGGTACATTATTTGTTCATTCAATATGGTTGTAATAGTAACTTAGGATTTAATCTCTTCTCTCTCCATTTGTAAATTGGTATCCCCATCACCAAATGATGTAATAGCGTAGAATTTTATATTTTCGCAATTTATCGCTTTAAATATAAATGCTAGTAATTAGGGTTTGTATGGCAAGACATAAAATCAACAAGTAGAAAATCCTAATTCAAAGATAAAAAATGCATGAAATCAAAACACTTTCACACTTGCACCTATAGGGTTGACCTCACTTGTTGCCTAAGATAAAAACAGTCATGTCCCTCGAACGTGGGATACTTTAGCAATGACCCTCGAATACAAGATCATAGTCCTTAGACCCTTACAAAATTTGCTAAGGTATCCTACAATGTTGCTTTCTATGACTGTACGATGACACACGTCTGTCCCTTTGCATCCAATGATAGGGCTTTTTATCAATCAGTGGTAAGATATCATTATTTAAAGGAGGAGAAAACGAACAAAGACTTTTTGAGTAGGTAGAACGCTCATAGTTGCTTGCTCACAATCATTTTCAAAACATCTTTCAAACACACCAAAACTTTCAAATGAAATATTTTCAAAAGTCAACACTTTGTATGCATTCTTATAGAGACGAGAATCATTACAAAGTTCGCCTAAACGAAGACACTTTTCAAAAATACTTTTAAAAAAACAATCACAAACACATTTCAAACAAAACATTTCAAACTAAAGGGTGCTAACACCTTCCCTTTTCATAATCTACTCCCCGAACTCAAGAAAATTCTCAAAAGGTCTTTCATGTTCTTTTTAACCTTTCCTTTATTGGATAAAAGAAAAGTCAGTGGCGACTCTTGCTATCCGCAACAATTGCGATAAAACGCAAAATACCAAGTCAGTTCTCCGACCGTATTACAGTAGGTAACATAGTACTCAATTTCATGGACACGTATTTAGATTATAATCATTTCAAGATAAATCCTAGTGATGCATCCAAAATGACCTTCATGACTGCCTAGTGCAACTTTTACCATGAAGTAATTCTATTTGGTGTCAAAAATGTCGGAGTCACTTAGTAGAGGCTAATGGACACCGTCTTGGTACATCAAATTGACCATAATATAGAGGTTTATATATACAACATGGTGGTCAAAATTTCTAAGGAGAAGAAACACAACAACAATCTTAAAGACATTCTAGTGTCGATTACAAAGTATCATATGCGCTTTAATCCAACCGAGTTTTTGTTTGGAGTGCAAGTTGGAAATAATTTAGAATTCATTTTAATCATAAGTGCTCGTCCCTCCTTTCACAATGGTGGATTCAATAGATCCTACATGAGATTGACATGAGCTCACCCCTTCCTTTTTTAATGAAAAATGCACTTTTGACACCACTTTTGACACTTACACCATATACATTATTTACAAATACGTGAATAATGTGTATGTATTATTTTTATTTTTTATGTATTTTTTTTTAAAAATTATTTTGGTTAATAAAATATTAAAACTTAGTTAATACAGTTCAAAGTTTGGTTAATATATATTCTGGAAAAAAAATTAATATATATAACATACAAATTTTAGTTAATATTACGTATGAAGTTTGGTTAATGAGTTCTCAAACATAAAAAAAATAAATTAAATACTATAATAAAATTGGTTAATAGAATCTAAAAATTGATTAATATATTTATAAATTAGTGTCAAAATATAGTTAATAATATATATTTTATTGATTAATGAAGCAGTAAAATTAATTAATAAATTATAAATAAAATAATTAGTTAATAACATATATTTTTATAGTTAATACAATTGTCAAATTAATTAATAACACAACTTTGTGTTATAAAATAAATTTTAAAAATAAATATTTTTTTGAAACTTTAAAAAAATAATAATATTATTTTATTAAGAAAACACTGTCCATCATATAAATACAGTTAACAGAATATAATATAACGCTTAGTGTAAAAAATAGTGTTAATATAGCAATCCTCTTTTTGAATATACTCCCAGGTTTATGTTTAGAGGGTCAAAATTGACTAATGACTAAAGTGAGTTTAAATTATTATAAATCTATTAATACACGTTCCCTAAAGTACGAGACATGTAATAGTGATGTCCTTAAGCGATAGAAAGTCGCACGAGTACATCAATAAAAAGAATATTCCACTAATAGTATATATAAATTCAAATTCAAATTCATTTCTAAGATGACATATAACCAAATTTGAGTTACACACTTTAGCTCATGCAAGCACCAATAGAAACACTTCATAAACAAAATTGATAATAAACGCTTTCTTATTTTAAATTTGTACTAACACGCCTTAATTTATTGAAGATATGTCAATCCATAAAGTTGAACATGAAATCTAGCACAACACCACATATCTTGTGAAGCAAATGAAAGATTCTCGTGCTAAAAAATTATTTTATTTTCTGTCATGTGTTTTTTATATATACATATTTTTTATTGTGGCTTCGTGGGCTTGTAGCATCTATGTAGAGGGTACTGTCAGCACCATACAGCACTAAAATATGGGCAAGCTGCAGAAGTGGCGCAATAAGGAAAATGACTGAAGAATGAGAGTAGAGTATACCAAATTATTGGGATAAAAAAAGAGAGATTCAGCATGGGTGGCTTTCTTTTCTCAGCACGAGCCAATTATTAAGAGCACATGTCACTATCAGTCCTCATTTGTAGGAGGAAAATGGGGAACATAGTTTCAGTCCTAACAGTATGGCCTATGGGAATGGACAATGGTGAGTTCTATTGTTTTTCTTAGACATGTTCTGTTACGTGCTCTATAGTTGTGCATCGATAAAGGAAGATTGATATTCAGCCTCCCAACACCAAAGTTCATTCATGAACTCGACTTTAAGAATTTAGAAATGAAAAAAATTCAATGTTGTTTAGAATTTTTAATATTAAATTTTTTCCATTACTTTCATTCACACACATTTTAAAAGTGTGGCAATTTTCTTACTTTGAGAAATTACATAAATGTTTATTATTGCAATTTTTAAGGGTTTGTTTGAGAATTTAAAGGGAGGAGAATTGAGAATTTTGGGGGAGACGATTTGTAAAAAAAAAATAGAATTTTTTTAAATACTTTTGAAATTGTGTTTTTGTATGCAAGAATAAATAAATATTTTTTGTTATTATATTTTTTATTTTCAGAATATTACAACAAAAATATGTAGAATATACAGAATTTATGTAATTCCTTCAAAAACTCTTTATAGTTATAAATTTTGAATTTCTTCAAGCTAGAGAAAATTTGTATTATAAATAAAATAAATTCTCCAAAATCTTTCAATTCTTTCTACATTATCATTTCTTCCCCCGCAAACTCTTAAAGTCTAAGAATATTTTAGTTCTTACAATATAGATATTTTTGAGATTAACTTTGAGATTTTTCCTCAGATGTCTTTGAACAACATGGAGCTGACCACCAAGTGACTAACGTTGATGATTGCGGATCAGCTTTATTTAGCCCTTTGTTACTATTATCCTGGAAATTCTAACTAAAGAAAGTCAATAAAGGATGCTAGAAAATCAACAAATAAGACTAGTTAATTATGTTGAAAGATGGTGAGTATTGAATAATCCGACATAAGAAACTCCAACTTATCAAACATGTCAACCTAGAAGCGTTCGACGAAGTGTGGTGAATTCGGTTTGGAAGAATCTAAGAGTAGATCCATAAGATTATGACCACTCCCTCCTCTAAACATGCCCAAAATCTCGAAAAGGAGATTTCAGCATAATGGTCAGATTCGACAAGATCACAAGTTGTCTAAAACTTAGAATAATTTCATAAGTCTAAACATTAGGCAAGCGAGGAAGTGCTTCGACAAATGCTATTTGAACCGAATCAGTTAGGCTTTAAGGCGGTTGGAAACTTCAGAGCATGTTGAAGGACGATTACCAGCATGACGTCTAGTTCATCAATAATTATTTCTCTAAAGAAATGGGAAAGCAAGTTAGAACATGGATGTTCAAGTGGTGGTAATTGTGTCTGATCTTTTAGGGATTAACGACTTTCGACAATTATCTTTAGAGTAGTATAAATAGAAGACTCCTACATTGTATTCGAGGTTGAAAAATTCATACATCTCTCTATAGAACTGAAGTACCTGAGCCAAAGAGCGAAACAGTTTGTGAAGAACATGTACGAGTATGAGTTCCTTAGTTTTTGTCTTTATGTTTCCTTAAATGGAACGTTCTTACTTTAATGTAATTTACTTCACATTATCATTTAATGTCAATTATTGTACTTTTTATTCATTGCTTTCATCCAAACTCTTCTTCAATTAAAGTTTCTGTCATTTTTGTCTTTTGACAAACGTGCACAATGAATTCGCAAACACATACTTTCTCGTACATTCAATTTGGAAAGATTTCTCCCGAGATTTTTTGAGTTAATTCACAATATAATCAAACTCAAGATTGTTTGCCAAAAACACCCGCGAACAGTTACATCTGAGGGTTTTATTAAATATAAATGAATATTGTATTGGGTTTAATTATTGAATGACCCGTGATGGATTCGATCATTCTTTTAGCTAGTCTACCGATAGGTCTGTAGTGGGAATTACATAAAAGCTATGGAGAATTCAAAGTCAATCTTGATGAACAAGAGTCAATAAACCCAATTAAAATTCCTTGTTCTTCACTCTTCACTCAAGTGAATCAACCAACCTTGATCGCAAGATGATTATGTACAACAATTAACAATGGAGAAAAGAAAAAAGATAATTGGGGAAGAAGAAGAAGTTAGGGTTTGAACAAAGAAAGAAAAAATTATTTTCTGCCGAGTTTCACTGTGCTCACAATCTGTGAATTTTATTATGCAACTGCAAGTGTGGAGTGATTACAATAATAAGGGTTACTCCCTATATTTATAGTTTTAGGTTAGCTTACTCCCTAAGCCAAAGCCTAATACACAAAATCTCAAAATACCTTTTTAGGTCTAATTCGAAATCATATGTCAAGCAACCTGCTTCGACACTTCGACATATAATACAATTCGACACACATTAGATTATTTTTACACAACCTTATTTTTATCGAGTAACATACTTCTTCGATACAAGAGATTACAATCTCAACACACCACCTAATTTATTGTGTCTAAGCTATTTACATTCATCATAGATCTTAACTTCTTAAACACTTTGATCTTCATTCCTTTCGTCATTATGTCTGCAATATGATTCTCATTTTTGCAGTATTCCAAGTTCAACTTCCCATTTGCTACTTGCTCTCGAAGATAATAGAAGCTCATTTCGATGTGATTGCTTCGACCATCTGCTATCAGATTCTTTTCCATATTGATAGCAGACACACTATCGATCTTTATGTTAATTAATCCATGATTCTTTCATGTTATCCCTTCGACCAAATTCACCATCCATGTTGCTTGACATGCCCAAAGAGAAACAATTATGTGTACTCTACTTCACATGACGATCGTGCCACTACTGGTTATTTTCTCAAACTCCAAGCAATTGGTGCACCACCTAGCATAAACACATAACCATTTGTAGATTTTTGATCCTCGGTGTCAATAATCTAACTTGAGTCAGTGTAACCCACTAATTTACATTCTCTTTCTTCATAGGCTACATGAAATAGAATACCAGAGGTAAAAGATAATATATCCACTAAAGACTATGCACATGTGTACAAGCTCTCAAAGACATGTAAATCGAGCTTGCTAGCGGAGTTAGGTTTCTAGCCATTACGGGTGGCTTCATCATGAGTGTGGTTGTCATTGTCCACAAGATGCTTATAATCCTCAGTGTTTACTCTCAAGAAATCAAATCTTTGAAGGCTCATTACGGACTTTATGAGTATAAAGCTTCTAATTACCAAGGGGAACCGTTCGAGCTTCGCCAACACCTAGATCAAACGTACCCTTTCTTGGAGGAGGTGAATCTACACGAGATCCCTGCGACCTTGGTCGGTCGAGTGGTGTAACTCGAGGGCTTGCTTGAAGAGGAGAAGAAATGTACCTATGAAGTGGAGCTTGTGTTGGAATCCTTGTCCTCAAGTTCCCAGGTGGCTAGAATATAGCTTGAGTGGGAGAAAACCGCTTAGATAAATAACTACTAGATCTTTCTGATGAAAGTCTGGAGGAAACCATCTTCAAGAATGATGTGAACCAACTAGGGTTGTGTGTTCTTGTCTTCTGAGCACGTCACAACTCCTTTAAGTTTGTCCTCATAAATTCTTCTTTGTAATTTGTTTTCACCTTGTAAACTAAATGATTTTTGTTAAAATGTTTTAATTGTCGTGTTTAGCTTCAACCCCTGTATGTATCGTTCTCTTTTTCGATCCTATTCCCTTAGTAGGGATCAACGAGATTTGGTCATAACTCTTCAAATGAGTTCGAGTGGATGCTCTGTGTTACAGAGGAACATCTCTGACCAAGGGTAGGATCCTCGTCCTTTACCCTGCTTTATGACTCGAATTGAGGTGGACGTCATGCTCAATTTCCCATGCCTTTGGAATTGCTAGCTCAAAGAAGGGTGCACCAGCTGCGCAAAAATGCACTTAATTTTCCCGCTTCCTATTTCCTAAAAATAAATAAGGACATAAAAGGGTGCGAGTGAAATGATAAAAAGATAAAAGTCATTTCATTTATCAATATATCAATATATTACACAAAAATGGTAAATACATGGATCTTTTAACTGTAATACTACTTAAGTTTTGCAACATTCCAAGACCTTGGTATTCGTTCTCCTACAAGAGTTTCTAAGATGTAGGCCCATTTCATATTTTTAATTTTTGCCTGGTATGGTCCTTCCTAGTTTTTCTTCATCTTTTCGTCCCGAGTATTTTCTCCTCCCATGTCATCTCTTTGCAATACATAGTTCCTCGCTTGAAATTCTCTTGGTCGGATACGCCGATTGTATATGGAGTTCATGGTCTGCTTAGATAGAGTTAGTGAAAGTGGCTAGTGGCTAGTGGCCTTTTTTCTAAAAGAGGAAGGTTTCTTCTCTAATTGCTCTATTTTTTCCTCTGTAAGCAAATAGTGATTTGTCCTACAACTCATCTCTTCTATTTAAATCACAATAGTGGCTTTTACACCATAGGCAAGTCAGAAATGTGTTTCCCCGGTGGTCGATTAAGAAGTTGTACAGTAGGCCCACAAGACGTGTGGTAGATCATGTAAGAACAAGATTTGATTCTGTATCTGACATTTATTTTTGATGATAACAATACGTAGGTGATGAGATAACAATTTAGTACCCTAATGGTCTTATCTAGTGTGTAGATTTTGTGAACAGGTTATGACTCTGAATATATAGCGTGTGACATCATCAAACTCTGGACTTATCACACTAAGTGATACAAGTAAGTGTTACAAGGATCATAATGCTTTTAAAGCAAAAATTCTGAGGAACGTTAACTTCTAAAGCTTCTATCTATGACTCTGATGGTAGAGCTTCTGAAGGCTTCTTAAGCTATAAAGACCAACGACTCTGAAGACCAACGTGTGGAAGACTCTGAAGATAAGGTTTTGATGAACATGTTCTAACGACTATAAAGACAAAGGTTTTGGAGACTAGTTTTGGTCCTTATAAATATGTTTTAACTCATACTTATTATGAAGCCTCTAAAGATTAAAAGATAAGATCAAAAGGTTTTACGTGAGAAATAGTACAAATCACATCCTTCCACTACTATGATTTTGTGGCAAAAAGACTCTACTATTGGTACGATGTTGTCTACCACTCAAACTGACCTTTATGAAAGAAGACAACTTGAACTTTGGTATTCCTATTCTACCCTCCAATGGATTTTTTTTCTTATAAAATAAAGACTTGGAAGAATTGGAAGACAACACATTTGCGCTAAATCATTTTGCTAAAGCACTGCTGAAATTTCGTTATAAATCTTTTGTAAAGTTTTGTAAAGCAAGGAAATTTTGTTTGTTAACTTGCTAGCAAGGAAATGTTGTTCGCTAAATTTCTCTTAACACTATTGTGTTATTTTTGTGTATTTCAACTTGTGTAATCTTATTTCCTAGAAGCATCTTGTAAACACACAATCACATATTTCAACCTTGGGTTGATTGTTCCTTCATAAGGCTAGAACTATCTTATTGAACACTATCTCCTATAATGAGTATGAAAAGATCACTAATAGAGATACTGCAAAATATATTTTTGATTCTTTAAGAATGACTCACGAAGGAAATGCTAAAGTCAAAGAAACCAAGGCGCTTGCCTTGATTTAGAAGTATGAGGCATTCAAAAAGGAAGATGATGAAACTGTTGAGAACATGTTATCAAGGTTTCAAACTCTTGTTGCAGAACTAAAGGTTCTGGATAAAGGTTATTCTACTTCAGATCATGTAAAGAAGATTATTAGAAGCTTTCCAAAGAAATGGAGGCCTATCGTAACTGCACTCAAACTTGTCAAAGATCTGAATAACACTTCTCTTGAGGAACTGGTTAGTTCTTTGAGAAGCCACAAGATTGAGCTTAATGGGAATGAGCTTCAAAGAAAAGGAAAATTTATAGATCTCAAATCAAGTGGTAGATCTGAGAAGACTAGAGCTGTTCAAACGGAAGAGAAAGAAGAATTAGAAGAAGATTCTAACGAAGACGAATATGAGTTATCGCTTATATCTAGAAGGGTTAACTAACTCTGGAAGAGGAAGTAAGGAAACAAGTTCAGAGGAGCTAGAAGGACATATGGTCTCTTCTAGTTACTTCTAGACAAAGGAAGTTTGGTGGCAGAAAAGATGTTACTTGCTACGAGTGCAAAGATCCAGGTCACTACAAGAATGAGCGTCCTAAGCTCCGAAAGGACAAGCCCTAGAAGAAAGCTTTTAGAGGAAAGAAGAAAAGGCTGATGGCAACCTGGGATGATTCAGACTCTTCAGAAGATGATTCTGAAGAAGAAAAAGCTAATGTAGCACTGATGGCGAGCGTTAAGGCTTTTGATGAGAAGATCTATCTAGAAGCTGAAGTAGATTCTGATTTAGACATAGAAGAGGTATTTTCTGACCTTTCTCATTCTAAATTAACATGTTCATTACTTGAAATTCTGGAAAAACATGATTTGCTTAAGAATGAATTCAAGGAACTTAAAAAGGTCCATGAATATGTTTCTAAAGAACACGATAAACTTAAAGAAGAATTTTCATCTTTGAATGAAGAAAATTTTATTCTTAAGATTGATAACTCTGCCCTCAAAAACAAGAGTTCGAAACTTGAGAAGGAAATTCTTTCAGAAAATTCTGTGAGCACTGATGATGTCATAAAGAAATATGAAAATCCCGAAATTTCTTACTAGAAGCCTAGGAAGAAGCATCATGGCTTCAACGATCTATGGCGTAAGCAGAAACGGTACAAGAGGTGTCAGTTACGATTCTTATGAAGAATCTAATTCTGAAAACAAAGAAAAACCAAATATTCTTCATTCTCATTTTGTCTATGTTGGTTTTGTGCCTAAAGAAAAAGAAAAACCTCTTTCAAAACCTAAGATAAAATCAAAAGCAAAATTTCGTTTCAACTATTCATATAGATATGATTATCCTACATCTAAGACCAAGTTGTGATCAAATATGGGAAGACTAAAAAAAAGGAACCAAGAAGTTGTGGGTACCTAAAAAGAAGATAATCTAGGTTGTAGATATCCTTAGCAATGAAGTTAAGACACCGGTCATGGTACCTGGACCTTGGATGCTCGCGAAATATGATGGAAAGAAGACATATGTTCCAAAGCCTAGAACTTAAGCCTGGAGGCTTTGTTGGTTTTATAGGTGATCATAAAGGGAAGATCATAGGCTCCAGAATAATTGGTAATGTTTCTCTCTCTCTTATATTACTAGTGTTTTTCTTGTTGATGGATTAATGAATAACTTATTATCCATAAGCCAATTAAGTGATGATGGTTATGATATAATCTTTAATCAAAAATCCTATAAAGTTGTTAGTTAGAAGGATAGCTCAATCCTTTTAAATGGAAAGAGGAAGAAAAAAATCTATAAGATTAGACTTTCCGATCTTAAAGAGAAAAATGTAAGATGTCTTATGTCTGTTAATGAAGAACAATAGATTTGGCATGGACGTTTGGGCCATGTTAGCATGAGAAAAATTTCTCAGCTGATTAAGCTTGATTTAGTCACAGTCCTTCCAAATATGAAGTTCTCTTCAGAAGCTCTTTGTGAAGCATGTCAAAAAGGCAAGTTTTCAAAATGATTTTTTAAGGCAAAGAATGTTGTTTCTACCTCTAGGCCTTTGGAGCTTCTGCGAATTGACCTGTTTGGACCAGTGAAAATTGTGTCAGTCAATGGTAAGAAGTATGGATTAGTCATTACTGATGACTATAGTAGATGGAATTGGGTTAAGTTTCTTAAACACAAGGATGAGTTACATTCTGTGTTTACTTCCTTCTGTTTTCAAGTGCAAAATGATATGGATCTCAGAATTGTCAAAGTCAGAAGTGATCATGGTGACGAGTTTGGAAAAAAAACTTTGAAAAGCTTTTTGATGAAAATGACATTTCTCATGATTTTTCCCGCCCTAAAACTCTACAGCAAAATGGAGTTGTAGAGAGGAATAATAGGACTTTGCAAGAAATGTCCAGAACCATGATCAACAAGACTAACATGATATTAGTTGTAAAATTCGATGCTCAAGGTTTCATAAAAATATTAATGTTTCTTCGAAGAAGAATCAAGAGTATTAAAAAGATGTTTCGATAGAAGCATATAATGGTCTTATTCAACCAGTCTTTTGCTAAAGTAAGACAAATTCGAAATCTAGTATTCGAAAGATACTTTAGGTGGGTTCGATGAACAATTTGAAATATGGCTGAATATTCAAATTTTGACACTTACTTGTTCTTTTTGAAAAAGAGACGCGTGTAGGACTTTGAAGGATCAAACACATGTGTGATATGGTGGTAGAACCGACTGTTTAGTTACTACTGGTTTTTGCGTTTTTTGTTCGCAAATGTGCGTTAAGCAAGAGTCGCCACTGACTTTTATTTCATCCAACAAAGGAAAAGAAAAAAGAAAAGAAAAAACCTTTTTTTCGAGATATTAAGTACGGGGGGTAGATTATAGAAAGGGAAGGTGTTAGCACCCTTTCTATCTGTGGTTTTCCACGGGCTCTTAGGTACTTGCTCTTTTTTAAAATTGCTTGTGTGTGCTTGCTTTGAAAAGTTATGTTTACTTCATGATAACCCTTGTATCGGTTCTCAAGAGTGTGACGAAGTTGTTTTGAAAATTGTTTTTGAAAAGTGTTTGTGTGAAATTTTTTGTCTTGAGCAAGTACTTAAGAGTTTTTTCTACCTACTCGAAAAAAGCCTGTTCATTTTCGTTTCCTTTAGACAACACTATCCTACTATTAAGGAGTAGGTAGTTCCGTCGTTGGAATTTTAAGGGACGCTCGAAGGGACGAATTGGTCTCTGAAGGCAACAAGTAAGGACACCTTAGCATTTCTAAGGGACTATCGTCATAACATCAATTTGTAGGCAACTCGAGGGACAAGTAGGGACTATGATCTTTATGACGATCTTGAATTGTGGGTCATTGCTAAGGTATCCCTACGTTCGAGGGACACGACCATTATTTCTGAGGCAACCAAGTGGGGAAAACCCTAGAAGTGAACATGTGTGTTGTACCCCAAAATTTGCCCTCTCATTTTATCAAGATTTTCCTCATAAGGCTGCTTGGATTCCAAACCAGATTAGGGTTTGCTCTGCTCAAGACCCCTCCTTGCACTATTGACCTGAAATTAGGGTTTGAGTTTGCACAAGTATTTTTGGACTTCCAATGCCTCGTATGACTTTCATACTTCATGTTGGACTTATAAGATTGCCCATACCAAGTTTCAAGCCTTGAATCAAATTTTTGCCCATTCAATTGGACAGTTGACCTAAAAATCAGATGTATTGGGGAAAAAGTCAACTTTGGCCAAGTTACAGTAAAACCTCATAATTTTTTATCCACATCAACATTATAGACTCATATGAACCATTTGATCAAGTTTGGACCACAACTCCTCAAGAAATTTGATCAGATCTTTAAAAGGGCAAAATGGTCATTTTTAGGGTTTTGATTGTAGAAGGGCAATTTCTGTTTTTTAACCTAGCCAATGGCAAATTGGGTTCAAGCATGGTTTCAAGGACTCAATGGCATCATCTTGACCTAATCACAAGGTTCAAAAGATCTCAAAAGCATTGGATTGATAGATGAATTTTCCAGTCAATTGATCAAAAATCAACTATACACTGAAAAGTCAAACTTTGACTTTTTGGTCAAAATCAAGTGCCAAATGTCATTTTTCATCAATATGTGTCAAAACATAAAACTTGTTCACCAAGAAACCTAATTTTGAAAATTAGGGTTTAAAATGGAAAGTTTTCATAACTTAGAAATTTTCTAAGTTATGAAAATTTCTTATTTTTTTCCAACTTTTCCCAACTTTTTCACCATGATGCAATTTGATTCAAAGAAAAATTCCAACATGAAAGTTGTAGTCCTCCACAAAATCTACAACTTTGATTCACAAAGTTTTCCCAAAAGATGCTTGGATCTCAAGGTATGATTTTGTGAATAAGGGTCCATGAAACTTTTAACTTAGTGAAATTTTGCCCTAGTTTAAGCAGGATTTTGACCTATCTTCATGGTAACTTTTCACATAGTTCCAAGTGTAATATCAAAATACATTTCAAATATGTATTGTAGAGCATGTTACAAGCTTTCCAAAATGTCCAAGAACTCTCCAAAATCAGTTATGGTTAGGGAGAATCAAAGGAAAGAAAATGGCCATTTCTCACTTTTGTTCATGGCATTTTGCACATTGCTACAAGTTGCAAATCTGTCCTAAGCATGCTTGTACTTGTTTTACAGGTCTTAATCCTTTCCACACTCATAAATTAAATTCAAACACATTAGATTATGGCATTGTTATGATCTATGAAGCAATATACAAAGGTTTAATCCAAAAATGGAAAAAAGTTAGCATTGCCATTTTGATAAAGCACACTTTATGCAAACTTTGTTTATCTTGAGCCATGGACCAAAGCTTTGGCTACAAACCAACTCCACAAATATCAAAAAAAGTGTACCAACTATGTGCAGACCCTAAGCTAGCTTGTACAAGCCTTTGCCTTTGTCAACTCACTTTTGCTTCAAAAGCAAGTAAGCTTGCAAAAGGAACACAACTTGTGCATCTGTTAAAACCAAACCTTGTGACCATTTCAAACAAGTTCAGCATATTGTACCAAGCCAGAAAATATGAATTGCCAAGCTTCTAAACACCAAAAACACAAAACACCAACTTCTGCCCAAAACAGGGCCATCTCTGCAAACACCAAGCCAAAACCAAATTGCCTCGTACGTTTTGTCTTGAACCACTTCAGATACATTCCCTACAATAAACCTAAGCTGTCCAGACCTTTCTCAAGCAACTGTAACCTTATTTTCACACTTCACCATTTTTACTTTGAAGCTTTGCAGGTTGAGTTCTACAAGGAGATTCAGGCCACTTCAAAGCAAGCAAAGCATTGGGATAGGTTGAGAAAACTTCAAGCAAGCTCAAAAGACCTTCAGGCCTCACTCAAAGATGCTACATTGCCATAGCCAACTTCAACTGAAACAAGTAATTTTCAACTTTCTATCTCCTTATTTAGACATCCTTAAGCTTAGGTTTGTGAAGCAAAAATATAGTCCTTAATGTCCTTGAGCTGTACATATGCATAACTTGTATTTATATTAACTGAGCTAGGAGAATTTAGATGATGAACATGCTGAATTTTTTAGGTCAGAAATTGGGGGTGATAAAATTCTCTCTGGTCATTGAGAGTTAGATCAAGTTTTTTATATCATTAGAATCGTGTGATGATGAGCTATAACTTTCATGTTGCAAGATTTTGTTTTTAAGCACGTATGCAGGAGTTACAAGTTTGTACATGGCGCACACGTTTTTCTGTCTCAAGGACAAGGATGAAGTGATATTGGGCTGGGCCTGGCTTGCTTGACTTTTGACACCCCCCTGCTTACTTTTTGCACCCCCTTGGCCCATTTATTATATTTTGTATTATTTTTTATTTCTTTTGTGATTTCTGACTTTATTATTTTGTTCTAAATATTAAAAATCACCAAAAATATTTTCTTAATTTTTACATTTTTATTTTATTATTTTTATTATTTTTTATGACAAAAAATAGTTTATTAGGTTAAATACTTTTATTTTCTTAAATAAATTTGTAAATAATATTAAAATACTTACATTTTCATTTTTATTATTTATACACTTAAATTAATATTTTCTCACATATTTAATTTTTTAACATTTTATATATATCATTTTTATTATTTTCTTGTACATAATAAAATAAATAAACAATTAAAAAACAATATTTTCTTTTAAACAAAAAATTAGGGTTTTCACCCTTTCAAAAATAATCAATTTTTATTTTCTTATTTGAGGACATAAATAAACTTATTTTCTCATGAATAAAATAAATACAAAAACATTCTTTGCATATTTATATTTATTTAAACATTTAAATAATTGTCCATTTATTTATTTGTAAATTAAATTCAATATGGTTGTAATAGTTTTAGGGATTTATTTTGAGCAATATCCCCCTATTCAAAACTTGTATCCCCCTCCCCATAATAATGTTGTAATAGTCTTAGATTTACTTTTATGCATTTTATCGCTTTCAAATGCCATGATAGTAAATTAGGGTTTTTATATAAAGACCAAAATCAAACAAATAGCTTGACTAATACAAGACAAAAATGCATGAAAAATGACAACACAATGCACACAAGCACCCCTAGGGTTTCATCCACTTTGTTGCCTTAAAATGGCCATGGTATGCATGCTAGGTATCTTGGAAAAATAAATGCAAAAATAAAAGATCATAGTCCCTCGATGACGCTATCTTGGTTGCCTAAACAAAAGTGATCTAGTCCCTCAAAAACTTTCTAAGATACTTGGCACCATTGCTATCATGGTCATACGATGACCCACGCCTGTCCCGTTAAACATCCAAAGATAGGGTTGTTTACCAAATACAATGGTAAAACAACAATATCAAAGGAATAAAAATGTGTAGGAAAGATCTTTGAGTAGGGTAGACGACTCCTAGTTACTTGATCAATTTGCAAACCATCCTTGCTATTTTCAAACTATCACACACATTTCAAAACATTTCCCCAACAAACTTTCAAATATTGAAATATTTTTTAAAAGACAAACACCTTTGTATACATTCAAACAAGAATAATTACAAAGGTTGCCTAAACAAAGGCCTCTTTTCAAAATACTTTCAAAACCACACACAAAAGCACCATTTCAAACAATTGAAAAGCAAAGCAAGTGATCTAAAACAAGTAACTAAGAGCCCATGGAAAACCATGGATGAAAAGGGTGCTAGCACCTTCCCTTTTCATATTCTACCCCTCGAACCCAAAAAAAATATCAAAGGTCTTTCCTGTGCTTTTTTACCTTTCCTTTTGGATAAAAGAAAAGTTGGCGGTGACTCTTGCTAAACCGAAACATTTGCGAACACAAACGCAAAACCTCAAGTCAGTTCTCCCACCGCATCACAATGTGCAAGTGTGTTTTTTTCAATTAATTATCTTTGCACAATTAGGATTATCTACCATTTTAAAGTTATTTGTCTTGCCATTCAATCATATTATCCATACATCTAGCAGTTTAATAGTTGCGGAAATGAAAGAGTGCGAGAATTTAAAGACCTAACTATTACAGGGCTTTTGGGCAGATACACAAATATTTGACTGCAAATAAAGATGCTGAAATTAAAATCCTAATTAATCTATTACAAACTTGAAACAATTACAATAATTTGAATTAAAAGAAAGTAAAGACGCGCACGACGAATTAAGTACGAGAATAAAGTCTGAGTCCTAAAAAATCTAATCAATTAAAGAGAAAATATTTTTTTCATTTTATTATTGAGAAAAATATTTGAAATCTTAACCTAATTTGTCTAATTAATTTTAATTATGAAAATTAATTTGAATTAATCTAATTAAGCTAATTATTTAATAACACTTAAATATTTGGCTTAAATGCAGTTTTGACCCCCCTAGTTTAAGGTTTTTGGAGTTTCGATCCCCCTAGTTTAAAAGCCAGGTTTCTAGTCCCCAAAGTTTTCAAATTTGGGATTTTTGAAGCTCCCCTCCATCTGGCTGCCCAAAAAGTGACATGGCAATGCCACGTATTTTTTTTTTTTTTTTTTTAAAATTTTTTTTTTCTTTCGAACCTTAATTTTGCCCATGAGGAGAAGAAAAAAAAAATTAAAAAAAAAAAAAATACGTGGCATTGCCATGTCACTTTTTGGGCAGCCAGATGGAGGGGGGCTTCAAAAATCCCAAATTTGAAAACTTTGGGGACTAGAAACCTGGCTTTTAAACTAGGGGGATCGAAACTCTAAAAACCTTAAACTAGGGGGGTCAAAACTGCATTTAAGCCTAAATATTTTATGAAAGAAAAGAAAACTAAATTTAAATTTTTTATGATTTTATGATTTTATGATTTAATTTAAAAAAATTATTTTTATTGTGAAAATAATTAAAATAATAAATTAAAATAAAAACAAATAAAAAAATAGAAATAAAAAGAGATGGGCCTGATGTTATAAGCAACCCAGGGGGTGTATTGCCAAATCTGGGCTAGGCCCAAAACTGGTGGCCCAGAGTCTGGCGCTTGATCCATTGGGACCATCTTCTGAGGGTTCATGGTGGACCTGCGTATGCTGAGCGTTGGATTTGTGATGGTGATGATCCAACGGAAGGATCTGAGGCACGTGCCAGGTATTGGGAACGTGAGACACACCGGATCTGCAATCAAATGGTTAGAAAATAAAAATGCCAAACCTGGGTCTCGAACCTAGGACTCTCGTCCCCCATACGTTCCTCCTTACCACCAGGCTAAGTTGTCATTCGTTGATATATATGACAAACTAATAATATAATGGAAACAGAGCGTCATGCCCAAAACACGCGCGTGAATTTAAATGGACCAATAGAAGTCAGCCACACAATCGTTTTGCCTCAGGGCTGTTGTTTTAGAAAGAGCTTTTACCTACAGACGAACTCGTCACTATAGGCTATAGTGATGGTTTTTGTGCGTGGCTACAAACCTGTAAACATAAAAAATGCAACACAAGTAATATCAATCCCAACCATAGGAAAGGGTCAATAGGAAATAACCCCCTGAGTGATATGGTACCCATAATCTGGGCCAATTTTCCCTAGAGAAGGAATCCCCAAATTCGAGCTCATGTACCCTAGCCATGGAAGATGTCCATACCTGCACTCAAACTCCAATCAAAGCATTCCAGTACGTTGCAAATATGATAAGAAACATAGATATATAATCAAAACATGTTTATGATGCAAGAATCATTGTAACCGAATTTTGAAAAAAAGGGCAAACCGTGAAGGTGCTAGCGCGTGATTCTTAATGCTTCAGGCCTTGATAATGCTTGCAATCGCTTCAGAGGATGTCCAGGAATATGTTTTGATTCTTGGAATGGCTTGAAACAGCCTGTAATGAAAGATTCGATCTGCACTTTTTCACAAAAAGGTTGAACTTTGTTCTTGTTCTTTGGAGGCAGGCTGCACGTGTTTTTTTTTCCTCTTTTAGGGTTCACAAAGCTTCTCTATAAGTAATGAATCCAATGAGGTCAATAAAAATTGGAAAGAATCAAAAGATTGATGGTCTTGAAGTTTTGATTCAAATCTTTCCAAAATTGGAGATTTTCTCTTCTTTTTAGAGCTTGCACGATTTATTTGATCATTGCCAGCATATGAGATCTATAATTCAATGCAAAACAAATCTCATTCCACAAATTTGATTTTATTTTTTGAATTTTTGATTTTAAATGAATAAACATCAAAATAAATTAAATAAACAAAAATAAAAAGGCATGGAGGGTCCCGTGGGTCGTGGACCATGCTAGGACTGAGATTCAATCTTAAAAAAATGGGCCTATGTGGAAAAAAATGCAACTTTTGGCATTGTTGACTTTGGGCAAATTTCCAAAAATGGCCAACTTTGACAATGCATATCTCTCTCAATTATGACCCTATGAGGGTGTTTTTGGACTTTTTAGAAATCTTAGGATGTCCCCTAAGCAACCTCTTTTGTTTCATCTAAATTGGATCTTCCATGTTCATGTAAGGAGCTTTGACCCAAAAGGTGTTTTGTTGACTTTTTGGAATGACCTATAATGTCTGAATTCATATCTTTCCATGAGTGCATTTCTTGGACTTGAGGACTGAAGATGAGTTATAGGGAACTAAATTCTCTTCAAAATGAGCCTTAGATGAGAAATTTCTGATAAAGTATGAAAACGTTATGCTTGATCAAAGTTTGGTTGACTTTTCCTGAGAAACCCTAATTTAGCAACTTTTGAGTTTTGATGAATTAGGAGCATTCATTAGGGAATCATGATCAACCCTTGATTAAATGATGGATATCACTTCAAAATGTTGATGTTAACCAAAAATCTTGAAGTTTGACTGTATGTGGGCCAAAGTTGACTTTTGACCTAATATAGTTGATTTTCAAGCATTTGAGCAGTTGACTGAGCAAACTTCTTGTGCAAGGCAAGAAACTTGAAATGGATGGTCTTGAGAACATATTAGGAATATGGACAGGATATGAGGCCTTTGGAGTTTCCCCATATTGATGAAAATGGAAACCCTAGTTGGAGGTTCATTGCTTTAGGAGAGAGTTTGTCTAGTCAACTCTTGGGCATCCTTGAGCAAATTGAGGATCTCAATGAACATATGTTGAGTAAAATGGGAGGGAAAATTTTGGGGTACAACAACTGCCCCTGTTCAATCTTCTTAAGCCTGAGGATGTAGATTGGCCGGTCTGCCTTTCGTGATCCGAAGGTAGAAGATAATTGAACACTAGAGTGCCCAGAAATTTGCACTTGCATGGAGTAATACTCACTGGTGATATCGGGAATGGGATACATATGCCATTTGGAAGTTGAAAGGGAGTAGTTAGAGATGGGCTTAAAGATGCCATCCAAAAGATATCGATCGCATAAGATATTCCTTTGCGAGCAACTTTGTACCTGTTGTTGAGGAGGATTTCGCCGGGGAATGTTGATTTACGTCATGGAAAATGGAGTATAGAAGCTTCGGTTGTCCATTACTCCACTGGGGAATTGACTCCTGATTGAGGAGGTAGAAGTAAACTGCATACCTGGTTAGGATCTAGGCTGCATAGCGTCTTACTGAGGAAATGTGAAATCGACCGTATCTGGTCGGGTCCAGGTCTTATAGTGTTGTAAACTGTTGTATGGAGATAAAGGAGAAGGAACCTGGATAATAGGGTTACTTCGAAATGAAAGCCTGGATAGCAGGGCTATGAGAAGGAACCTGGATAGTAGGGTTACTTCGAAATGAGAGCCTGGATAGTAGGGCTATGAGAAGGAACCTGGATAGTAGGGTTACTTTGGGATGAAAGCCTAGATATTAGGGCTATGAGAAGGAACCTGGATAGTAGGGTTACTTCGGGATGAAAGCCTGGATAGTAGGGCTATGAGAAGGAACCTGGATAGTAGGGTTACTTCGGGATGAAAACCTGGATAGTAGTGCTTTGAGAAGGAACCTGGATAGTGGGGTTACTTCGGGAAGAAAGCATGTATAGTAGGGCTATGAGAAGGAACCTGGATAGTAGGGTTACTTCGGGATGAAATCCTGGATAGTAGGGCTATGAGAAGGAACATGGATAATAGGTTTACTTTGGGATGAAAGCCTGGATAGTAGGGCTATGAGAAGGAACCTGGATAGTAGGGTTACTTTGAGATGAAAGCCTGGATAGTAGGGCTATGAGAAGGAACCTGGATATTAGGGTTACTTCGGGATGAAAGCCTGGATAGTAGGGCTATGAGAAGGAACCTGGATAGTAGGGTTACTTCAGGATGAAAGCCTGGATAGTAGGGCTATGAGAAGGAACTTGGATAGTAAGGTTACTTCGAAATGAGAGCCTGGATAGTAGGGCTATGAGAAGGAACCTGGATAGTAGGGTTACTTCGGGATGAAAGCCTAGATAGTAGGGCTATGAGAAGGGACCTAGATAGTAGGGTTACTTCGGGATGAAAGCCTGGATAGTAGGGCTATGAGAAGGAACCTGGATAGTAGGGTTACTTTGGGATGAGAGTCTGGATAGTAGGGCTATGAGAAGGAACCTGGGTCGTAGGGTTACTTAGAAGTGATCATGTAGATTAGTTGACCCGTTTGGTTTCGGGAACTGAGTTTCCATTTGTTGTCTGCAGACGTGACCTGTATAACTGCTGGATTTGTTGGAGATAATTGTCTTTCTTGAAAAGATAACAGGGTTAATTATATGCAATGCATTGTGAGATGATGTTCTCAAAATAAATGAGATTATGATGTATGTGATATGTATGCGCATGTCATGATGTATGAACATGAAATGCTTTTGTGACATATCCGAGTCTGGGAAAATACATCCCTGACTGCTGCTGGAGAGTATAACATTCCAGACTGTTGTGGAGGACTGTGGTTCTTCTTACTTTTGCTAGGGATGGTGAACAGAAATGACATTGTTGGAGATTTACTCCTTGTTGTTTGTGAATATTCTGTCAGGGAGAGACTCTGTTTGAGAATAACTCTGTGGAGAAATAACTCTGTTGGAAGGTGACTTTCCATGGCTGAAGTAATAACCTCTGTTGGGGATTGAGCTTCTGTATACAGAGAAATAAACTATGCTTGAGAGACAAATTTTATGACCTGTTTGAGATTATGAAATTCGACTGGGGGATATAGATGTCAGGTTTCTGAAAGACCCTGGCTGGGGAGATTACCTCTTGTTTTGGGAAAGTTGATATCAATGCTTTGATTACCTTTACTTTGTGGGGAGTGTAGATGTTACAAAGTCGTATGTACTGATGACTATGCTCCAAAGCTGTCTCTGCCTTGGTACCTGCTAGACTGAGTAACTGTCGGGTTTGACATTTCTTGTTTTTGCCCCTGTTTCTTAAGTTACGAGCAATTGTCTTTTCGTTTCTTATGTAAATATTTATGAGCAGTGTTGTACCCCAAAATTTGCCCTCCCATTTCTCAATGATTTCTCATCACAAAATCTTTGAAGCCCAAGATCCAGTTAGGGTTTCATCTGCTCAAGACCTCTCCTTGCACTGGTGACCCAAATTAGGGTTTGTGTTTGTACCAAGAGGTTTTGACCTAAAGTGCTTAAGATGACTTTCATGCTTCATATTGGACTCCCAAGTTTATCCATACCAAGTTTCAAGCTTTGATTCCAAGTTTTGCCCAGTCAAATGGACAGTTGACCTAGAAATCAGCTGTATTGGGGAAAAAGTCAACTGTGGCCAATTGACAGTCAAACCTCATGAAAATTGACCCACATCAACATTATGAACTCATATGGACCATTTGATCAAGTTTGGATCACAATTCCACAAGAAATCTGATCAGATCACCAAAAGGGCAAAATGGTCATTTTTAGGGTTTTGACTGCACAAAGGCAATTTTTGACTGTTTGACCTAGCCAATGGCAAATCAAGCTCATATATGGACTCAAGGACCGCATGGAATTATCTTGACATGCTCAACAAACTCAAAAAATCCCAAGTACACAAGATTGACAATTGAATTTCCCAGTCAATTGACCAATTTTGACTGTATACTGAAAAGTCAAACTTTGACTTTTTGGTCAAAATCAAGAGTCAAGATTCATTTTTCATCAAAACATGCCAAATCATGAAACTTGTTCACCAAGAAATCACAAAATGCAAATTAGGGTTAGAAATTAGGATTTTTCATAACTTAGAATTTTTCTAAGTTATAAAAAACCCTAATTTTTCCCAACTTTGCCCCACTCTTCCACCAAGATCCATTTGGATTCAAACAAAAGTCAAAACATGAAAGTTGTAGCTTGTTTCATAATCTACAACTTTGATTCACAAAGTTTTCCCATTTGAGGCTTGTATCTCAAGTTACAAATTTTTGAATAAGGGCACTAAACCATTCTTAACTTAGTGAATTTTTTGACCTATTTTGACAAGGTTTTCTACCCCACTTCAAGGCCATTTTCCATACACTTCCACTTGAAATTTCAAATTGCATTTCAAAGATGGATTGTAGTACACATTCCAAGCTTTCCAAAATGTCCAAGAATTCATCAAACAACCTCATGACTTGAGAGATTCGAATTTCACAATTTGGCAAAAACTCACTTTTGAATTGGCCATTTTTCATGTTCATAATTTGTGCAAACTTCTCAAAACCAGCATGCCCTTGATTACAGGTCCTAAAACCATCCAACACTCAATAATTTAATGCATGTTCATTGTGCTAAGACCTTGTTTCATGAGCTAAAGCATTGTATGATGGATTAATCCCAAACTAGATAAAGCATTCTTTCTATTTTTGCAAAAGTTTCACTTTATGTCCAATTACAAATCCACAAGTACAAATCATATCTAATTGGCACAAGTTTAGGGGCAAATCACTCTGATCAAGGAGAGGTTATGCAGCTCATTAGAGGCCCCCTACTTGCCTAAAACACCAAGTTGGTTTTGTTTGCTTAAGAGTGAAGAAAAGTGCCATAACAGACAACAACTCTCATATCAGCTTAGAGACACTTAGACAAACTGATCAAACACATTCCAAACATTCCAACCAAGCTTTTGCATTACCCTTGCACCTCTCAAACACTCCCAATCTCAGAATCATCCTCAAACTGCAAAAACAGGGTCAGGCCTGCAGTTTGAGTGCCATCTCCCATTTCTCTCAAGCTCTCTTGCCCAAACCAGTTCACATACATTCCCTAGCATCTATGCAAGCTAACCATGACTTGAAACACGACCTGTAATCCCTCTAACCACTTCCACCATTTTCAGTTTCTTATTTTGCAGGTGGAGTGCTCTAGCACGATTCAGAAGCTTTCAAGACAAAGTAAACATTGGAATAGCATCCCTGGACCTCAAGGAAGCTTTTCCAATCATCACCTTGCACTGAAAGTTCCCTCATTGCCAGATAGAACTTCAGCTGAACAGGTATCTTGGTGAACTCGTATCTCTCTTATTAGACATCATTAGCTTTAAGTTTGTGAATAAACAATGTTATACTCATGCCACTGAACATGTACATGTTTTTACTTTTCATTTCTTTTGCTTGAGCTGTGAGAATTTAAGGTTTGAAAATGGCAGAAAATTTAGGTCAGGATTTGGGATTGTTAAAATTCTCTCTCATTTCTGAGAGTTAGGAGATGTTCTTTATATATTTGGAATCGTGGTTTCATGCTTAACATTTTTTGTGTTGGAAGTTTGTGCAAAAGATCAAAGAATCAGGATGTTTGAATGTTGGAACCAAGCGCACGTTTTCTGAACGTTTTTTGGCTGGAGGTTGAAGAAGGGTCTATTGGGCTGGGCTTGTTTCATATTTCTTATTCACACCATGATTTTTGTTTTGCACCCCCTGAGCCCATTTCATTCATTTTTAATATTTTTGACTTTTGCTTTTTTCTGATTGGTTCATTTATTTTTTCTCAACATATTAAAAATATAAAAATATTTTTCTCATCATTTTTTGAATTTATTGAGTATTTATTTGATTGTTTCTTTTGTTTATACATAAATAAATAAACATATATATATATATATATATATATACTTTTTGTTTAAAATATTAAGATAATACAAAATATATTTTTATACACATTTTTATCTTATTTTTACTTCCTGAAAATATTTTATAGAAAAAATACTTTTTATTTAAATATTAAATATTATTAATTAATATATATAATACATGTTTTGTAAATAATATGAATATAGGTATATATTAATGTGTTTAGGATAAAAATACCAAAAAAAATGTACATATTTTATTTTTTAATATTTAATACTAAAAAATCCCCTTTTTACAAATATACCATATTTTATTTTATTTTTGTATGTAAATAATAAATAATTGATTAATACCCCTTTGATTAAAAATTAGGGTTTTTACCCTAAATTTGAAAATACCTCAAAAATAATACCTTTTTATTTTCTTTTTATTTTACATAAATAATACTTTTTTTATACATATAAAAAATTCTTTATTTTGCATTCTTGCATATTTGTTTTATTTCTATTTTATTTATGTTTTTAATCATATTGTAAATATTCAAAGCAAATGATGTAATAGCCTAGATTCAATTTCTTGCCTAAATATCTCCCCATTTGAATATTTGTACCCCCCTCCCATATTATTGTGTTGTAATAGTGTAGGAACTTAAATTTCGCACTTTATACGCTTTCTAAACATACCATGCTAGAGATAGGGTTTGTATGTAAATAAAAAGAACAAAGTAGTTTTGACCTAATCTCAAGATAAATAAGCATGAAAATGGACAACACACTTCACACTTGCACCCCTAGGGTATTCCACTTTGTTGCCTTCAAATAATTGGGCCATATTGCATGTTGAATTTCTTTGGGTAAAACAAACAATCAAATGATCATAGTCCCTCAAAATGTTGCCTAAATGAATAATCAAGTCCCTTTTAAAGAAAAAATTGCCCAAAGACATTTAACACTATTGCAATTATGGTTTAAACGATGACCCACGCCCGTCCCTTCAACCTCCTAATACAAGATTGTCCACCAAATGCAATGGTGGAACAAAATTGTCTAAAGGTTTAAAACATAACAAAAATCTTTGAGAAAACTTTAGGGTAGATAAGCTCTTAAGTACTTGCCAATTTGCAAAGAAAACACTTGCCTAATTTCAAAACACACTTCACAAGCACTTTCAAAATCAAACTTTCAAAAAAAACCTTGAAACATCTTTTCTAAAGACAAAACACCTTTTGTAAAACATTCGAGTAAAGAATTGTTACAAGGGTAGCCTATACAAGGCATCTTTTCAAAACATTTTCAAAACCACGCACAAAGCACCATTTCAAACAATTGAAAACCAAGGCAAGTTGATCTAAGCAAGTACCTAAGAGCCCATGGATAACCATGGATAGAAAGGGTGCTAATACCTTCCCTTTCTATAATCTACTCCCCGAACCCAAGAAAAATCTCAAAGGTTTTTGCTGTGCTTTTTAAACCTTTCCTTAGGATAAAATAAAAATTCGGTGGCGACTCTTGCTCAACCGAAACATTTGCGAAAACAAACGCAAAACCACAGTAAGTTCTCCCACCGTATCACAAGCAGTAATCATATTCAATGCATATGTCAAGAATAAATCACTGGACGTTCTTGCAAGACAAAACAGAAAAGGAAAAAACACATAGTTTTGTAAAAATGATTTGTATTGATTTTCGAAGTTGGCATGTAATAGGCGTTTTTTGTACAAGGAGGCTAACACTCTAGTAAGAGAACGCCGCTGTAAAAATAGAAGCTATACAATATTTTGTAAAAGAAAACATCTATGTGCAACAATCCCATTGGGTTTCAACTCTGATATTGCCCCTATGTCTTCGAGCGTCTCATCACTTTGCTTCTTGTCCGAAGTTGATTAGGTTGATCAGTGTCGTTCGAGTTTGATAGTTGATACTGAGGTCTGGTCGCAAGATGATCCAATGGGACATAGTGATACGCTTTACATCCCTAACTTTTGCCTGGACCGCCCTTTCAGGTTTTCAATCCACCGGGATACCCTTTTTTGTCCAAGCCACCTTTTCAGGTTTTCGGCTTGCCGGGTGTACAAATCTTTTCATCTTCATCCATTATTTTTGCCCGAACCCTTTTGGTTCGCCGGGAAGCCCTTATTTTTGCCTAGGCCAGTCAACCTAGCGGGTATTTTATCATGCGTAGTATCTTTTCACTATGTCTGCATTGACAAGGTGAGGAAGGTCGTCACCGTCCATGATGGTTAGAATCATGGCTCCACCCGAGAAAATGTTTTTAATTACAAATGGCCCTTCGTATGTGGGAGTTCATGTGCCCCTGGGATCACCTTGCAGCAGTATGATGCGCTTGATTACCAGATCTCCGACTTGATATTCCTGACGTCTAACTTTTTTGTTGAAAGCCTTGATCATCCGCTTTTGATATGTCTGACCATGACAGACAACAGTAAGTCTCTTCTCGTCGATCATATTTAGTTGATCAAGTCAAGTCTAGATCCAATCGTCTTCGTTTAAACCCACATCTTTCATAATCCTTAAAGAAGGAATCTTGACCTCGATGGGTAGGACTACCTCCATGCCATATACCAAAGAGTAGGGTGTTTCCCCTGTCGATGTCCGTGCTGAGGTCCGGTACCCATGAAGAGAGAATGGTAACATCTCATTCCAGTCTTTTTATGTCACTGTCATCTTCTGTATAATCTTCTTGATGTTCTTGTTAGCCGCTTTAACAACGCCATTCATCTTCGGCCGATAGGGAGAAGAGTTATGATGTTGTATCTTGAATTGCTTATAGAGCTCGGTGATCATCGTGTTGTTGAGATTTGTACCATTGTCAGTAATAATTCTTTCTGGCACACCATACAGACATATCAGATTATTTCGAATAAACCGCGCCACGACGTTCTTAGTAATGGTAGCAAAGGAGGCAGCCTTAACCCATTTTGTGAAGTAATCGATTGCTACCAGGATGAAGCGGTGCCCATTGGAAGCGGTAGGCCTGATTTCTCCGATCATGTCAATGCCCCACATTGCAAAGGGCCACGGAGCTGTCAGGACATTCAAGGGAACCAGAGGCATATGCACCTTATCAGCATAAATTTGGCATTTATGACAAGTTCGGGAGTGCTAATAACAATCTTCTTCCATATTGGACCAGTAGTATCCTTCCCGTAGGATTTTCTTAGCCATGGTATATCCACTTGAATGGGTTCCGAAGGTACCCTCATGTAGATCTGTCATAATCCTCTCTGCTTCGCTCTTGTCTACACACCGTAGTAAGGTAGAGTCATGGTTGCGCTTGTAGAGGATTCCATTACCGAGGAAGCATTTCGTAGCAAACCTTCTTAGAAACATTTTGTCGTTGACAGATGCCCCTTCGGGATACTCTTGCGCCTAGAGGTATTTCTTCACTTCATGAAACCAGGGTTTTCCTACCACTTCTTCGGTATCAATCTCACAATAGTGCGCTGGTTCATCCAACCTCTCAATGGTGATTCGGGGAGCTTCATTGTCCCACTTGACATTGAACATAGAAGACATGGTAGCTAGAGCGTCCGCTAACTGATTATCCTCTCGTGGGAAATTTTAAAAGGTTACCTCCTCAAAGTGTGGGAGCAATGTCAGCACGTGCTCTTTATATGGGATGAGATTCAGATGCTTCGTATCCCATTCGCCCTTGATCTGACTTATCACCAAGGCTGAATCCCCGAAACGCTCAAGAACTTGATCCTCAGGTCAATAGCAGCTTTGAGACCCATAATGCAGGCTTCATACTCTGCCATGTTGTTAGTGCAGTTGGAACATATTCGGGCAGTGAAAGGAGTATGACAGCTCTCAGGAGATATGATTACAGCGCCAATGCCATTACTGAGTGCATTCGAAGCTCCGTCAAAAATCATAGTCCATCGGGATCCTTCCTCAGGTCCTTCATCCGGTCCCGGTTCTTCGTAGTCAGTCACCAGCATAATGTTCTCGTTCAGGAACTCAAAATTCATGGACTGGTAGTCATCCACAGCCTGATGGGCCAAATGACCAGCTAATACACTTCCCTTGATTTCTTTCTGGGTTGTATATTGTATATCGTATTCAGTTAAGATCATCTGCCATCTTGTTAAGATCATATACTGTCTTAGTCGGCGAGAAGCCCATGCCAAAGCACATCAAGTTTTCTGGAGCAGTGAGTATCGTGTCTCACAGTCGGTAAACTTTTTGCTAAGGTAGTATATTGCGTGCTCTTTTCGACCAGACTCGTCATGCTGCCCCAACACACACCCCATTAAATTGTCTAGCACTGTTAAGTACAATATCAAAGGTCTTCCTTCAACCGGAGGCATCCGAATTGGAGGTTCTTGGAGATACTCTTTGATCCTTTCGAAGGAGGTCTAGAATTCGTCATTCCACTTTACCACTTGTTCTTTCTTCAGAAGCTTGAAGATGGGCTCACAAGTAGCAGTCAGATGTGATATGAACCTGGCGGTATAATTCAAGCGTCCCAAGAAACCTCTAACTTCCTTCTCAGTACGAGGAGCCAGCATCTCTTGTATGGCCTTTACCTTCGCGGGGTCTACCTGAATACCTTGGTTATTGACGATGAAACCCAGAAGCTTACCAGACCTTACCCCGAGGTGCACTTATTCGGATTCAACCTCAGCTTGTATGTCTTCAACCTATCGAACAACTTTTGTAGATGATCAAGGTGTTCCTCTTTGGTTTGAGACCTCGCTATCATGTCATCAACATAAACTTAGATCTCATGGTGAATCATATCGTGGAACAAAGCGACCATGGCTCGCTGATAGGTTGCCCCAGCATTCTTCAACCCAAAAGACATCACCTTGTAACATAAGGTGCCCCACTGTGTGATGAAGGTTATCTTTTCCATGTCTTCAGGAGCCATCTTGATCTGGTTGTAGCCATAGAAACCATCCATGAAGGAGAAGATTTTGTACTGCGCGGTGTTGTCGACCAGAACATCAATGTGAGGAAGCAGGAAGTCGTCCTTGGGGCTTGCCCTATTCAAATCTCTATAATCCATGTAAATTTGTACCTTGTCGTCCTTCTTAGGTACCAGAAGGACATTAGCAACCCACTGCGGATAAGAGCTGACAGCTGAGAACCCTATGTTGAATTGCTTCATAACCTCTGCCTTGATCTTCTATGACATTTCAGGGCGCATACGACGAACCTTCTGTTTAACCGGAAGACAATCTTCTTTAGTCGGCAGACGGTGTACCACAATATCAGTCTCTAAATCAGGCATGTCTTCATATGACCAAGCAAAAATCTCAACATAGTCGTGCAACATCTGTATCAACAGCTGATTAATCTCAGTCTCCAGATTTGCACCAATCTTGACTTCTCTTCTGTCCTCCTCCGTGCCTAAGTTTATTGTCTCAACTGGCTCTTCGTGAGGCTGTATAACCCTCTCTTCCTACTGTAACAGTCTAGGCAGTTCTCCAGGCACCTCACAATCATCCTCACCTTCGTCCTCGGCTTGGTTGGTCGGATTTTCGAAATCATAAATGGCAGTAGCAGAATTGTTATCAATGGGATCCAAAGTGGATATGGATATGCAGTTTGATACGTGAGTGTGTGTAAGAGCATAGCTGTATTGATAAAGTAAAAGTAGAAAATAAAAAACAGGGAGCACAAAATTTGTATGCAAAGAACGTCCAATGTTTTATTGTTGATATATGAAATGATACAATAACCCTCACAGATAGAACCCTTGTGCCTCGGGTAAGACACAAGGCCATAAAGTAAAATTGTTCATTACAAACTCAAAACATAAGTAAGACAATTACTGTGGACTAAAAGATACTGGTATAAAATCCCTAGCCATACAGTTACTCGGTACACCGTTGGTAGTCGGGTATATCCAATTGTCAATGTCAGAGTCTTCCTCACTGTCTTCAATGGAATTAATTCCCTTATTGCTGATGCGTAGGGGAGGTCCTCCAACTCGAGCGCATCGAACAACCCTTTGAGCTTCTGAAGTAAAGCCTAAACCAAACTTGTCAGTTTTGTGAGTAAAATCAGGAAGTTGTCCCCGGTTGGTATACCTACCTCCTTCAACCACTTGTCTAGCGTCTTTGAGAGAAGCCATCTTCAGAGGAGGTTTGGTACTGGTAGTAGTCTCAGTCGACGCCAAAATCTGGGGAACCTCTTCAAAGTTTTGACAAGGAGTTTCTATGAATTCCCTGTCCATCTCCACATACCTGAAGGAGTTCAGGTGGCTCACCATATACTCCTCTTCGCCATGCACAGTGACAATCTTTCCTTTCATCGGATACTTCAACATTTGGTGCAATGTTGAAGTAACATCCCCAACTTCATGGATCCAAGGGCGACCCAAAAAACAAGAGTATGACGGCCTGATATCCATCACATAGAAAGTGGACCTAAAGGTCTGAGATCCTATCTTGACAGGGATGTCCACCTTCCCATGCACAATTCTCTTCGAGTCGTCAAAAGCCCTTATGTGGGGAGAACTGACTTGAGGGTTTTGCGTTTGATCGCAAATTTTGCGGTTAGTAAGAGTCGCCACCGACTTTTCTTTTATCCAAAAGGAAAGGTGAAAAAGCACAGGAAAGACCTTTGAGATTATTTCTTGAGTTCGGGGGGTAGATTGTGAAAAGGGAAGGTATTAGCACCCTTTTCATCCATGGTTTTTCATGGGCTCTTATTTACTTGCTAGATCACTTGCTTTTGTTTGAAATTATGCTTAGTGTGGTTTTTTGAAAGTATTTTGTAAATAGGCCTTTGTTTAGGCAATCTTTATAATGATTCTCGTTCGTAAGTATGTATACAAAGATGTTGATCTTTTAAAAATGTTTTCAAGTTTTGTAAGATGTTTTGAAACTGTATGTGATTATTTTGAAAATAGAAAGGATGTTTCTTTTGAAATGGAGCAAGTAATTAGGAGTAATCTACCTACTCAAATGTCTTTCTTGTTCATTTTCTCTTCCTTTGACATTGTTGTCCTACCATTGATTTGGTAAGCAACCCTATCTTTGGATGTTAACGGGACAGACGTGGGTCATCGTATAACCATGATTATAAATGTTGCAAGATATCTTAGCATTCCTTTTGAGGGACTAAGATCATTTTTAAGGCAACTTAGATAGCGTCATCGAGGGACTATGATCTTGTATTCGCTTGTTTTTGCTAAGATACCTTACATGCGTAATATGGCCATTTTGTATAAGGCAACCAAGTGGATTTCACCCTAGGGGTGATTGTGTGCAAGTGTGTCATTTTCATGCTTGTTTTTTGTCTTGGATTAGGGTTTTCTATTTGATTGATTTTATCTTCCCATACAAACCCTAATTACTAGCATGTCATGTAAAAGCGTAAATTGCGAAACTTAAAGTTACTACACTATTACAACATTTGTGGGAGGGGAGTATACAATTTATGAATGGGTATTGCAATAATATAAACCTAATTAATCTATTACAACCAAATTGAATATTGTACAAATAATTGAAGGAATATATAAAGCATAAATGCAAATTGAAAGAAAAGATTTTTGTGTTTGGATTTTTGTATGAAGGAGGTTTTAACCTAAACCTAATTAGAGAAAAAAGTAATTAAATTAAATTATCCTAAGTTAATTAAGAAAAGAAATTAATTAAGAACATATTTTATTTAAGAAAAGATTTTTGAATAAAACCCTAAATCTATTTTAGTTGATTAAAGGAAAATAAGTTTAAAGAAAAAAGTATATTTTTTGTCTTGAAGATAATATGTGGTTTTATGAAATATTTTTTATATTTTTTTATATATTAAAATAAATATATTTAGATAAATAACAATCTAGTTTTATTTTTAATTTACGAGGAAATTAATAAAAGAAAATAAAGTATAATGAATAAAAATAATTTTTTATGTGGAAAATATTTAAATTGTGTCAAAATATAAATCTATTATTTTTATACTTCATATGATTTTTTTTGTATTTTTAGAAAATATATTTGAAAGAAAAAGAAATGAATAAATAAATAAAAATAAAATGGGCCAAGGGGTGTCACAAGTAAACAGGGGAGTATGCTAGCAGAAATAAAAAAATGCCAGGCCCAAAGGACCCAGCGCCTGGAAAAATAAGTGTTAGCTTGTTTGGACCTCCTTGAGTGTATTCCAACTCTTACTTTGCCTTGAAAGTCCCTGAATCTCTCTACTCAAGTTAACCTGTAAGCTTGATATTTGAAAATGGTGGATAGTGATGGAGGAGTTACAATGGGGAAACAAGGGTATGGATTTATTTGGTATGATGTATATAAAGTGTCTGTGTGATTAGTTTTTAAAATGCACGAGTGAAAATGAAGATCATGAGTTTTGGTTCAGAACTGTGTGTTAATGGTGTTCTTGAACAGGTTTATGGTTTTTGAGTGTTTGAGGTAGTTTTAGGGAACTAGCATTTGTGTGTCCACTTGTAAATAGTGTGTATACTTATAAGCAAGAGGTTTTAAGGCTTGTCACAACTCAGAATTTGAAACTCACATGTTATGGCTTGGTTACTTGTTTTTGAAGCAAAGTTAACAAGCATGGTTTCAATGTGAAGTACAAGGATTGTAGGGTGGCTGAAACCTTTAAACACACTTGTTATGATTGTGTAGAGTGTATTTGTGGAGAAATAACAAATTCAAGGCTCAATGCAAGCTGACTTTGCATAAAGCTTGCTTTTCTAAAATGGCAATGTTGCCTTTCTTCCCAAAATGGAATTATATTTGTACAATGCATTGAATGCTTGGATTAAAGCTTCTAACAGCTGTGAAAACATTTAATTATGGAGTGAAAGTCAAGTTAGAAGCCTGAAAAGTGAGATTTGTACAGCATGCTTGAAGGTTGGATCCAATGTTCATCATGAAAATGGCTTGAAAAACAAGAATGGAACCCTAACTTCATCTCTTCGATTCTCCCTACTCAAGAATGATCTCAAGGAGTTCTTGGACATTTTGGAATGCTTGAAATGTGCTATACAACCCATATTTGAATTGATTTTGATTATTCCCCTTGCAACTATATGAAAAAGTGCCATGAAGTTAGGTCAAAATCCTGGCCAAATTAGGGAAAATTTCACTAAGTGTTTAGTTTCATGACCCTATGTTCTTTGAAATTATAACTTGAGATCCAATCACTTTTAGAAGAAGTTGTGTGAAGAAAAGTTGTAGATTTCATGGAGATCTACAAATTTCATGTTGGAAGTTTCTCTTGAATCATCTTGCATCATGGTGGAAATTTGGCTCAAAGTTATGAAAAACATGAAATTTCCAACACTTAGAAAAATTTCTAAGTTTAGAAATTTTAACTTTTCAAATTGAAATCTTGACTTTTTGACTTCTTGATGAATAAGTTTCATATTTTGACATGTTTTGATGAATTATGATTTTTTGCAATTGAATTTGACCAAAAAAGTCAAAGTTTGACTTTTCAGTATACAATTGACTTTTGATCAGTTGACTGAAAAATTCATCTGTCAATCCAATGGATTTGTAATGTTTTGAATCATGTAATTAGGTAAAAATGATGAAATTGGACTCTTGAGATCATTCCTTAAACCAATTGACCATTTTCTAGATCAAAAATCAGAAATTGCCCTTTCCCAATCAAAACCCTAATTTTGACCATTTTGCCCTTCTAGAGATTTGATCAAATTTTTTGAGGAATTGTGGTCCAAACTTGATCAAATGATACATATGGGTTTCAAATGTTTATGTGGATAAAAAATTATTAAGTTTGACTTTAAATTGGCCATGGTTGACTTTTTCCCCAATATAGTTGATTTTTAGGTCAACTGTTCAATTGACTGATCAAAAGTGTGATCCAAAGCTTGAAACTTGACATGAGTAATCTTGGGGGTCCATAATGATCCATGAAATCCATATGAAGCATTGATAGTTAAAAAATCCTTGTGCAAACTCAAACCCTAATTTTGGTCATCAAGCAAGTTTTTCCATTCGTGACTCGAAGGTGGAAGATGATTAGACACTAGAGTGCCCAGAAATTTGCACTCGGTGATGTGAGAGCCGAGGGAATGGGCTTAAAGATTCCATTTGGAGAGGTGCTAGAAATTTGTTGGATATGGGCTTGTAGATGCCATCCAAAATGGATTGTTGAATTGTAATTTGTAAGCTGAAAAAATGGGTATCAGAATGACGTTCGTTTCTGGAGCGTATATGAAGGCTGGTTTTGAATGAGTACCAGAATGGCATCCGTGTCTGGAGAGTATCTGAACTGTATCTGAAGGTTGAGTCTGAATGAGTATCATAATGGCATCCGTGTCTGGATCGTATCTGAACTATATATGAAGGTTGAGTCTGAATGAGTATCAGAATGGCATCCGTGTCTGAAGCGTATCTGAACTGTATCTGAAGGTTGAGTCTGAATGAGTATCAGAAAGGCATCCGTGTCTGGAGCGTATCTGAACTATATCTGAAGGTTGAAACCGAATGAGTATCAGAAAGGCATCCGTGTCTAGAGCGTATCTGAAGGTTGAAACCGAATGAGTATCAGGATGGCATCCGTATCTGGTGCATATCTGAAATGTATCAAAAGATTTTGAATATTTCTTAATGGTAGCTGTTAACCTTATCCTGAAAAGGGTAAAATGTTAGCTAAAATACAATGTTTATGTTGTATGAAATGCATAGTATAATGCATTCGTGTTATCAATGTTTATGACATATGGATGCAATGTATGCGTATGTGAACTAGTTTGCTGTACTGCTGTCGGATTGGGGAAAATAAATCTCTGACTGCTGCTGAGGATGTGGAGCTTTCATGTCTTGAAGTCGAAATGCTGATGAATTTCCGTTTAGAGAAATAAACTTTGTTGTAAAGGGAAATGCCATGTGTTCCTTAAAAATGTTTGGAGAAACTAGATGATTTCGACCGAGGATTGTTAACTGGAAGCTTTGTTCTGCCAGGGATTAAACGACGTATTGCGGGTATTTCTTATGGAATAGCCTAGAGGTATTTCCCTATCCATTCAACCCATCAGTAATTGCCTTTTTTCATTTTGTTTATTTGTAAACAGTAATTATGTTCAAATGCATATGTTCAACAATGGATTATTGGACGTTTTTGCAAACAAAATACAAGCGTAAAGAAAAAATAGATAGTTTTTGCACTTTCAAAGAGATATCTTTGTATTGACTTTGAATAAGCATTTTTGTACAAGGAGACAAACATTCGAGTAAGAGAATGCCGTCGTAAAAAAATGAAAATTTTGATACGAAGAAAAGATAGCTATGTGTAAAAATCCCACGGGGTTTCCATTTTGCTATAGCCTTTGTATCTCTGGGCATCTTGTCTATTTGTTTCCTTGTCTGAAGATGATTGAATTGATCAGAACCTCTAAGTTCGTCAGTGGAAGCCAAACGTTGTCCATAAAGTGATCCAATGGGACATAGTCATACACTTTAATTCCCTAACTTTTGCTTGGACCGCCCTTTCGGGTTTTCAGTCCACCGGGAAACCCTTTTTTGCCCAAGTCGCCCTTTCGGGTTTTCAACTTCTCGGGTGTACAATTTTTTTTGTTTTTTCCCTAATTTTTTCCCGAACCTTTTGGTTCGTCGGGATGCCCTTGTTTTGCTTAGATATGTCAACCTAACGGGTCTCTTATGCGTAGCATCTTTTGACTATGTCCGTGTTCGCAGGATGCGGCAGGTCGTCACCATCCATGGTGGTCAAGATAATTGCCTGACCAGAGAAAATGCTTTTGATTACAAATGGTCCTTCATAGGCAGGAGTCCACTTGCCCCTAGTATCACCTTGTGGCAACATGATGCGTTTGATCACCAAATCTCCAACTTGATACACTTGGCGTCTGACCTTTTTATTGAAAGCCTTGATCATCCATTTTTGATACATTTGACCATGGAAAACAGCAGTAAGTCTCTTCTCATCAATCAAGTTCAGTTGATCAAGTCGAGTCTGGATCCAATCGTCTTCGTTCAACCCTGCATCCTCCATAATCCTCAGAGACGGGATCTGGACCTCGATAGGCAAGACAACTTCCATGCCGTAAACCAGAGAATAAGGTGTTGCCCGGGTTGATGTGCGAGCCGTGGTACGATATCCATGGAGAGCTAATGGTAACATCTCATGCCAGTCTTTATATGTGACTGTCATTTTCTGTATGATTTTTTTAATGTTCTTATTTGCAGCTTCAACAACACCATTCATCTTCGGCCGATAAGGAGAAGAATTGTGATGCTGGATCTTGAATTACTCGCACAAGGCGGTGATCATAATATTGTTGATATTTGTACCATTGTCAGTGATGATCCTCTCCGGGATACCGTACCGGCAAATGAGATTTTTCCTTATGAAGCGGGCAACAACATTCTTAGTAACGGAAGTGAAGGAAGCTGCCTCCACCCACTTTGTAAGGTAATCAATGGCCACTAGGATGAAGTGGTGTCCATTGGAGGCTGTCGGATTGATTTCCCCAATCATATCAATCCCCCACATAGCAAAGGGCCAAGGAGCTGTCAAGACATTCAGAGGAATCAGAGGTACGTGCACTTTTTCAGCATAAATCTGACACTTATTGCAGGTTCGAGAGTGTTGATAGCAATCTGCTTCCATGGTAGACCAGTAATAGCCTGCACGTAGGATTTTCTTTGCCATCGTATGCCCACTGGAATGGGTACCAAAAGTGCCTTCATGCAATTCAACTATGATCCTTTCAGCTTCAACCTTATCTATGCACGAAGTAATATAGAGTCATGGTCGCGTTTATACAGGATGCCGTTACTAAGGAAGAACTTAGCAGAGAATCTCCTTAAGAACTTCTTATCATTGACCGAAGCTCCTTCTGGATATTCTTGAGTCTCAAGATACCTCTTGACTTCGTGAAACCAAGGCTGGTCCACTACTTCTTCAGTATTAATCTTGTGACAGTGCGCTGGTTCCTCCATTCCTTCGATGGTGATCTGGGGAGCTTTGTTATCCAAATTAATTTTAAACATATATGACATTGTGGCAAGACTAGCTGATTTTCTTCTCACGGGAAATGCTCGAAGTAATCTTCTCAAAATGTGGTAAAAATGTCAGAACATGTTCTTTATAAGGGATAAGATTAGGGTGTTTGGTGTCCCATTCCCCTTTGATCTAGCTGATAACCAAAGCTGAGTCTCCAAATACATCCAAGGATTTGATCCCCAAGTCTATGGCAGCTTTGAGACCGAAGATGCACACTTTGTATTCCGCCATGTTGTTTGTACAATTGAAGTAAAGTCTGGCAGTAAAGGGAGTATGACACCCTTCCGGAGATATGAGTACAACACCAATACCATTGCCGAGTGCATTGGATGCTCCATCAAAGAACAAGGTCCATCGGGATCCTTGTTCAGGTCCCTCATATGGCCTGAATTCTTCACAGTTGTCTAATGTCATGATGTCTTCATCTGGAAATTTGAATTTCATGGACTGGTAGTCTTTTACAGCTTGGTGAGCGAGGTGATCAGCTAGTACACTGCCCTTTATAGCTTTCTGGGTAGTATACTGTATGTCATATTCTGTCAGGATCATCTGCCATCTCGCTATTCTCCCAGAAAGAGAAGGCTTCTCGAAGATGTATTTTATCGGATCCATTTTAGATATCAACAAGGTAGTATGACTCAACATATACTATCTTAGCCGGCGAGCAGCCCATGCCAGAGCGCAACAAGTTTTCTCGAGCAGTGAATATATGGTTTCACAGTCGGTAAACTTTTTGCTCAGGTAATAAATAGCATGCTCTTTTCGCCCAGACTCGTCATGCTGCCCCAATGCACACCCCCATTGAGTTTTCTAAAACAGTCAGATACATGATCAATGGTCTTCCCTCGACTGGTGGCATCAACACAGGAGGCTCTTATAAGTATTATTTGATTTTGTCAAAAGTAACTTGGCACTCGTCATTCCATTTGACTACCTGATCTTTCTTCAACAACTTGAAGATTGGTTCACAAGTAGCTGTCAGGTGAGAGATGAATCTGGCAATGTAGTTCAAACGTCCCAAGAATTCTCTGACTTCCTTCTCAGTACAAGGAGTAGGCATCTCTTGTATTGCTTTAACTTTGGCAGGATCGACCTCGATACCTTTGTTGCTGACGACAAAGCCTAGGAGTTTACCAGATCGTACCCCAAATGTGCATTTGTTAGGATTTAACCTCAACTTGTACTTCTTTAGTCTCTCAAACAATTTTTGTAAGTTATCAAGATGCTCTTCCTCTGTTTGAGATTTGGCTATCATATTGTCCATGTAGACCTCTATTTCATGATGTATCATGTCGTGAAATAGAGCTACCATGGCACGCTGATAGGTTGCCCTAGTGCTCTTTAGTCCGAATGGCATTACCTTGTAGCAGAATATGCCCCATTGTGTGACAAATGTTGTTTTCTCCATGTCCTCAGGCACCATTTTGATTTAGTTGTAACCTTAGAATCCGTCTATAAAGGAAAACACTTTGTGTTGTGCCGTATTATCAACTAGAATATCAATGTGGGGGAGTGGGAAATCATCCTTAGGGCTTGCCCTATTCAAATCTCTGTAGTCCACGCACATTCGTACCTTGCCGTCCTTCTTGGGCACAGGAACAACATTGGCAACCCATTGAGGATAGGAGGTGACAGCCAAGAATCCAGCATTGAATTACTTCATTACTTCAGCTTTAATCTTTTCTGACATATCCTGCCTCATTCGACGAACCTTTTGCTTTACTGGTGGAAAATCCTCTTTTGTAGGCAGACTATGCACTACAATATCTGCATCAAGTCCTGGCATGTCTTCATACAAGCAGGCAAAGACTTCGACATAATTGTGTAACAATTGAATCAGATGCTCCTTGATACTGGGTTCCAGATTGGCACCCACCTTGACCTCTTTTTTATCTTCTTCGGTACCTAGGTTGATCGTATCCACAGGTTCTCGTGAGGTTGAATGGCTCTCTCTTCTTGTTGTAGCAGTTTGGCAAGTTCCCTTGGTACTTCACAATCTTCCTCACCTTCATCTCCGTCTTGGTAGATTAGATTCTCAGAGTCACGAAAGGCCATAGCAGTATCGTTACCCATGGGATCCCGAATGGATGTATACCTGCATTGTGAGTGTGGGTGTATGTAAGGGTATAACTATCTTTGAAAGAGAATAAAAGTGTAAAAGAAAAACAATGAGCACAAAAGTTTGTATGCGAAAACGTTCATGATTCATTGATGTCATATGAAAATGAGATAATAATCCTTACAAATGGACCATTGTGCCTCGGGTAAGACACAAGGTTTTAAGAGTGCGAATTGTTTCAATATTACAGATCCAACAAAATGTAAAGACAAATTACTGTGGGATAAAGGTGATTGGGACAAAGTCTCTAGCCTCCCAATTGCCGAGCCCTCCATTGACAGTTGGGAAGATCCAATCCTCCAGGTTGCAACCATCTTCACCATCTTCTACCGTTTTGACTTTACAGTTGATGATCTTCAAGGGTGGTCCTCCAGCACGAGCACAATGTACAACCTTTTGAGCACTTGAAGTGAAACCTAGGCCAAACTTGTCAGACTTATATGGGATATCTGGGAGCTATCCCTAAATAGTGCACCCTCCTTCTTCTACCACTGCTTTGGCATCCTTCAGAGATGACATCCGGAGTGGAGGCCTTGTAATCTTGGGAACCTGAGACACAGCCTTGGTCACAGCCACATCTTAGGGGACCTCTTCAAAGTGTTGAAATGGAGTTTCAATGAATTCACCATCTAATTCCACATATCTGAAGGAATTGAGATGGCTGATTATGTATTCTTCCTCTCCATGAATGGTGATAATCTTCCCTTGAACTGGATACTTCAGCATTTGGTGCAACGAAGAAGTAACAGCGCCAGCATTGTGGATCCATGGTCGGCCTAACAAACAGGAGTATGAAGGGCGAATGTACATTACATAAAAAGTTGAATTGAAAGTTTGGGTTCCAACCTTTATGGGGATATCCACTTCCCCGTGTACCATCCTTTTCGAGCCGTCAAAAGCCCTTACTACTATGTTGCTTGGCTTTAATGTCAGTCCCTCGCAGTCAAGTCTATCAAGAGCTTTTTTAGGTAATACATTCAGAGATGAGCCAGTGTCCACCAAAACATGATCCAGAGTTGTGCCCCTACATTCCACTGAGACATGCAATGCCTCATTATGCTTCCTCCCCCTTGGCGTCAGATCAGCATCTGAAAAACCTAAACCATTATCCGCAGTTAGGCTGGCTACGCAGTCTTGAAATTGACCGGCAAATGTCTCTTGAGGTACATGGGAGGTTTTTAAGAACTTCACGAAGGCTTTTGCATATGCCTCGGAACATAGTAGTAATGCCAGCATGAAGATTTTAGAGGGAGTTTGCCCCAGTTGTTCAACTACATTATAATCGCTTCTCTTTATAAATTTTAGGATTTCCTCCATTTCTTTCTTGGAGGTCTCAGGGATAGTCAATGACTGAGCCTTCGTCCGAACAGTCTCAATCAGAATACTTTTCCCTCGAATCTCGGTTGACTCGGCACCAAGAGTGTCAGTAGGAATGATTACAGGGGTTGTAATGGCTTTGTCAATTGGAGTATTATTGGAGATAATTGCAGGACCGGGAACAACTTTTGGGGGAGCAACATTAGGAATGATTACAGGTCCAGAAAATGCTTTTGGGGGAGCAATTTCTGGAGAAAAGATCCTACCACTTGGGGTAATTTTGCTAGTTCCTGCAATATTACTGATGTTGGAGTTGACTTTATCGGGGCTTGAATCTTCGGCGGCTGGCCAGTCCTGCTTGATACCATGGTAATAGACATCCCCTCCATAATTCCATGGTATGGTTTTGTCTGATGCATATGGGACTGGTCCAGGCATTGTGATTATTAAAGGAGTTGCTTTCGGAACTGATGTAATTCTAACGGGTCTTTTGGTGGAGACCCTGGGAGAATTGGCGGAAATGGTAATGATAGAAACATCTTCAAAAGGAACAGGTGGAACAGAAGTCTTCTCGAATAAAATTTCTTTGTTATCTATTAGGCACTGAACGCATGCTTTCAAAAAAAGGACAGCTGGTTGGTGAGGATAAACAGAAATGGAAAACTTCATCACAACCCGGGAACACACCGGCATTCAACAAATTCATTTTAATAGTCAGAAGTGGGGTCATGAGTTCATCAATTGAAGTAACAAACAGTCCTTCTTCAATGGCATTGGTATTGTGGCCATGTCTGGGCATAGGGGCAGAAATGACATTTGGCTTTTCAGGCGCATCGAACTCATTTTCTTTTGCTTCAACGAGGTCTTGTATTTTGTTCTTTATAGCCCAACAATTATTAGTATCGTGACCAGGACTTTCAGAGAGATATGCGTAACGGGCATTGGGATGACAGTAAGGAGACATTGTGTTGGGGTTTTTCGGAGCTTCTTTCAAGGTCACCAAATTGGATCTTAGCAGATGCGGAAATACCTGAGACGGGGTCATGTTAATTCTGGTGAACTGCCTGACTGACCTTTCCATCCTTGGTTGATTATTTCTTTGCTGATCAAACGCAAGCTTAGGGATCATAATAGCCCCCACCATTGGTCGGCGTTAGGCCCTATCTTGGTTTCTTTGTGGATATACAGCAACCACCTCTTTCTTCCTGATGAAAGGCTTCCTTACAACTTTAGAAGAAGATGTATCTTTCTGAATCTTTCCACTCTTTATACCGGCTTCTACCCTTTCTCCGGTCAATATTAGTTCAGTAAAGCCTACAGATGAACTTCCGATTAAATGATTGAAGAAGGGACCAAACAAGGTGCCCAAGAACATGTCTACCAATTCTCTCTCAGATAGAGGGGGTTGAACTCTTCCAGCCAAGTCTCTCCATTTTTGTGCATAGTCTTTAAAACCTTCATTACAAACCATGGCCATACTCTGGGGTTGAGTACGGGTAGGCACGAGATCAGAATTGTATTGGTATTGTTTGTAGAAGGTTGCAGCAAGATCTTCCCAATTGTGAACGTTGGCTCTTTCCAGTTGATAAAACCAGTCAAGTTGAGTTCCTGACAGACTATCTTGGAAGAAGTGCACCCATAAGTCTTTATCAGCGGTATGGGGTCGGATCTTCCTCACATATGACCGGAGATGCATTTTAGGGCATGAAACTCCGTCATATTTGGCGAACACAGGTGCTTTGAATTTTGGAGGAATCACAATCCCCAACACTAAACCCAATTCCTCAAAGTCCAAGCGAGACACCTTTTGGATTTCCATCGCACTCAGCCGCTCCTCGAGATGTTTATACTTGTCATCAGTTGGAGGGTATTGTTCTTCAGAGTAGTCCTCTTCTTCCTCTCCCTCCTCTGATTCTGACGAGACAATTGTTTCCTTGCCTTTCCCTGCCTGATTCTCTTTTTCACCGGATGTTGTTGCAAATTCCAAGGTCCTTCTTGTCTGCCCATGAAATCTTCTTCCCATGTTTAAGAGTCCGGTTACCTTCTTTGTTTTCTTTTTCCTCTCTTCATCCAGCAAAGTCTTCAATTCTTCTTGTCCCTTGGCTAGGGTCAAGAGAAAATGTTGAAACTGTGTATTCTGAGCGTGGAGGTCTTTCACTGTTTGCTCGAGATCCATCTTTCTGAAATAAACATTAGAGAGATGAGGAGACTTGTTGCAAAAAACCTGCTTATGTTATGATGAATGGTATATGCATATGCAATGTTTTCAAGGATTTCAAAGATTCAAATTTGTTTTAGACAAAAAGGAAACGCACGTTATATTAATAAGTTAAAGCTTGAGTACAATAATGCCATCTTGGGCAAAACAAATACAAGCAACTCTAAGACAAAAAGGTAGTGCACATCCTCTTCGGTGAAATGTAGGCATTCAGAGTTTGCTCCTCATGAAGTAGCCTAGTGAGTTCCAAAACCTTCTTGTCGCATGCGTAGAATTGGGCTTCGAAAGTATCCCGCTCTCCTTTGAGTTGTATCCAATCCCTTTGTAGGACTTCAAGAGATGTGGGCATGTCAGGATGTAGGATAGTGTATGGAACATCTCCCTCCATGACAGACTCAATGATTACCGGGAGAATGGAGGGGTAAGGCATCCTAAGACTCTGAGCACGAGTTCGTACCCATTTGAGGTAAGGCTCAAGAGGGATGGGATTTTTATGCCCCAAAGTCTTTCTATCCACCTTGTTTAACACCCTCCAAGCTCGGATAAATTTCTGACGAAGACCTTGATTGTCGTTGTCGTAGTCAAATACCAAACCTTGAATCAGCATCTCGTGCGGACCATCCCTTCGGGCGTAACCAATCTGTCTTAAGGCTAAGCATGGGTTGTAGGTGATACCTCCCCTAATTCCAAGTAAAGGGACATTAGGGAATTCTCCACAACGGTCGACAATGATAACATTCTCTTTGGACCGGGAGCACCAATGAATGTCTGAATGTTTGAGCATCGTCAACCTTTGTGACCACCTTGAACCTTGCTCATTTTTTAATACAGATTGGGTAAGATGCGAAATAAACTATCTTGCCAAGAGAGGAGTGCAACACATAAGGACACCTATTTTCTTCATTGCGCGAGTGTGAAAAGAGTGTAGGATATCTCCTAGCAATGTAGGCACCGGGTTGCAGGATATGAAGATTTTGACGGTGTTGATATCTATGAGTTGGTCAGGATTTGGAAACAAAACCATCCCATAAATGAGGAGAGCCATAATTTCCTCAAAGGCTTGCAAGTCCAAGGAATTCCAACAGTTTTGGGCTTTCTCAAATAGGAACTTTGCTGAGAAACCTTTGACACCACTCCTTGTTTCCCAATGAGTTGTGATATCAAATGAGTGCAAGTGTAGAGCTTGAGCAATCTCTTTTGGCTTTGGGTCTCTTTCCGTACCAATGAAAGGTAGTTAATTGAGAATGGGGATCCTCAAGAGTTGGGATAATTCTTCCAAATTAGGCACAAGTTGATAGTCGGGAAATGGGAAGCAATGGTGTAAAGGATCAAAGAACTAAAAAAGCACCTTCATCATGTCCTCATCTATGTTGGAGGTGACCAAGTTGAGTAGGCAACCATGTCTCTCGGTGAATGGAGAGTGTTGTACCCCAAAATTTGCCCTCCCATATTCTTCAAGAAATTGCTAAGTCAAGCTTCAAAATTCCCCAAGGGTTGCACAGTGTAAGGGCCTCCTAAACAGTCAAATTAGGGTTTTGGTCCTGATCAAGAAAATGAAGTTTCCAAGGGTCCAATCAAGTCCCACATGCCTACAAATATGGTCAAGCATCCTCATACAAAGTTTCAAGACTTTCAGCACAAAGTTGCACAGTCAAAAACCCTAATTGCACTACAGTCAACTGTAGGGGCAAAATGGTCATTTGGCAGTCAAAAGTTCAAATTTTTGGTCAACATCTAATTTTTAAGCCACAAACATCATTTGATCAATGCTTGATCATGATTCTCAAAGCTTGGCTCAAAAATTATCAAGATGCAAAAGTTTCCTTATTTGGACAGCTGAAAAAGTCAACTGTAAATTGACCAGGGCATAACTTTCACATGGATTATCAGAAAAATTCCATCCAAATCTCATTTTGAAGAGAAAGACATTTCCTACAACTCATCTTCATACTCCAAGTCCAAGAAATTCTCTCACAAAAAGTTATCAATTTCAACATTATAGGTCATTTTCAAAAGTCAACAAAAAGGGACTTTAAGTCAAAGGCCATAACTTGAGATTGGTAAATCAAAATGACATGGGATAAAAGAAATTGGTTAGAGGACTCAAAGACCTTTCCAAAATGTCCAAGAACATGAGCAAAACTTAAAAATTGAGCAAGTTATGCCTTGTGGAAGTTGGGAAATATTTGGATATTTTGAAAAGTCAACATTGATTCAAATGACCTAAAAATTGCTAATGGGCCTATTTTTCTTCCACAATTAATTATCCAAGGCATGTGCACGACCACTTGGCCCAAAGGGAAGTTTTTCTTCATTTTTTATTTATTTATTTGAATTTTTATTAATAATAATTCATTTAAATCAATTAAATACATGAAAAATACTTAACCTAATTTATCAAATCTTTTTGTACATGTAATAGGTTCAAAAATTCGTGCATAATCAAATATGGAAAGAATTGAAGAGAATTGGTCATGATTGATACAAAATAGCATGGAAAATATTGAAAAAAGATCTTGAAAAATCAAATCTTCCAAACCATGAATGCAAAGGATTTTGATCAAGTTTTTTGACCTAATTCACTCCATACATAAGCCTGATCAAGACCTAATGCTTGCTGACCTAAAAACTGCACAGAAACTCCATTGACAAAACTCAATTTTTTGGCAAAAATTCCAATTCTCAAAACCTAGTTCTAGGGCGATTCAAGGCAAGATTTTGATCTCATTAGCTTGCTAAGGCTTCATAGAAGGGATTTGCATCAAAAACTTCAAGCTTTCGTGCCCAGAAACGTGAGAATGATCTCACCTGTACAGAAAAAAATTCATAGTCGTGCATCTCAATTCATGCATCTTTTGTAATTTTTAATGCTTGATTCATGTTCATTGTGTGATTCTAATGCTAACCCAATAGCTTAATTTTGTTTTTGTGCATCGTATGAAGATTTGCCATGGATGAGTATTAGGGTTTTGCAAGCTCTAATTTGGGCGTTTCGTGATACTGTAAAATTAAGAGACCTCAATGCCATAACCATGTTCAGCTCGCTTAGACGAAAAGAATGGCATGCTCGCGCTTAATTTATATACCAAGAGGGGCTATTCGCTATTTTCCAGAAGACGGCCTAAAAGAACACTAACAAAACCGTTGCCTATATGTGTTGTATTTCAGGAAAATAAAACAAGGAGGAAGAAGATGCTGAGGTGTGAGGCAATGAGTGGCTGATTCAAATTTCGCGCTAAAACCCACTAACGCTTTTGTTTTATTTGATATCAATTGTTTGTTGTATTACATACAAAACGCGTAATATGGCTCAGTGGCAGGCGTACAGACTGGTAAACCATAGGACCTGGGTTCGAGCCCCAGGTCCTCACCCCTTTCCATATATTTTTCCAATTGATATTCATGTGCAGGTTCAACGTTGTGGTCCATGATGTACCTTCACAATCAAACCATCCACGCGTCCAACTTCATCAATTCAAAGGCACAAATTTGGAGACCATGGTAAGCCCTGGTCAACGCTTATGCACGCTAATGGAAAAGTCAAAGAGGCCAGGAATTTAAATGGGCCAGATTTCTAAAAGAAACACCTCCACTTTGGGGACAGATACCCCCCTAGGTTTGCCATTTTATTTTTTTCTTTTGCATTATTTCTATTTTCTTTTTAATTATTGTTTTTTAATTAATTTATTCTTTTCATAATATATAAAAAAACACATAAAAAAATCAGAAAAGAGAAAAAATATAATCAATATTTTATTTTAGTATTTTTATAAATAAATTGCATTAATTAAATTTAGTGATTAAATTAGGTTTAATAGTAATGTTTTCTTAATTAATTTAAAATTCGTAGAACTAGGGTTTATGATAATTCTTTATTCTTGTTTTTTTTTTCATAATAATTAAATATTAAATATTTATTTTTTTAATTAAATTGCATGTAAATTAATTAGGGTTGATTTTAGGTTAAAACTTTAACATGCTTTCTTAATAAATAATTCTTTTTCACAAAAATCATAAAATACCAAAAAATACAAAAAAAAACAATTTCTTTCTTTTTTTAATTAATTAATTCCGTCATTTAATTTAATTTTGCAAAAAGGGTCCAACGCCCTTGTTTTAATTCTTATTTAATTCGCATATTTATGTACCTCTCCCAAGGCCTTGTAAATTATTTGTCGCACTTTTATTTTCATTAATTCTTTATTTTTCTGTCAAATCGGGTTCAAGAAATTTTGGCGATGTGGACCCGCGCCTTTTGTAATAGCTTTAGACTTTTACTTTTCCCGCAATTTTTAACTGTTAATCAAGGCATGAAAGAATGTATGGACAAAAATAAAAACAAACGCTAGATCACCAATGACATGACAAAAGACAAAATATCTGAAAACGACACACAAATCACACACCACCCCTAGGGTACGCCTCACTGTTGCCTTGCCTCGAAAGGTGATCGTCGAGTAGAGGATGTCTTAGTAAGTCCTCATGATCCAGGAACCTGGCATGAGGGTAGCTTCTAAGGTGTCTTCCCATTGCTCTTGTGATCACCATGTCCCGAACCTCGAATTGACCCAAACACCTCCAACGGTGGTGCTACCTACCTCTCAATGGTGGGATGGCACTACTTTAAAGGACATCTACACAGACGAATTCCTTAGGGTAGGTAGACGACTCTAGATACTTGCTCTAAATTCAAAACAAATTCAAAAATACTTTTCACACCGACACCTTTTCAAAAAGCTTTCGAAAGCAAATTTTCAAACACTCTTGAGGACCGATATAAGAGTCGAACTGGAATTTTCAAAGAAACTTTTTTAAAACCCACGTTGAAAAGCAAACAAACCATTTTTTGAAAACACAATGAGCAAGTATCTAAGAGCCCATGGATAACCATGGATAGAAAGGGTGCTAACACCTTCCCTTTCTATAACCTACCTCCCGAACCGAGAGCAATCTCTATAAGGAATTTTTCTGTGCTTTTGTCCTTTCCATTTGGAGAAAATAAAATACGGTGGCGACTCTTGCTTCCGCGACATTTCGCGAACCAGCGTTAAACAGTCAGTTCCAGATCCACCGATCACAGAACTGGCGACTCTGCTGGGGATCTTTTAAAGTGAGGTGTACCTTAGGACTAAGATCACTGTGTTTTCAATTGTATTGACTTGTCTGCTTTAAATTTGTGGGTTGCATGGGAGTTACATAGATCCTAACCTGGATCTGGGGATACCTTCTTAGAAAGTAGCAACAAGGCTGTGAGGGAACTGTGCGGGGTATACCGACATGGTTGAAGCAGTCTGCTACATTGATGTGGCACTTTGGTGTGTACCAGTAACCCTTGAGTTCAGTCAAGGAGAGTACGGGGCCTCCGCGTGGTGTCATGAAGCATCAACAGACCTTAGGAACCTTAATTGAACCATCTTGGCCTCTTTAGGGTAGTGAGATAACTGACTTTGGTGCAGTCCGAGGTTGGTTGATACTCGATACTACACTCAATTGAGGGTTGCTTTCCTGGAATATTTCGGTCTCCAGTTCAGTGGCTAAATCGAAACGGTGAACAATGAAAGCAATCCCGTAATATTGGGACCCTTAGAACCCGGTTACTTCTAATAGGACAGGTTGAGCCCACCAACTTCAAGAGGGTAATACCCAGACCCCATGCTGGCCTAAAATCTAAGGGCTTTCTCTTGTGTGACTTGTGTGCCTTCGTACTTGACTATCTGCATGCTTGTTGTCTGACACTTGAGTTTCTTGCAGGTTTTGTTCTTAGTCCTTAATTAGGACTCATAACAGGGTTTGCTAAGTTCCTTACAGGTTTTGTTTATAGTCCTTAATTGGGACCCCTAACAGAGTGTACTGAGTTTCTTGCAGGTTTTGGTTTGCAGTCCTTAATTGGGACTCGTAACAGGGTTTACCTACATTACCCCATGCATAGCATGACATCATACCATTGCATACATCTTAACCCATTTCAAGGATCTCAAGGGCTTGTGATGCAGGTCATGGTGAATCAACTATCCCAACAAGGGGCAAATAGGATTTATTTTCCTCTAGACAAAGTTGTCAGGGGCTATGACCCACTTGATATGGTGAGCTTTGACTCTTGAAGAAGGTTCCCCTAACCAAGGTTGTTTGGAAATCAAAACCAGACATGATGACTAAAGTTAGGGGCTATGACCCACTGGATATGGTGAGCCTTCGACCCTTAAAGAAGAATCCTCAACAGCATGGGATTCCTTCAATCAAAGCTACCAATTCCGATGCTAACAATTTTCTTGTTTACCCTGCGAGATCCTTGAAAACATTGCATGCATATCATACATATCATTGCATTGCAGGTATCCCTTTTACAGGTTGCTCACCCTCTCGCTGTTTATTTCAGCAATGGCTTTCCAACAAGATAACCAGGACCTTCTTACTCAAGAGACTCGGTTTGGGGAAATCCTCCTGAATCTATCCAAGGGGCAGGAGGAGCTAAGGACACTTCTCATGGAGATCTTTGTCAGGAACAGTGCTGAGGATGAAAGGCTGAAACACCTACAAGCTGAGGTGGATGCATTGAAGGTCCAGATGCTGGGGCAGGTGACTGCCATTCAAGGGTTAGCTCAAAGACAAGATGAGCTCTGGTTTCTCGTCAACCAACTGCTTCAGGGTAACCAACTGGGGCAAAAGTCTAAGGGTAAAAAGCCAGTCATCGTTCAACCACCTTTGAGACAAGGAGGTAAGGGGAGAGCTCCTCAAATGGCTCCAGTTTCACAAATTCAACATCACAACCAACAAAAGAGCGAGAGAAGGCAGTTCACTCGACTCAGCATGACCTTATCCCAGATATTGCCACAGTTGCTGGAGACCAAGCTGGTAACTCTAAAAGAAGCTCCGAAGAGCCAAAATACAACGTCACCGAAGTATAACCCCAACGGCCGCTGCGCTTATCACTCTGACAGCCCGGGGCATACTACAGATGATTGTTGGAGCTTGAAAAATAAGATCCAAGACATGATCGACGCTGGAGAGATCCAGTTTAAAGTACCCAAGACTCCCCACGGGATCACTGCTCCCTTGCCAAAACATGGCTAGGATTGAGAAATTTTTGTTCATTCGAATGTTCAAGTTGCAATTTTTTGCTATTCAAACATTTACTCATGTTAAACATTGTTATTTCATTAATGCATCACATATGTCTGTTCTGAAACAATATATTCGTATTCACTAAATGCAAATTATTTTCATATTTTTTCTGATGTCAACTCTTGATCTAAAATTCTAAGCCTCTTGAGGGAGGATGACGAAAACGATACCACGATCTTTACAGTATGCTTTTGAACAGACCCCGCTGATGAGGTACAGGCATTGTTTCAATCCCTAAACACTGGAGTTATAAGGATGATAATCCCTCGTCAACCCCTCTGAGCCAAAGAAGTAGGAGTTTTTCTTTTCGAAATTCAAAACCCTTCATCATAACCTGGGGCAGGGTAGTTCTCTCAGTTGATCCAAGTACATAACAAATGGCACCAAAGAGGTCCTTACAACAAAAAACAAAGAAAGACAGTGATGGTTCCGAATGATCAATAAAGAAAGGCAGTCATTATCTATCAAAATAAAAAAAAACCCATTAAGTCAAAACCCATGAAGGAGACTTACAAAACTGGGGCATCCCGCTGACTATAATTCCAAAAAAGGAAATAGTTCAGGCAAAAAAAAAATAGGGATAACAAAATCAAAAAAGAAAGAGGTCTTACAAACCCTCGAAAAGGAATGACTGCCTATTCAAAATAAATCATCAACATCCGAATCATCACCGGAAAATCAGAGCAAAGACTCAAACAAGGTCTAACGTATGATCAACTGAGTTTAGGTTTGGAGAACATCACGAAGAGCGGGTGGGTACAAATAAAATTTGAGCCTTTATCCTTTGTTTCTTAAACCATGAACCAGGCCACGTTATAACCCTTAAAAGTCCTAGCTGAAGCATGGGTTAGTTCGGAAGCATACTGTGACGAAAGGTATCCTGACTCCTTAAGGCTCACGGTAAATACGAAGTTGACATCACGTTTTACGAACATTCATTTGTTTTATGAAAAAAGAATGCATTTTCAAAATCTTCAAGACAGACATAGGCCTTGCATTTTTAACATAACTTTGTTTGCATATGACTTCTTGTTTGAACAACATAGAAAGTCGCACGACGAATGCCTAATGAACAAAAGCACCTCCAATCAAGGGGCATGACATGACCATGGTCCATTATCTGGGGAAGTCCAATCAAGATTCGGAGAATCTCTCAAAGGCCAAATAGCCTGGGGCAAATCTCCGCCTGAGTCACTTGGGGCATTTCAACAATAAATCTTGCCTGGTCAAAAATCTTCTGGTGGCATGACAAAACACTTCTAACCGGGGCAACTCCTTGTATTCTGAGAACGCGGGCATAGTCGAAAAAAATACTGCGCAAAATCAAAGACCCGCTAGGTTGACATACCTAGGCAAAAATAAGGGCTTCCCGGCGAACCAAAAGGGTTCGGGCAAAAATAAGGGATGAAATGAAAAATATGTACACCCGACAAGTCGAAAACCTGAAAAGGCGGCTTGGGCAAAAATGGGTATCCTGGTGGACTGAAAACCCGAAAGGGCGGTCCAGGCAAAAGTAAGGGATCAAAAGAGTACGACTATGTCCTGTCATCTTGTCACCTGCCTACCAGAAGAAGGTTTGTCCATCAACAAATATCAGCACTTCACAGGTCTTCCTCTCCCACCTCAGAAACAGGGGCAATGATGAGCCGTCCAAGCGATCTAACTGCTCTGTCCACAAGGTATAAGATAGGTTCAGCTGAAGAACATAACCAGTACGTCCCAATTCCCCAGAGAGTACGTCAGCAAGTCAGTACACTCTCCTCAAGTAAAGCTATACAATCAAACCTTAAGGAAGTTGGGTATCCTCCAGCAGATCTCAACATTCCCCAGCAGCATATATATTCTTAACAAGCCTCCCCGGCAGTCTCAGTCTAAAGATTGTTCCCCGGCGGCATACCAACATTCAAAGGAATCACTTCCCCCGCAATTCAAAACTTCCCCAAGAGAGTCCATACCAGTTTCCCCAGGAAAATTGGAATTCATCCCCCCAAGCAGTAAGCTTATCCCCAGTAGGTTCTGGAAGCTCATCCTCACAGAGCACGAACGCGTCGCCCGACTTTATTCAAAGAGTTATTTCCTTACTAGGATATAACTGGGTTATCCTCAGCCAAAAGCCACGGAAAGAGCATCCTCGACGAAGTCTTCTTACCCTCAACGAAGTCTATCCGCACTTCCAACACAACAATATTATCCCCAACAAGTTATTATCAACAACTCAGCAAAGTATCTCTCTCCCCACAGAGTATTGCTCCCCAGCAAGATCGTCAGAGTACTTTTCTCCCCGCAAAATATTCCATTCGCCAAGTTTATTCCCCAACGGAGTCATCTTCTCCTACCGGTATTCTCGCAACTATCATCCCCAGCGGAAGCGAAATCTATTTCAGCCCAGGATATGACTTCCCGGCACCCGTCAAGGATTTACTTTCCTAGACGAAAACATACATTCCTAAACGTCACATACATCATTATAGCATGCATAGACGCATCATACAAATCTCATTTATGTTGAGAACATCATTGCTTGATCTATATCATGCATTACATATGACTGACCTCTATCTTTCAGGAAAGATTCAGTTAAATTCTCAATCATATTTCAAGACCTAGACCGGTTCAGTTAATCGACTCCAAAGATTTCTTATCCAGTCCAAGGCCTTCTCTAGTCCAGCTAAATCGACCCCAAACAGATTTTTCTGATGAAGACTCAGTAGAAGTTATCAAAGGTTTTTCTCAAACGTCCGCTTTTGAGATTATAATTTCCTATGGTTCTCTCCCCAATGCTGCGGAGACGATAATTCCATTTCAGGTTTTTCTCAAACGTCCGTTTTTGAGATTATAATTTCCTATGGTTCTCTCCCCAATGTTGTGGAGATGATAATTCCATTCCAGGTTTTTCTTAAACGTCCGCTTTTGAGATTATAATTTCCTATGGTTCTCTCCCCGATATTGCGGAGATGATAATTCCATCCCAGGTTTTTCTCAAACGTCCGCTTTTGAGATTATAATTTCCTATGGTTCTCTCCCCAATGTTGCGGAGACGATAATTCCATCCCAGGTTTTTCTCAAACGTTCGCTTTTGAGATTATAATTTCCTATGGTTCTCTCCCCAATGTTGCGGAGACGATAATTCCATTTCAGTTTTTTCTCAAACGTCCGCTTTTGAGATTATAATTGCCTATGGTTCTCTCCCCAATGCTGCGGAGACGATAATTCCATTCCAGGTTTTTCTCAAACGTCCGCTTTTGAGATTATAATTTCCTATGGTTCTCTCCCCAATGTTGCGGAGACGATAATTCCATTCCAGGTTTTTCTCAAACGTCCGCTTTGGAGATTATAATTTCCTATGGTTCTCTCCCCGATGCTGCGGAGACGATAATTCCATTCCAGGTTTTTCTCAAACGTCCGCTTTTGAGATTATAATTGCCTATGGTTCTCTCCCCAATACTGCGGAGACGATAATTCCATTCCAGGTTTTTCTCAAACGTCCGCTTTTGAGATTATAATTGCCTATGGTTCTCTCCCCGATGCTGCGGAGACGATAATTCCATTTCAGGTTTTTCTCAAACGTCCGCTTTTGAGATTATAATTTCCTATGGTTCTCTCCCCGATATTGCGGAGACGATAATTCCATTTCAGGTTTTTCTCAAACGTCCGCTTTTGAGATTATAATTGCCTATGGTTCTCTCCCCAATGCTGCGGAGACGATAATTCCATTCCAGTTTTTTCTCAAACGTCCGCTTTTGAGATTATAATTTCCTATGGTTCTCTCCCCAATACTGCGGAGATGGTAATTCCCACCAAGATTTTGCTCAATGATTGCTGTTGAAGTGAAGTTATCCAAGATTTTCTCAACGTTTGCTGTCGAAGTTAAAATCATCCAAGGTTCTCTCACCATTCCTACTGAGGTAGTAACCATTCCTGGTTCATTCATCATCTTTTGAAGCTCCAGATCCAGCTCCTGTAACCAGTTAGGACACATCTATACCAAGCATCCGAAAACCAGATCCTGCAACATGTCAGGTACTCATTTTTCTTTTCCAGGTACGCAAGTTCTCGCTAAGGAATCTCTTACGCGATCAACCTCCATATGGCATCTATAAGCCCATCATCCTATCCATCAATCTCCAAATGGCATCTATAAGCCCATTCCTATCATCACACTACTACTATGTGAGCGCAAATTTCTGGGCACTCTAGTGTTCAATCATCTTCCACCCTCGGATTACGAAAGGCACGTCAGCCAATCTGCATCCTCAGGTCTAAGAAGATTGAACAGGGGCAACTGTTGTACCCCAAAATTTGCCCTCCCATATTCTTCAAGAAATTGCCAAGTCAAGCTTCAAAATTCCCCAAGGGTTGCACAGTGTAAGGGCCTCCTAAACAGTCAAATTAGGGTTTTGGTCCTGATCAAGAAAATGAAGTTTCCAAGGGTCCAATCAAGTCCCACATGCCTACAAATATTGTCAAGCATCCTCATACAAAGTTTCAAGACTTTCAGCACAAAGTTGCACAGTCAAAAACCCTAATTGCACTACAGTCAACTGTAGGGGCAAAATGGTCATTTGGCAGTCAAAAGTTCAAATTTTTGGTCAACATCTCATTTTGAAGCCACAAACATCATTTGATCAATGCTTGATCATGATTCTCAAAGCTTGGCTCAAAAATCATCAAGATGCAAAAGTTTCCTTATTTGGACAGCTGAAAAAGTCAACTGTAAATTGACCAGGGCATAACTTTCACATGGATTATCAGAAAAATTCCATCCAAAGCTCATTTTGAAGACAAAGACATTTCCTACAACTCATCTTCATACTCCAAGTCCAAGAAATGCTCTCACAAAAAGTTATCAATTTCAACATTATAGGTCATTTTCAAAAGTCAACAAAAAGGGACTTTAAGTCAAAGGCCATAACTTGAGATTGGTAAATCAAAATGACATGGGATCAAATAAATTGGTTAGAGGACTCAAAGACCTTTCCAAAATGTCCAAGAACATGAGCAAAGCTTAAAAATTGAGCAAGTTATGCCTTGTGGAAGTTGGGAAATTTTTGGATATTTTGAAAAGTCAACATTGATTCAAATGACCTAAAAATTGCTAATGGGCCTATTTTTCTTCCACAATTCATTATCCAAGGCATGTGCACGACCACTTGGCCCAAAGGGAAGTTTTTCTTCATTTTTTATTTATTTATTTGAATTTTTATTAATAATAATTCATTTAAATCAATTAAATACATGAAAAATACTTAACCTAATTTATCAAATCTTTTTGTACATGTAATAGGTTCAAAAATTCGTGCATAATCAAATATGGAAAGAATTGAAGAGAATTGGTCATGATTGGTACAAAATAGCATGGAAAATATTGAAAAAAGATCTTGAAAAATCAAATCTTCCAAACCATGAATGCAAAGGATTTTGATCAAGTTTTTTGACCTAATTCACTCCATACATAAGCCTGATCAAGACCTAATGCTTGCTGACCTAAAAACTGCGCAGAAACTCCATTGACAAAACTCAATTTTTTGGCAAAAATTCCAATTCTGAAAACCTAGTTCTAGGGCGATTCAAGGCAAGATTTTGATCTCATTAGCTTGCTAAGGCTTCATAGAAGGGATTTGCATCAAAAACTTCAAGCTTTCGTGCCAAGAAACGTGAGAACGATCTCACCTGTACAGAAAAAAATTCATAGTCGTGCATCTCAATTCATGCATCTTTTATAATTTTTAATGCTTGATTCATGTTCATTGTGTGATTCTAATGCTAACCCAATAGCTTAATTTTGTTTTTGTGCATCGTATGAAGATTTGCCATGGATGAGTATTAGGGTTTTGCAAGCTCTAATTTGGGCGTTTCGTGATACTGTAAAATTAAGAGACCTCAATGCCATAACCATGTTCAGCTCGCTTAGACGAAAAGAATGGCATGCTCGCGCTTAATTTATATACCAAGAGGGGCTATTCACTATTTTCCAGAAGACGGCCTAAAAGAACACTAACAAAACCGTTGCCTATATGTGTTGTATTTCAGGAAAATAAAACAAGGAGGAAGAAGATGCTGAGGTATGAGGCAATGAGTGGCTGATTCAAATTTCGCGCTAAAACCCACTAACGCTTTTGTTTTATTTGATATCAATTGTTTGTTGTATTACATACAAAACGCGTAATATGGCTCAGTGGCAGGCGTACAGACTGGTAAACCATAGGACCTGGGTTCGAGCCCCAGGTCCTCACCCCTTTCCATATATTTTTCCAATTGATATTCATGTGCAGGTTCAACGTTGTGGTCCATGATGTACCTTCACAATCAAACCATCCACGCGTCCAACTTCATCAATTCAAAGGCACAGATTTGGAGACCATGGTAAGCCCTGGTCAACGCTTATGCACGCTAATGGAAAAGTCAAAGAGGCCAGGAATTTAAATGGGCCAGATTGCTAAAAGAAACACCTCCACTTTGGGGACAGATACCCCCCTAGGTTTGCCATTTTATTTTTTTCTTTTGCATTATTTCTATTTTCTTTTTAATTATTGTTTTTTAATTAATTTATTCTTTTCATAATATATAAAAAAACACATAAAAAAATCAGAAAAGAGAAAAAATATAATCAATATTTTATTTTAGTATTTTTATAAATAAATTGCATTAATTAAATTTAGTGATTAAATTAGGTTTAATAGTAATGTTTTCTTAATTAATTTAAAATTCGTAGAACTAGGGTTTATGATAATTCTTTATTCTTGTTTTTTTTTTCATAATAATTAAATATTAAATATTTATTTTTTTAATTAAATTGCATGTAAATTAATTAGGGTTGATTTTAGGTTAAAACTTTAACATGCTTTCTTAATAAATAATTCTTTTTCACAAAAATCATAAAATACCAAAAAATACAAAAAAAAAACAATTTCTTTCTTTTTTTAATTAATTAATTCCGTCATTTAATTTAATTTTGCAAAAAGGGTCCAACGCCCTTGTTTTAATTCTTATTTAATTCGCATATTTATGTACCTCTCCCAAGGCCTTGTAAATTATTTGTCGCACTTTTATTTTCATTAATTCTTTATTTTTCTGTCAAATCGGGTTCAAGAAATTTTGGCGATGTGGACCCGCGCCTTTTGTAATAGCTTTAGACTTTTACTTTTCCCGCAATTTTTAACTGTTAATCAAGGCATGAAAGAATGTATGGACAAAAATAAAAACAAACGCTAGATCACCAATGACATGACAAAAGACAAAATATCTGAAAACGACACACAAATCACACACCACCCCTAGGGTACGCCTCACTGTTGCCTTGCCTCGAAAGGTGATCGTCGAGTAGAGGATGTCTTAGTAAGTCCTCATGATCCGGGAACCTGGCATGAGGGTAGCTTCTAAGGTGTCTTCCCATTGCTCTGGTGATCACCATGTCCCGAACCTCGAATTGACCCGAACACCTCCAATGGTGGTGCTACCTACCTCTCAATGGTGGGATGGCACTACTTTAAAGGACATCTACACAGACGAATTCCTTAGGGTAGGTAGACGACTCTAGATACTTGCTCTAAATTCAAAACAAATTCAAAAATACTTTTCACACCGACACCTTTTCAAAAAGCTTTCGAAAGCAAATTTTCAAACACTCTTGAGGACCGATACAAGAGTCGAACTGGAATTTTCAAAGAAACTTTTTTAAAACCCACGTTGAAAAGCAAACAAACCATTTTTTGAAAACACAATGAGCAAGTATCTAAGAGCCCATGGATAACCATGGATAGAAAGGGTGCTAACACCTTCCCTTTCTATAACCTACCTCCCGAACCGAGAGCAATCTCTATAAGGAATTTTTCTGTGCTTTTGTCCTTTCCATTTGGAGAAAATAAAATACGGTGGCGACTCTTGCTTCCGCGACATTTCGTGAACCAGCGTTAAACAGTCAGTTCCTGATCCACTGATCACAGAGAGTTTTCAGGTATCTTTGAAGCTAACTTCTTAAGTTGTGGAGGGATCCTTACAAGGTTGACTTGAATAGTTTTCCTGTGAAGTGAATCCATATCCTACAAAACAAGAACAAAGATGAATCCCAAAATCCTTGAAATGGTTAGTGGATGTATATGATGTTCATGATGTTATGTACAAATATGCATATACAAACAAAGCAAACAAATCCTTAGTTTTAGGCTTGCACGGGGTTTTATAGGTAAGTACCCTCTTGAAGTTTAGTTGACTTAAACCTGTCCTAGTAATAGTAACCGGGTTCTAAGGAGCTCAATATCACTGGTTTGTTTCCTTGGTCATTGTTTCAGCACAAGCCTCTTTAATGGCGATCGAAATATCCCAAGAAACCAAACCTCAATGAGTGTAGTATCGAGTATCTACCAACTTCGGACTGCACCAAAGCCGGTCATCTCACTACATCCTAAAGGCCAAGTTGGTCAAGTGAAGGTTCTAAAAGTTCATTAGTGCTTTATAATATCACTCAGCGGCCCCGTATTCTCTTTGATTAACTTAAAGGCTACCGATACCCACAAATATGTCGCACTAACGTAGCTATTGCTTAGACCATGTCGGTATACCCCGCACAGTTTCCATAATGTATTGCTACTTACCTATAATGTATCCTAAATCCGGGTAGAGGATTCAAACCTGTGATCGGTGGATCTGGAACTGACTGTTTAACGCTGGTTCGCGAAATGTCGCGGAAGCAAGAGTCGCCACCGTCTTTTATTTTCTCCAAATGGAAAGGACAAAAGCACAGAAAAATTCCTTAAAGAGATTGCTCTCGGTTCGGGAGGTAGATTATAGAAAGGGAAGGTGTTAGCACCCTTTCTATCCATGGTTATCCATGGGCTCTTAAATACTTGCTCACTTGTGTTTTCAAAATGGTTTGTTTGCTTTTCAATGTGGGTTTTAAAAAGTTTCTTTGAAAATTCCAGTTCGACTCTTGTATCGGTCCTCAAGAGTGTTTGAAAAATTGCTTTCGAAAGCTTTTGAAAAGGTGTCGGTGTGAAAAGTATTTTTGAATTTGTTTTGAAATTAGAGCAAGTATCTAGAGTCGTCTACCTACCCTAAGGAATTCGTCTGTGTAAATGTCCTTTAAAGTAGTGCCATCCCACCATTGAGAGGTAGGTAGCACCACCGTTGGAGGTGTTCAGGTCAATTCGAGGTTCGGGACATGGTGATCACCAGAGCAATGGGAAGACACCTTAGAAGCTACCCTCATGCCAGGTTCCCGGATCATGAGGACTTACTAAGACATCCTCTACTCGACGATCACCTTTCGAGGCAAGGCAACAGTGAGGCGTACCCTAGGGGTGGTGTGTGATTTGTGTGTCAGATTCATTTATTTTTGTCTTTTCAGGTTATGGGTGATCTATGCATTTGTTTTTATTTTTTTGTCATTCATTCTTGCATGCATTTATTTAACAGTTAAAAAAGATGCGGAAATTGAAAGTTCTAAACTATTACAAAGGCGCGGGTCCACATCGCCAAAATTAAAATCCAGGACCCGATTTGACAGAAAGTAAATAAAGAAATAAAATAAAGTGCGAGAAATTAAGTTTACAAGGCTTTGGGAGAGGTACATAAAAAATTAAAAGAAAAAGAAATAAATACGCGAATTGAAATTTTAAGTTGAAACGAGGGCGTTGAACCCTTTTTTTAATGGAATTAAATTAAATTGTTAAATTAATTAAATTAAAGAAAAAGAAATTATTTTTTTGGTTTTTTGTATTTATGAGAATTTAATGAAATTAAAAACCTAATTCTATAATTTTTTTATTTATTAGAAAAAAATAATTATCTAAAATTAAGCCTAATTAATTAATTGCAACATGATTTATAAAAATAACTAATTAAGAATTAATAATTAATATAGTAAAATAAAAAAAAGGATGAAAAATGCTAGAAACCCTATTTCTACCAATTTTAGATTTTTATTAAAAAAAGTTAAGGTTAAAACCTAAATTAAAAACTAAGTTAATTAATGAACTTTATTTACAAAAAATACTAATTAAATAAATATATTTAATTTTTGTCTTTTTCTGATTTTTTTATTGTTTTTATGTTTTTTATGAAAAATATTAAATTAAAGGAATTAATAAATAAAAGAAAAAAATTGAATCAAAATAAAAATAGTGAGAAGGACATTGCAAACCTAGGGGGGTCTGCCCCCAAATTGGGAGGTTTTTGATTAGCAATTTGGGCCCAATAAGCCTTTGGCCTCGTTGACCCTTTGATTAGCATGTGGCACGCTTGACCAGATTCCATGTTGGTCTCTGAATCAATGCCCTTGAATTGGTCTCTCTACACGCGTGGCAATCTGGATCAAGGGGTGTATGGTGTCCCTCAGCGTTGAACCTGCACAGGATGACAATTGAAAAAATAATATTGGAAAGGGTGGGGGACCTGGGGCTCGAACCCAGGTCCCAGGGGTTACCACTGAGTGTGCTTGCCATTCGTGCCACTTTACTTCTTTGAATATTATATAGACAATAAACATAATAAGGGAAAACAAACGCTAATGCTTTTTTCGCGCGAGAATTCGAATAAACCAATTATTGATGGCCACTTCATCGTCTTCTTCGTGGTTTGTTTATTTCCTGAAAATAGAAAGTGGTTAGCGGGGGTTTTGAACCCCCTCAAAACAAGCCATATACAATAATAGCGATTAAGCCATATTTGAGCATAAATTAGGCGCGAGGGTCCTAGTCTGATCGTCCAAGCCTGCTGGTTTTATTCATGGTATTGACATGTCTTAATTTTACAGGGATGGGAAACGCCCAATTTAGAACTTGGAAAACCCTAGATGATAACAATGGTGAATCCTTCCGTGGTGCACGAAAACAAAATCAAACCACACAGTTAGCTTCAGAATTGAATAATGAACATAAAACAAATGTTAAAAATTGCAAAAGATGCATGAATTGAGATGCACGAATATGAAATATTTTCTGTACAGGTTGCGATCGTGTTACCAATTCAGGGCGTTAGGATGATTGATTTTGATTGGAAAACTTTCCTTGAAGCCTCAGGAAGCTAATGGAACAACTATTTGACCTTGAATCGTCCTAGAACTTGGTTTTCAGATTTGAGTTTTTTAGGCAAAAGTGTGAGTTTTCTTATGGCTCTTCTGCGCAGCTTCCAGTTAATGGGCACGAGGGTTTGCTTGTGTATGTATAGGTGAATGATTTAGGTTAAGTTTTCTTGCCCAAGGAATCAAGGAATTGATGTTTGGATATTGATTTTTATGGCAAAATATTTTCCAATCTTTTCATGCACATTTGCTCTCAATCATATCCAGTCACCTTCAATTCTTCCCTAATCTGATTTGCACGAAATCTTGGAGATGTTTTATGCACAAAAAGATTTGAAACATTAGGTTTAACATTTTTCATGTATTTTAATTAATTTAAATGAATTATTAATAATAAAAATCCAAATAAATAAATAAAAAATGAAGAAAAACTTCCCTTTGGGCCAAATGGTCGTGCACATGCCTTGGATGATGAATTGTGGAAGAAAAAGAGGCCCATTAGCAATTTTAGGTCATTTGAAGCAATGTTGACTTTTCAAAATATCCAAAAATTTCCCAACTTCCACAAGGCATAACTTGCTCAATATTTAAGCTTTGCTCATGTTCTTGGACATTTTGGAAAGGTCTTTGAGTCCTATAACCAATGCCTTTAGTCCCATGTCATTTTGATTTACCAATCTCAAGTTATAGCCTTTGACTTAAAGTCCCTTTTTGTTGACTTTTGAAAATGACCTATAATGTTGAAATTGATAACTTTTTGTGAGAGCATTTCTTGGACTTGAAATATGAAGAGGAGTTGTAGGAAATGTCTTTCTCTTCAAAATGAGCTTTGGATGGAATTTTTCTGATAATCCATGTGAAAGTTATACTTTGGTCAAGTTACAGTTGACTTTTTCAACTGTCCAAATATGGAAACTTTTGCATCTTGATGATTTTTGAGCCAAGCTTTGAGAATCATGATCAAGCATTGATCAAATGATGTTTGTGGCTTCAAAATGAGATGTTGGCCAAAAATTTGGACTTTTGACTGCCAAATGACCATTTTGCCCCTACAGTTGACTGTAGTGCAATTAGGGTTTTTGACTGTGCAATTTTGTGCTGAAAGTCTTGAAACTTGGTATGAGGATGCTTGACCATATTTATAGGCATGTGGGACTTGATTGGAACTTCATTTACTTTGTCAGAACCAAAACCCTAATTTTGACTGTTAGGAGGCCCTTGAACTGTGCAACCCTTGGGGAGATTTTGAAGCTTGACTTGGCAACTTCTTGAAGAATATGGGAGGGCAAATTTTGGGGTACAACAAAACCCAAACAAAGAACCATAATGTAAAGCATACAAGTCAAACAATGTAAGCAAATAAATGTGATATATCCCTAAGGTAACCCCACTTTTAGAAATTTCCCCAGCAGAGTCGCCAGTTCTGTGATACGGTGGGAGAACTGACTTGAGGGTTTTGTATTTGATCTCAAATGTTGCAGTTAGCAAGACTCCCCACCGACTTTTCTTTTATCCAAAAGGAAAGGTGAAAAAGCACAGGAAAGACCTTTTAGATTATTTCTTGAGTTCGGGGGGTAGATTATGAAAAGGGAATGTATTAGCACTCTTTTCATCCATGGTTTTCCATGGGCTATTAGTTACTTGCTAGATCACTTGCTTTTGTTTGAAATTGTGCTTAGTGTGGTTTTTTGAAAGTATTTTGTAAAGAGGCCTTTGTTTAGGCAATCTTTGTAATGATTCTCGTTCGTAACAATGTATACAAAGATGTTAATCTTTTGAAAATGTTTTCAAGTTTTGTAAGATGTTTTGAAAGTGTATGTGATTGTTTTGAAAATAGAAAGGATGTTTGTTTTGAAATGGAGTAAGTAATTAGGATCAATCTACCTACTAAAATGTATTTCTTTTTCATTTTCTCTTCCTTTGACATTGTTGTCTTACCATTGATTTGGTAAGCAACCCTATCTTTGGATGTTAACGGGACGGGCGTGGGTCATCGTATAACCATGATTAGAAATGTTGCAAGATATCTTAGCATTATTTTTGAGGGACTAAGATCATTTTTAAGGCAACTTAGATAGCGTCATCGAGGGACTATGATCTTGTATTCGCTTGTTTTTGCTAAGATACCTTACATGCGTAATATGGCCATTTTGTATAAGGCAACCAAGTGGATTTCACCCTAGGGGGCTTGTATGCAAGTGTGTCATTTTCATGCTTGTTTTTTGTCTCGGATTAGGGTTTTCTATTTGATTGATTTTATCTTCCCATACAAACCCTAATTACTAGCATGTCATGTAAAAGCGATAAATTGCGAAACTTAAAGTTACTACGCTATTACAACATTTGTGGGAGGGGGTATACAATTTATGAATGGGGATTGTAATAATATAAACTTAATTAATCTATTACAACCAAATTGAATATTATACAAATAATTGAAGGAATATATAAAGCATAAATGCAAATTGAAAGAAAAGATTTTTGTGTTTGGATTTTTGTATGAAGGAGGTTTTAACTTAAACCTAATTAGAGAAAAAGTAATTAAATTAAATTATCCTAAGTTAATTAAGAAAATAAATTAATTAAGAAAATATTTTATTTAAGAAAAGATTTTTGAATAAAATCCTAAATCTATTTTAGTTGATTAAAGGAAAATAAGTTTAAAGAAAAAAGTATATTTTATATATTTTTTGTCTTGAAGATAATTTGTGGTGTTATGAAATATTTTTGATCTTTTTTTTTTATATTAAAATAAATATATTTAGATAAATAACAATCTAGTTTTATTTTTAATTTAAAATTAATAAAAGTAAATAAAGTATAATGAATAAAAATAATTTTTTATGTGGAAAATATTTAAATTGTGTCAAAATATAAATCTATTATTTTTATACTTCATATGGTTTTTTTTTGTATTTTTAGAAAATATATTTGAAAGAAAAAGAAATGAATAAATAAATAAAAATAAAATGGGCCAAGGGGTGTCACAAGTAAACAGGGGAGTATGCTAGCAGAAATAAAAAAATGCCAAGCCCAAAGGGCCCAACGTCTACAAAAAAAGTGTTAGAAAATGAGAAAAATGAAAAAAAAATGCAAAAGGGGGTTCACATTGGTTCAAATCCTCGCCCTCTAGGTAACACATGAATTAGTACGCGCGTGCTTGCCACTAGGGTGGCTGTTTCACCCAGTAATATAATCAAAGCATAAATATATATTAGAAACTGCTTTCTGAAGATAACTTCATCTTCAACCTTGAGCCTAGTCGGACCACCTGTATCTTCCCATGAAAGTTGTGGTGTTTCTTCCCATGAATTAAACCATATAACTTATGTAAGATAAATGTCAAAGACAAAAACTAATTTTGCTGGCCCTAAATTGAAACCTAATTTTCTCAGAAATTTCAAATCCAAAATTCTCTATACACAGTCAATATAAATGGAAACTATGAACATGGTCAGCTTTAGAGCAAAGATATCTACATTTTGTTTTCACAAATCAGGATCAAATGATGCTTGTATGAAGAGATAGAAGATTGAGTTTTTACCTCTTGCAGCTGGAGTCGTGAATGGAGTTTGAGCAACTTTTGAGAAGGCCTGAGGATCTGTTTAGCTTGTCTGGACCTCCTTGAGTGTATTCCAACTCTTACTTTGCCTTGAAAGTCCCTGAATCTCTCTACTCAAGTCAACCTGCAAGCTTGATATTTGAAAATGGTGGATAGTAATGGAGGAGTTACAGTGGGGAAATAAGGGTATGGATTGCTTTGGTATGATGTATAGAAAGTGTCTGAGTGATTAGTTTTCAAAACGTACGAGTGGAAATGAAGATCATGAGTTTTGGTTCAGAACTGTATGTTAATGGTGTTCTTGAACATGTTTATGGAGTTTGAGTGTTTGAGGTAGTTTCAGGGAACTAGCATTCGTGTGTCCTCTTGAAAATAGTGTGTATACTTATAAGCAAGAGGTTTTGGGGCTTGTCACAATTCAGAATTTGAAACTCACATGTTATGGCTTGGTTACTTGTTTTTGAAGCAAAGTTAACAAGCATGGTTTCAATGTTAAGTACAAGGCTTGCAGGGTGGCTGAAACCTTTAAACACACTTTTTCTGATTGTGTAGAGGGTGTTTATGCAGAAAGAACAAATGCAAGGTTCAATGCAACCTGACTTTGCATAAAGCTTGCTTTTCTAAAATGACAATGTTGCCTTTCTTCCCAAAATGGAATTATATTTGTACAATATATTGAATGCTTGGATTAAAGCTTCCAACAGCTGTGAAAACATTTAATTATGGAGTTAAAGTCAAGTTAGAAGCCTGCAAAGTGATATTTGTACAGCATGCTTGAAGATTGGATCCAATGTTCATCATGAAAATGGCTTGAAAAACAAGAATGGAACCCTAACTTCATCTCTTCGATTCTCCCTACTCAAGAATGATCTCAAGGAGTTTTTTGACATTTTGGAAAGCTTTCAATGTGATCTAAAACCCATATTTGAATTGCTTTTGAATATTCCACTTGGAACTATATGAAAAAGTGCCATGAAGTTAGGTCAAAATCCTGGCCAAATTAGGGCAAACTTTCACTAAGTGTTTAGTTTCATGACCCTATGTTCTTGAAATTATAACTCGAGATCCAAGCACTTTTGGAAGAAGTTATGTGAAGAAAATTTGTAGATTTCATGGAGATATACAACTTTCATGTTGGAAGTTTCTCTTGAATCATCTTGCATTATGGTGGAAATTTGGCTCAAAGTTATGAAAAACATGAAATTTCCAACACTTAGAAAAATTTCTAAGTTTAGAAATTTTGACTTTTCAAAATGAAATCTTGACTTTTTGATTTCTTGATGAATAAGTTTCATATTTTGACATGTTTTGATGAATTATGATTTTTGGCAATTGAATTTGACCAAAAAAGTCAAAGTTTGACTTTTCAGTATACAGTAGACTTTTGATCAGTTGACTGCAAAATTCATCTGTCAATCCAATGGATTTGTAATGTTTTGAATCATGTTATTAGGTCGAAATGATGAAATTGGACTCTTGAGATCATGCCTTAAACCAATTGACTATTTTCTAGATCAAAAATTGCCCTTTCCCAATCAAAACCCTAATTTTGATCATTTTGCCCTTCTGGAGAGTTGATCAAATTTCTTGAGGAATTATGGTCCAAACTTGATCAAATGATACATATGGGTTTAAAATTTTTTGTGGATAAAAAATTATGAAGTTTGACTGTAAATTGTCCATGGTTGACTTTTTCTCCAATACAACTGATTTTTAGGTCAACTGTTCAATTGATTGATCAAAAGTGTGATCCAAAGCTTGAAACTTGACATGAGTAATCTTGGACGGTCTATAATGATCCATGAAAGCCATATGAAGCATTGATAGTTCAAAAATCCTTGTGCAAACTCAAACCCTAGTTTTGGTCATCAATGCATAAGGAGGTGTCTTGAGCTGATCAAACCCTAGTGCAGTCTTCAACCTAATGAGATCTTGTGAGCAAATTCTTGATAAGTGAGAGGGAAAATTTTGGGGTACAACACCTTACCACAATGTTACTAGGCTTTAAGGTCAAGCCTTCACAATTCAATCGATCAAGAGCCTTCTTAGGCAGAACATTAAGCGAAGACCCAATATCTACCAGCACATGAGCCATAGTGGTTCCCCTACATTCGATCGAGACATGAAGAGCATCATTATGCTTCCTTCCTTTCGGTGTCAAGTTAGCATCTGAAAAACCCAGCCCATTGTTAGCAGTCAAGTTGGCTACACAGTCTTTGAATTGGTCAGTCGGGGTCTCTTACGACACATGCACAGTCTTGAGGAATGCAATCAGAGCCTTCACATGGGCCTCAGAACACAGCAACAGAGACAACATGGATATCTTCGAGGGGGTCTGCCCCAACTGCTCGAACACATTGTAGTTGCTCTTTTTAATTATTTTTAATATTTCCTCTATATTTTTCTTAGAGGCTTTTACAACAATCTTTCTAGGTGCCTCTGTCCGGGAAGGCTCACCTATAGCTTCTTTGCCTCGAGTCCCAGATGACTCATCGACAGGAGTAACAATTGGAGTAAGAACTGGAGTAGTGACAGATGTACCGGAAGGAATAACAGATGGAATAACAACATGCTTGTTGACAGTCTTCGGGGAAATCTCAGGATATAAAACCCTTTCACTTCTGGTAATCTTACTAGTCCCGACAATGTTATTGATATCGGGATCAGCCTCTTCATTCTTTAGATCTTGTTTAACACCATGATAGTAAACATAGACACCATAATGCCAAGGGAAAGCTTTATCCGAAGCATATGGGACATGAACAGGAAAAGTGATTATTAATGGAGCAACTCTCGGAGCAGGTGTAATCCTAACAGGTCTTCTCGAGGAGACCTTGGAATGATTGGCGGAAATGGTTATAATAGCAACATCTTCGAACATAACAGTTGGAATCGAAGTTTTCTTGAACAAAATTTCTCTGTTGTCCATCAGGCGCTGGACACCTGTCTTCAGCAAATAGCAACCAGAAGGCATAGATGAACATATGTGGCAACCTTCATGACAACCCAGAAATAAACCAGTCAACCACAAATTCTTCTTAACAGTCATAAGGGGAGTAGAAACTTCACCAACTGAGGTCACAAACAGATCGATATCAACGACATTAACTCATCGGTTGTGCTTAGGCATGGGAGCAGTTATAGTGTTGGGCTTCTCCAGAGCATCGCACTCAATCTCCTTGGCTTCAATCTGATCTTGTACCTTATTTCTCAAGGACAAGCAGTCATTTGTATTGTGGCCAGGACTCTCAGAATGGTAGGCACACCGAGCGTTTGGGTTGTACCGAGGAGACATGGTATTACGATTCTTGGGAGCCTCTTTCAAGGTTGCCAAGTTGGATCTCAACAGATGGGGGAGAACCTCTGTCAATGTCATGTTAATCCGGGTAAACTGCCTTTGTGGTCTTTCTACCCTTTGTTGATTGTTGCATTGTGGAGAAGCCACAAGCCTAGGTATCATTACAGCACTTACTGTCGGATGGTGTTCAACTCTGCTTTGACCTCTTGGGCTATAGATAGCATCGACTTCCTTCTTACTAGTGAATGGCATCTTTACTGAACTCGAAGAGGTATCTTTATGTATTTTACCGCTCCGGATCCCAGCTTCTACCCTCTCTCTAGTTAATATTAGCTCAGTGAAACCAGCTGACGAGCTGCCAATCAAATGATTAAAGAATGGACCAGCTAGCATCCCAAGAAACATGTCAACCAACTCCCTGTCAGATAAAGGGGGTTGGACTCTCCCAGCCAAGTCTCTCCACTTCTGTGCATAGTCCTTAAAGCCTTCACCTGCACCCATGGACATACTCTGGAGTTGAGTACGAGTAGGGGAAAGGCCGGTGTTGTATTGATACTACTTATAAAAAGCAGCAGCCAAATCCTCCCAGTTTCAGACATTGGTTCCCTCCAGTTGGTAGAACCATTCAAGCTGAGTCCCTGACAGACTGTTTTGAAAGAAGTGAACCCACAAGTTTCTATCAGCGGTGCAGGGCTGGATCTTCCTTACATAGGAACGGAGATGGAGCTTTGGGCAAGACACCCCATCATACCTTGAGAAAACTGGAGCCTTAAATTTCTGCAGGATGACCACTCTCGACACCAATCCCAGTTCTTCAAAGTCCAACCCAGGTATTCTTTGGACTTCCATAGCGCTCAGTCGATCCTCTAACTTCTTGTATCTATCCTCAGTGGGAGGATATTACTCATTATTATAGTCTGTATCATTGTCAGAAACTTCAGGACTGAGGTCCTCTTCCCTTGTCTCCCTCTCTTGATTCTCCCCTTCCTTGGATGAGGAGGTCAGATCGAATGGTTGCTTTAGCGGCCCCCCTAATCTTCTTCCCATATTAAGGATACCAGTGAGCTTCTTCTTCTTCTTCTTTTTCTCTTTCAGGATGAGGGCCTTCAGATCCTCCTTCCCTTTTGCCAGCGTTATGAACATCTGTTGAAATTGGGCATTTTGTGCCTGAAGATCTTTGATGCTTTGTTCAGAAGACATTTATGCTGAAATAAACAACGAAGAAGATGAGAAAACTGTAATGGTACATGTTTATGCAATGCTATGGATGGGATGCGTATGCAATAATTTCAAGGACTTTGGGAAATTTAAATTTGCGAACCAAAAAGAAACGAAGATTTTATTAGTAGAAATCAAAATACAATTGCCTTTTAGGCGTTACAACTAAAAGAAATCAAGTTTCCCATGGATGCTTACTCTTCGTGTTGAGATAGACATTAAGGCTTCTTTCCTTATGAAGCTGCTTTGTGATCTCTAAAACCTTCTTCTCCTGGGCATATAACTGGCCCGTATAAGTATCACGCTCTTTCTTCAACTGGATCCAGGACCTCTGTAGTTCCTCAATATCAGTGGGCATATCAGGATGAAGAACCGTGTAGGGAATATCCCCTTCTGTAATGGGCTCCACAATCACTGGTAAGACGGCTATGTAAGGCATCATAAGTTTCTGAGCGCGAGCTCATACCCATTGGAGATAAGGTTCCATAGGGATGGAATTCTTCAGCCCCAAAGTCTTGGCGTCAGATTTGTCTACCATGCCCCAAGCTCGTATGAACCTCTGGATATACCCTTGAACATCATCCTCATAGTTAAACATAATGCCCTGGATAAGTATCTCATGAGGACCATCCCTTCGAGCATAACCAAATTGTCGTTGAGCCAAACAAGGATTGTAAGTTATGCCTCCCCTAATGCCAAGTAGTGGGACATTAGGGAACTTCCCGCAACGATCAATAATAGAAATATCTCCCATAAATAGGGAATACCAGAGAATATCCGCGTGAGAAAGTGAAATTATCCTTTGCGACCAACCCAAGCCTTCTTCATTTTTCAGTACTGACTTAGGGAGGTGAGAAATAAACCACCTCGATAGTAATGGCATGCAGCACATAAGAACCCCTCTCCTCTTCATGGTACGAGTATGGAGAGCGTGCAAGATGTCTCCGAGCAAGGTAGGCACGGAGTTGTGAGAGAGGAAGATCTTGATAGAATTCACATCTATGAGTAAGTCTGGATTAGGGAATAGTACTAACCCATAGACTAGAAGGTTCAAGACCTCCTCAAAAGCCTGAAAGTCCAAATCATCCCAAAACAACTGGGCCTTCTCTATTAGGAACTTGGCTAGAAAACCCTTGACTTCGCTTCTGGTTTCCCAATTGGATATCACGTTGAACCGTTTCATATGCAAAGCTGAGGCAATGAATTATGGCTTAGGAACCTCTTCTAAATCTGTGAAAGGTACCTAGTCCAGAATAGGCTGATTCAATAACTGATAGAACTCTTCCATGGTAGGCACCAACTGATAGTCTGGAAAGGTGAAGCAGTGGCGCTCAGGATCAAAGAACTGAAAGAGTACACCCATCATCTTTTCATCAAAGCTTAAAGTAACTAGGTTGAGAAGTCGACCATGTCTCTTAATGAATGAAGAAGTTTCAGGAACCCTTATACTAGTTCCTTGAGTTGGGGAGGTATTCTCACAAAGCTGATTCGGATAGTGTTTCTATGAACAGAAGTCGTGATCTGCAAAATAGAACAAAGATAGATTCCCTTGGTCCTTGAAATGGTTAGTGTAATAAGAATGGATGCTATGTTATGATGCATGATGTTATGTTCAAATAGATTAAATCACACACAAGCGAAGCAAACAATAGACCTTAGGTTCAAAGGCTTGCATGAGGTTAAAGGTAGGTACCCTCTTGAAGTTTAGTTGGTTTCAAACCTGTCTTAGAAAAGTAACCGAGTTCTAAAGATTTTCAATATCACTGATCATCCTTTATTGGGTATGGTTTCAGCTCATGCAATCTTTTCTTGTGGTCAAAATATCCCGAAAGTATGATCTCAATGAGTGTAACATCGAGTATTAACCAATCCTCAGCTTTATACCGAGGCCAACTTTCTCACTACTTTCTAATGGTCAAGTTTGTTCAACTAAGGTTCTAAGGTCTGTTAGTTCTTCAGGACACCGCGCGGCGGCCCTGTATTCTCCTCATTTCCACACGGAGGATACCGGTACCAACTAAAATGTCACACCAACACAGACATTGCTTAAACCATATTGGTCTATGCTGTACAGTCTCCACGATCTATTGTTGTTTACCTAATAAGTGCCCCCAGATCTGGGTGTAGGATCTTTAACAATGTCCAAACAAAAACCTTTTAAGAATAAAGCAGACAAAATAAACAAGAAAGCAATTTTTAGAAATGACCTAGATCCTAAGGTATATCCCACTTATTAAATTCCCCAAAAGAGTCGCCAGTTATGTGATACAGTGGCAGAACCGACTGTTTAGTTACTACTGGTTTTTGCGTTTTTTGTTCGCAAATGTGCAGTAAGCAAGAGTCACCACCGACTTTTATTTCATCCAACAAAGAAAAAGGAAAAAGAACAGAAAAAACCTTTTTTCGAGATATTTTTGAGTACGGGGGTAGATTATAGAAAGGGAAGGTGTTAACACCCTTTCTATCTGTGGTTTTCCACGGGCTCTTAGGTACTTGCTAATTTTTTAAATTACTTGTGTGTGCTTGATTTGAAAAGTTTTGTTTACTTCATGATAACCCTTGTATCGGTCCTCAAGAGTGTGACAAAGTTGTTTTGAAAATTGTTTTTGAAAAGTGTTTGTGTGAAATTTTTTGTCTTGAGCAAGTACTTAAGAGTTTTTTCTACCTACTCGAAAAAAGCCTGTTCATTTTCGTTTCCTTTAGAAAGTGCTATCCTACTATTAAGGAGTAGGTAGCTTTGTCGTTGGAATTTTAAGGGACGTTCGAAGGGACGAAATGGTCTCTGAAGGAAACAAGTAAGGACACCTTAACATTTCGAAGGGACTATCGTCATAAGATCAATTCGTAGGCAACTCGAGGGACAAGTAAGGACTATGATCTTTATGACGATCTTGAATCGTGGGTCATTGCTAAGGTATCCCTACGTTTGAGGGATACGACCATTATTTCCGAGGCAACCAAGTGGGGCAAACCCTAGAAGTGAACATGTGCAAGTGTGTTTTTTTCAATTAATTATCTTTGCGTCATGTTCAGAAAATCATAACTTGGTCGATTTTCATCGTATCGAGCTGGTTCCAGCGCAAAAAATTTCACAAATTGAGTTGGCTAAGTTTTCACAGAAGTTATTGAGTTTGAACGGTATTCAAAAGGCCTTCATTTTTTGCTCAGAGTGTGTGTGACGCGCCGAAAATCCTGAATGCTGAATATCATTTCATCTGGGTCGAAACTTCAAAAATTCATAACTCGGTCAATTTTATCGGGTCGGGCCCATCTTTTTACACAAGGTCATTGACTCAGATATCTAAAACTTTTCTTCCAAAGTCGATATCGAATTATGCTCCGATCAATACCAGATTTTTATTGAAGAACATGTCAGAGTCGACACTAGAGCCCAAAATAAGTTTGTCTGAGCTGAAACTTCAAAAATTCATAACTAATTCACCGTTTATCTGATTGAGCCTATTTTTGGACAGGAGTTAGTTCTTGATGTCGGCTACATTTTTTCTTCACATTTCAACTTCAAAAATTGCACTTAAGCCCCTGCGATTTAAACTGCAACGTGACGAACTCAAGTGAACATTGGAGGCCCAATTGCACATTCAAAGCCCATTTTTTTCTCTCTAATTTCCATTATATAATCTCATTCTTTTCACACAAACAAGGGAGACGAAAAAAACTTTGCCACAATGCTGTTAGAATATCAAATTCTTTCAAGAACCCTAAAACCTTGAAATCCTTATTACAAACTCCCATCTCACTACAAACAAGCCATCCTTGTCACAAACTCACATCTCACTACTTCTCCAGTAAGGGTAAGGCTGGTTTGATCTCCATGATCAAAAGGGAATAGAAGCATTCATATCACTACTTCTCCAGTAAGGGTAAGGCTGCTTTGATCTCCATGATCAAAAGGGTATAATCATTCATACATGCCATATCGATTTTAACATTAAGTTTTTTTCATATATTTGTTTTATTTGTATTTCATGATATATACTAATTTGTTTAATGTGGCTATAAAATTCAAGAGGTTTGACTATTATGGTCCCATGTAGGTTTATTACAAAACACTAAGGTCGGATCATAACAACCACCAATGTATGGCAAGACAGACATCCTAAGGAGGTTAAGGCAACCATCTGTTTAAATCTTTTTTTTTATAAAACCTAATATTTTTCACAAACTTTTGATTTTTTACAATAAACTCGAATAATTAATTTTAGATTTTTTTAAATTTAATTTTAGGTTTTAAATTAATTTTCGGTTCAACAACCACCCATGATATTTGCATTATTTTTATTTTCTAACCCTATTTTTCATTGATGTTTCTTTCCCTATCTATTTTTTAGCAAACTTAATATTTTTTATTAATCATTAGACATAAATTTTTTATAAAACTTTTTTTTAATTAAAATTAGTTAGGTTTTAGGTTTTTTTAAATTAACTATTTTTCTTTCAAAATTAACCTTTTTTAAAAATTAAAATCAATTAGGTTTTAAGATTTTTTAATTAACCATTTTTTTAAAAATAACTTTTTTTTATCTCAAACAAATTAGGATTAGGTTTTTGTTTTAGTTAGTAACTGAATTTTTGGTTTTTTTCATAAGTTAATTAACTTTTTTTAAATTAAAATTAGTTAGAATTAGGTTTTTTTAATTAACTTAAAATTATTTTCTACAAAAAAACAACAAAAACATTAACTTAGAATTTTAGGTTTTAATTTTTCCTTAATTTCTTTTTATTTATTCTTTTACATTTTAATTTATAGAAAAATTGTATAGGTCGCATTATCAATGTAATAGCGTAGATTTAGCTTTTCTCGCGTTTTTTTCTAATTATGTAATTGCTCCGAGGTTTGTAATAGTTTAATTTAGGGCTTTTACTTATCGCTTTTCCCCGGGTTTTTGGCTATGTAATTAATCCCCCTCCCCGAAGCCTTGTAATAGCGTAGATTTATTTTCTCGCATTTTTAATTCCCGCAAATATTTAACTGTCTAGATGTATGTTAATAGGGTTGTATGACATGAATGCATGACAAATAAAATTAAAATAGTAGATCACCTTAATTGTGCAAAGATTAAATAACTGAAATCAAACACATGCACATGCTCACTCTTAAGTTATGCCTCACTTGGTTGCCTCGGAAAACAATGGTCATGTCCCTCGAACTTAGGGATACCCTTAGCAAAGACACTGGGTTAATATCATCATAAAGATCATGGTCCCTCGAAGTTGCCTACGGTATATGATCTTGTCCCTCGATGTTGCCTACGAATAATATAATGACAGTCCCTTCGAAATATTAAGGTATCCTTACATGTTGCCTTCAATGACCATTACGTCCCTTTCGATAGTCCCTCAAACTCCAATGACGGTGCTACCTATTTCTCAATAGTAGGATAGCATTGTCCAAAGGAAACAAGAATAAAAACAATCTTTTTTCGAGTGGGTAGATGCTAGTAGGTACTTGCTCAAAACAAACTTTTCCACACTTACACTCTTTTCAAACAAAGTTTTCAAAACGACTTCATAACACTCTTGAAGACAGAAGCAAGAGTTAAATCGAAGTAAAACAAAAATTTCAAAACACACAAACACAAAAACAATTTTTAAATGATGAGCAAGTACCTAAGAGCCCATAGAAAACTACGGATCGAAAGAGTGCTAATACCTTCCCTTTCTATAATCTACCCCCCGTACTCAAAATCTAGAAAAAAGGAATTTTTCTGTACTTTTTTCCTTTTCAGTTGGATAAAATAAAAGTCGGTGGCGACTCTTGCTTACCGCATATTTGCGAATACAAAACACAAACTAGTATTAACAGTCAGTTCTTCCACCGTATCACAGAACTGGCGACTCTGCTGGGGATTTAATAAGTGGGGTATACCTTAGGATTAGTTCATCATACTTGTTTCTCTTATTTGTTTTGGTTGCTTTACTTTTAAGGGTTGTTTGGGAGTTACTATAGATCCTAACCCGGATCTGGGGACACCTTTTAGGTAAGTAGCAATAGACTATGAGGTAACTGTACAGCGTAGACCGATACAGTTGAAGAAGTAGCTACGTTGATGTGTTACATTGGTTAGTACCGGTATCCCTTGTGGAGAAACGAGGAGAATACGAGGCCGCTGCATGGTGTCGTTAAGCATCAACTGACCTTAGAACCTTTAATCGCCCAACTTGGCCATTAGAAAGTAGTGAGATAGCCGGCCTCGGTGTAGAGCTGAGAACTGGTTGATACTCGATGCTACACTCATTGAGACCATACTCTCGAGATAGTTCCGGCTGCAAGAAAAGATTGCGTGAGCTGAAACCATGACCGATGGAGGATGGTCAGTGATATTGAGATCCTCTAGAACCCGGTGACTTTTCTAGGATAGGTTGAACCAACTAAACTTCAAGAGGGTACTACCTTAAAACCCATGCAAGCCTAAACCTAAGGCTGTTTGTGTGACTTGTGTGCTTTCAACTTGAACTACTTGCACAGTTTTATCATCTAACAACATGAATTCCTTGCAGGTTTTGTTTACAGTCCTTATCCAATAACTTGGATTTCTTGCCAGGTTTACTTGCTTACATCACCTCGCACTTTTGCTTAAACGCATAACATACACATCATAACATCACGCCTTAACATTTCCTTAACCATTTCAAGGATCTCAAGGGTTTGTGATGCAGGTTATGGTAGATCAAACATCTAGCAAGGGGCAAAGGGGATTTATTTTCCTCTAGCCAATGCCGTCTAGAGATCAAAACACTATAACTTGAGTCAGTGGCTATGACCCACTAGATATGGTGAGCTTGACTCTTGAAGAAGGACTCTTAACGACACAACATTTCTTCAATCAAGCTGCAATCAAATTCTAACAGTTTCTTGTTTACCCCGCGAGATCCTTGAAAACATTGCATACATATATCATACATATCATTGCATAACAGGTCTACCAGTACAGGTCTCTCATGTTCTTGCTGTTTATTTCAACAATGGCTCTCAAACAAGACAATAGAGATCTTCAAACTCAAGAAGCTCAGTTCAGGGAAATATTCCTAAACCTATCCAAGGGGCAGGAACAGTTGAAAACACTCGTCGTTGGGAACTTGGTCAAGAAAAGTCCTGAAGACAATAAGGACGAACGGATGGAACAACTGCAAACTGAGGTAGGTGCAATGAGAACCCAGATGCTAGGGAAGATGACTCTTATCCAAGGCTTAGCCCGAAGACAAGAAGAGCTGAAAGCCATCATCAACCAACTTCATCAAGACAGATACAACAGTATGAAGCAAACAGTCGAGGCCGGGGACCAAGTCATTGATCAACCTCCAAGAAGACAAAAGGTTGGTTTGGTGAAGAGTGGACCTTTCCAAATTACTACTACATCATGGGTCAAACAACAACCTCGCCAAAAACAACGGGTTAATCAGAGTAAGCCGGATATGCCCAAAAGGCAGTTTACCAAACTCAACATGTTGTTGTATCAAGCTTTGCAACACCTGTTAAGGATGAATCTGATTACGTTGATAGGACCTCATCCGAATCCCAAGACTTCTTTGCCTAAATACAATCCTGATGCAAGGTGTGCATATCACTCCAACAGTCCGTGGCATGATACTAACGACTGTTGGAGGTTGAAATACAAAATTCAAGACCTGATTGATGAAGGAGCATTGGAATTCACACAAGACGGTCATGTTGAGTTCTTCTGCCATCCCTCCAAGGCATACCATCTGAAGTGACAAGTTCTCACAAGAAGACTTTTTGTTCATTAGAATTTTCAATTTGTAATTTTCTTTTGATTGTTCGAACATTTAGTCATGTCAAAACTTTATTATTTCATTAATGCATTGCATATGTCTGTTTTGAATCAATCCATTCGTATTCACTATTTCAAAAATGCATTCTTATTTCCTTTTATGATATTCAACTCTCGATTAAAAACTCTAATCCTTTAGAGGGAGGATGACGAAAATGATATCAAAATCTCTACAGTATACTTTTGAGCAGACCCCGCTGACGATGTACAGGCGTTGTTTCAAATCCTAAACAGTGGAGTTATAAGGAAGATAATCCATAGTCAACCCCTTTTGAGCCAAAGAAGTAGGAGTTTTTCTTTTCACACAAATTAAAACCCTTAATCACAACCTGGGGCAGGGTAGTTTTCTCAGTTAATCCAGGTGCACAATGAATGGCTTCAAAGACGTCCTTCCAAAACAAAAGACGGTGATGGTTCCCTATAATCTTCAAGACAGGCAGTCATTGTAACACCCTCTAAAACCCCGAATAAATTTTCGAAATTAATTAAAATCCTATTTACAGAGTACATGTATTAACGAGGATGTCACAATTCTCTTTTAATAAAAACAAATTCCTGTCATGCATAACGTAGTAGTAACTCATACATGTTTACACAGCGGAATAATTTAATTAATAAAATCAATGTTATAATATTTTCAAAATCATCAGGGATTAACACCTGGAAAGTGTCAACATCATATTATAACAAAACATAAGGAAATTAAACGAGTCTGATTAAAACAGCTCGACAAACAAACGTTCCCGGAGTTACAACTATCAGAGCATGACCCGGACAATACTAAAACGAAAGTAAACTAGAACAACAAGCCTTCGCCAAGCACCTGAACGAAGCTCCTCAATCTGAAATATTCAACAGTAAGGGTGAGCATCTCAATTATACATTTGATTATACGTTCATAACAATCAATTCAGGAAATCATAAGCATCACCCAATAATTAGCATATTTCATAGTTTACAAAAACCTTTACAATTCATATACCCATAATATATTGCTTTTCATATTTGCAATTAACATCAAACATCGTCAACCATTTAGCAACCATACGTGCATACAAACAATCAAATACAACATTGGAAAAATCATCCATTCATGTTATATTCAAGGTAATGCAACACACCCATGCATGTGGTACCACCTCACCGCCCCATTAAATCTCGGGTCACGGATAACTCACCGTTCCATTATATCGCGGACACGGCTACCACCTCAACGTTCCATTAAATCGCGGACACGTATATTGGCCACCATGTTAATTCCACACAATGGGAATTAACAAATGCAACATGATATGTAAAGTATGTAACACTCAGCATACTATGAACATCAATCAACATATCATGCGACATCAACAACATCAATCATAACAAGATACAGATAGCATGTAATCACTCAGCATACTATTTAAACATCAATCAACATATCATGCGACATCAACAACATCAATCATAACAAGATACGGATAGCATGTAATCACTCAGCATACTATTTAAACATCAATCATATCAAGTCATATCATAATTCATGCTCGATAACATTATCCAAAAGCATGGCAATAAAATCCAAAATCAAGCACTGAAAACAAAGTTCAGAAAAATCAACACAGTAGCCTCAACACGGGTGCCCGTGTTGTGCAACACGGCCCGTGTTGCTGAGCGCGTACAGAAAACACATTTTTCTCATTACAGGGGACCAACACGGGTACCCGTGTTGTGCAACACGGCCCGTGTTGTAACAACCAGAAAACACATTTTTCTTATCAATACAGGGGGAGAAACACGGGTGCCCGTGTTGTGCAACACGGCCCGTGTTGCAATGTGTCCAGAAGACACATTACTTTGACCAACACAGAAGAGAAACACGGGTGCCCGTGTTGTGCAACACGGCCCGTGTTGCTGAGCGCGTACAGGATTTTCCTGTACCTGCAGCAGCTCAGAACAGCAGCCAAACGCGGGAAAAATGCCAGCCAAAACGCGCATTTCGGTATATAACAACATCGGTATTTCACAACTCAAAACAACACACCCATTTCATAATTACCAACAATTATCATCGTCACCTTAACAGTGATTACTCGTCCTTTTTAGGGAATTTCTGACAACATTAAGGTTATCCCTAAACCTCTAAGGTAAATTCACGATCATGCAGATATACTCCCAATCCACCATTTGGAACCTAAAATTCCTAATCGATTCATAACAATTGGGGACCTAACCCTTTTCTAACAAGGTTCAATCCTAAGGGTATCGATTCCTAGTAACATCTAACAATTGGGGTTTTTCCCTACGATTACCCAAATCAACCGTACATAAACCCATAAACAAAGGTAAATCGAGTAATAGCCCCCCTTACCTTATCAATTAGCAGCTTTGAATTCTTGAGCGATGTTCTTCGTTCTTCGTTCCTCGTACCTTCAGAGCTCTGCTTCCCAAAATCCCAACTTCTGTTTATCGTGAAAAATGAGAAAAATAACTTGAGTTCCAAAACATAACTTTACTTCTTTTGCACCCCCACTCTTTACTAACAACATCCAAGCCCAATAACTTAAAAACTCAGCATTTTCTTATTTCTTTTATTTTCCTCCATATTTCAAAATAAATAATCCCTTTTTATTTTATTAATTCTAATAAAATAATTTCCCAAATTTAAATAAATCAAATAATTGAAACTGGGGTGTTACAGTCATTATCTCTCAAATTAAAAGCCCATTAAGTCAAAACCTAAGAAGGAGACTTAAGAAAAAAACTGGGCCATCCCGCTGAATGTAATCACAAAAAGAAACAGTTCAGGCAAAAGACATGGATAATAAAACAAAAAAGAAAGAGGTCCTACAAACCCTAAACAAAAAAGGAAATGATTGCCTATTCAAAATAATCTGTCAGTACCCGAACCATCACTGGAATATCAGAGCAAAGACTCAAACAGGATCTAAATGCATAATTAACTGAGTATAAGATCGAAGAACATCACGAAGAACGGGTGGGTACAAATAAATTTTGAGCCTTTATCCTTTGTTTCTTGAACCGTGAACCAAGCCACGTTATAACCCTTAAAAGTCCTAGCTGAAGCATGGTTTAGTTCAAAAGCATATTGTTATAAAAGGCATCCTGACTCCTATAAGGTTTGCTATAAATCCTGAGTTGACATCACACTTCTACAAAAAAAAACTTGTTTTACTAAAAAATGAATTTTCAAACTTCAAGACAGACATAAGCTTTGCATTCTTAAAATAACATTGTTTGCATATGACTATTTGTTCAACAACAGAGAAATTCGCATGACGAATATCTAGTGAACAAAAACCTTCTCAATAAAAAGGATCACCTCAAGTGGAAATACACTTCCAACCAAGGGGCCTAGCATGATCATTGTCCATCATCTGGGGCAGTCAAGTCAAGATTCAAGGAATCCCTCAAAGACGCCAAATAGCCAGGGGTAGATCTCCATATGAATCCCTTGGGGGATTGGGCTTGAATTCCAGCAACGAATCCTGTACGATCAAACAAACATCTTCTGGTAGTGTGGCAACACAACACTACCGACAGTGACAACTCCCTACACCCTGAGAGCGTGGAGATAGTCAGAAAATACTGCGCATGAACAAAGACTCGCTAGGTTGACTGGCCTAGGAAAAAATAAGGGCATCCCGGCGAACCAAAAGGGTTCGGGCAAAAATTAGGGATAAAAAATGAAAAAATTTGTACACCCGGTAAGTCGAAAACTGAAAGGGCGGCTTAGGTAATAAAGGGTATCCCGGTGGACTGAAAATCTGAAAAGACAGTCCAGGCAAACGTTAGGGATTAAAGCGTACGACTATGTCCCGTTATCTTGTCACTTGCCTATCAGTAGAAGACTTATCATTCTGATCAGCAATTACCAAGCACCTCATAAGTTGGGATGACACTAAATCCACAAGGCCTCCGCATGCAATTTCTCCAGCAGGTACAGGGGCAGAAAAGTCTTGATGCAAAGTCATTGTCATATCCTCAGCATGCGTTCCAGTAACATACACTCCCCGCAGAGTAAGAAGTATCCAAAGATAGTGGTGTTAGCTTTCTAGAACAGGACACAACTCTCCCCAGCCGAGGTTCACAATCGCGAGTGAGTCGACAAAATTCTCCCCAAGCAGAGCTTGTTTATCACTAGCAACAGAAGTTCATCCCCAACCGAGGTTATTCCTCTAAATCAACGAATCTTCAGACAGAGCATCTCTTCCCCACAAAGTCATTTTCTTGTCAGTTTATTCTCCAGCAGAATTATTCTTAAAACCATCTTCGGCCGTTATTCCCAGCGAGAACGAGGAATTCAACTCCTTGCACTCTCCAGCAACAGTCCGAGATTTATTTTCCCTAGCTAGAGAATATCATAAAAACATTGCATATCCATACATCATGACATGTGCATACGCATCATACAGCACAATCTCATTTATGTTGAGAACATTATTGCTTGATACATATCATGCATTACATATAAATAACCCTTTACCTTTCAGGGAAAGATACAATCAAATTCTCACCAAGTTCAAGCTATGAAGCCCGGATCCGACCAGATAGTATCTTGATTTCTACATCATAATGTGAAGCCCGGGGAACAACCGGATAACAGTATCAAACACCGTGAAGCCTGGATTCGACCAGATAGTGGTTTATCTCTAAGCTATGAAGCCCGGATTCGACCGGATAATAGTTTAATCCCCAGCAAGCCGTGAAGCCCGGATTACGACAGGATAACAGCTCAACAAGTACCATAAAGCCTGGATTCGACCAGATAGTGGTATATCATAAACACAAGCCGTGAAGCCCGGATTACAACTGGATAACAGCTCAACAAGTTATTATGAAGCCTGGATTACGACCAGATAGCAATACAAGTTTCTGTGAAGCCTGGATTACGACCAGATAGCAGCCAAAGACACCGCAAAGCCTGGATTATGACCATATAATGGTATATCTTTAAATACAAGTTATGAAGCCCGAATTCGTTCGAATAGTATCTTGATTTCTCCGAACACCATGAAGCCTAGATTCAACCAGATAATGGTATGAGACATCGTGAAGCCTGGATTACGACCAAATAGCAATAAAAAGCACTGAAGCCTGGATTACGACCAGATAACAGTGAGGGACATTGTGAAGCTTGGATTACGACCAAATAGTAGTTTACCCGGCCAATTACTAAGAAGCCCGGATTCGACCGGATATTAGTAGGCCTAAAAATCAAATGGAAGCCCGGAGGTGACCGAATAACCACTTGATTTCTTCTAAAGTCTGGATTACGACCAGATAAGAAGCAAGGTATTATGAAGCCTGGATTACGACCAAATAGCAGTACAGAACACCATGAAGCCTGGATTCGACCAGGTAATGGTATGAGACATCGCGAAGCCTGGATTACGACCAGATAGCGGTAAAAAACACTAAATCCTGGATTACGACTAGATAACAGTGAGGGACACTGTGAAGCTTAGATTTCGACCAAATAGCAGTTTACCTGGACAATTACTAAGAAGCCCGGAGTTGACCGGATATTAGTGTGCCCTAAATTCAAGTTGAAGCCCAAATGCAACCGGATAACAACTTAGTTCCTCCTGAAGCCTAGATTACGACCAGATAAGAAGTAAGGTATTGTGAAGCCTGGATTACGACCAGATAGCAGTACAGAACACCATGAAGCCTGGATTCGACCGAATAATGGTATAAAACATCGTGAAGCCTGGATTACAACCAGATAGCGGTAAAGGACTGAAGCCTGGATTAAGACTAGATAACAGTACAAGACACTATGAAGCTTGGATTTCGACCAAATAGCAGTTTACCTGGACAATTACTAAGAAGCCCGGAGTCGACCAGATATTAGTGTGCCCTAAATTCAAGTTGAAGCCCGGATGCGACCGGATAACAACTTAATTCCTTCTGAAGCCTGGATTACGACCAAATAAGAATTGAGAAATTGCGAAGCCTGGATTACAACCGGATAACAAGTTTAATCTCATCCCCCAGTAAGTCGTTGTGAAGCCTGGAACACGACCAGATAGCAGTCGGTCTTATTTTCCTCAGCCAATCACTGTAAAGCCTGGAGCACGACCAAATAGCAGTTCATTTGCACCTCTTCGACCAAGAGATGGTTCCTCAGTAGAATAACGGACGACTGAAGCTCCTAAAATTCTACTTTTACCAAGACAGAGACTAGAACTCCCCAGCGTAGTCCTACTTAATAACAGGTATACGGGCTCTCGCAAAGGAAACTCTTGTGCGATCGACACTTCTTCTGATGGCATCTTTAAGCCCGTCTTCTGACACCAACCTCTAAATGGCATCTATAAGCCCATTCCCGACATCGCAAGACGGATACCACTTCATGCGAGTGCAAATTTCTGGGCACTCTAGTGTTCAATCATCTTCCACCTTTAGATCACGAAAGGCAGACGAGCCAATCTAAATCTTCAGGTTTAAGAAGATTGAACATGGGCAGCTGTTGTACCCCAAAATTTGCCCTCCTTTCATACACGCATATTATTGGTTTTATGGTTATGGAATAAAGGTATATTTATCAAGCTTCTTCAGGTTACAAGTGACGTTTATTTTGTCAATGGATATTCTCAGAGTATTTTCCGTGCTGAAGATCGGTTCGCTGTTTTGCAATGATTCGGGGTTCAAAGATTCACAAGTCCAACCCGGCGCGTCATATTCAGGTGTTCTTTTGCCAAGATATCTCTGATAACATATCCACAAATTTAGGTTCGGCTCAAGAGTCAATTCTTTAAAGAAGGTCTCCGAATGTGTGAGTTTTCTCGAAGAAATATGTTGAAAAAGTGTGCTGAAAGTGCAGTTTTTACGCGCTAAAAAATTCATAACTTGAAGATCGTGGCTCGTTTTAAACCCATTCCGGTGGCCAAAATTCCGTATTGACGTCATCTATGTTTTCATCTCTCAAGGGTGGAAGCCAATTTCGACCAGAAGGTCTTCAAAAATGTGGTTTATCAAGTATATTCGTACAGAAAATTTGTGACAGAAGTTTATTTGCGCCATGTTTAGAAAATCATAACTTGGTCGATTTTCATCGTATCGAGCTGGTTCCGGCGCAAAAAATTTCACAAATTGAGTTGGCTAAGTTTTCACAGAAGGTATTGAGTTCGAACGGTATCCAAAAGGCCTTCGTTTTTTGTTCAGAGTGCGTGTGACCTGCCGAAAATCCTGAATGTTGAATATTATTTCATCTGGGTCAAAACTTCAAAAATTCATAACTCGGACAATTTTTATCGGATCGGGCCCATCTTTTTACACAAGGTCACTGACTCAAATATCTACAACTTTTCTTCCAAAATAGATACCGGATTATGCTCCGATCAATATCAGGTTTTTATTGAAGAACGTGTCAGAGTCGACACTGGAGCCCAAAATAAGTTTGTCTGAGCTGAAACTTCAAAAATTCATAACTAATTCACCGTTTATCCGATTGAGCCCATTTTTGGACAGGAGTTAGTTCTTGATGTCGGCTACATTTTGTTTTCACATTTAAACTTCAAAAATTGCACTTAAGCCCCTACGACTTAGCCTAAAACGTGACGAACTCAAGTGAACATTGGAGACCCAATTGCACATTCAAAGCCCATTTTTTCTCTCTAATTTCTATTATATAATCTCATTATTTTCACACAAACAAGGGAGACGAAAAAACCTTTGCCACAACGCTGTTAGAATATCAAATTCTTTCAAGAACCCTAAAACCTTGAAATCCTTATTACAAACTCCCATCTCACTACAAACAAGCCATCCTTGTCACAAACCCATATCTCACTACTTCTCCAGTAAGGGTAAGGCTGGTTTGATCTCCATGATCAAAAGGGCATAGAAGCATTCATCTCACTACTTCTTCAGTAAGGATAAGGCTGCTTTGATCTCCATGATCAAAAGGGTATAATCATTCATACATGCCATATCGGTTTTAACATTAAATTTTTTTCCATATATTTGTTTTATTTGTATTTCATGATATATACTAATTTGTTTAATGTGGCTATGAGATTCAACAGGTTTGACTATTATGGTCCCATGCAGGTTTATTACAAAACACTGAGGTCGGATCATAACAACCACCAATGTATGACAAGGCAGATATCCTAAGGAGGTTAAGGCAACCATCTATTTAAAACTTTTTTTTCATAAAACCTAATATTTTTCACAAACTTTTGATTTTTTACAATAAACTCGATTAATTAATTTTAGGTTTTTTTTAAATTTAATTTTAGGTTTTAAATTAATTTTCGGTTCAACAACCACCCATGATATTTGCATTATTTTTATTTTCTAACCCTATTTTTCATTGATGTTTCTTCCCCTATCTATTTTTTAGCAAACTTAATATTTTTTATTAATCATTAGACATAAATTTTTTTTTAAACTTTTTTTAATTAAAATTAATTAGGTTTTAGGTTTTTTTAATTAACTTTTTTTCTTTCAAAATTAACCTTTTTTATTAATTAAAATCAATTAGGTTTTAAGATTTTTTAATTAACCATTTTTTTAAAAATAACTTTTTTTTATCTCAAACAAATTAGGATTAGGTTTTTGTTTTAGTTAGTAACTGAATTTTTGGCTTTTTTTTCACTTATTAATAAATTAAGTTAATTAACTTTTTTAATTAAAATTAGTTAGAATTAGGTTTTTTAATTAACTTAAAATATTTTCTATAAAAAAACACCAAAAACATTAACTTAGAATTTTAGGTTTTAATTTTTCCTTAATTTCTTTTTATTTATTCTTTTACATTTTAATTTCTAGAAAAATTGTATAGGTCGCATTATCAATGTAATAGCGTAGATTTAGCTTTTCTCACGTTTTTTTTCCTTCTAATTATGTAATTGCTCCGAAGTTTGTAATAGTTTAATTTAGGGCTTTTACTTATCGCTTTTCCCCGGGTTTTTGGATATGTAATTAATCCCCCTCCCCGAAGCCTTGTAATATCGTAGATTTATTTTCTCGCATTTTTAATTCCCGCAAATATTTAACTGTCTAGATGTATGTTAATAGGGTTGTATGACAAGAATGCATGACAAATAAAATTAAAATAGTAGATCACCTTAATTGTGCAAAGATTAAATAACTGAAATCAAACACATGCACATGCTCACTCTTAGGGTATGCCTCACTTGGTTGCCTCGGAAAACAATGGTCATGTCCCTCGAACGTAGGGATACCCTTAGCAAAGACACTCGGTTAAAATCATCATAAAGATCATGATCCCTCGATGTCCCTCGAAGTTGCCTACGGTATATGATCTTGTCCCTCGATGTTGCCTAAGAATAATATAATGACAATCCCTTCGAAATGCTAAGATATCCTTACATGTTGCCTTCAATGACCATTACGTCCCTTTCGATAGTCCCTCAAACTCCAATGACGGTGCTACCTATTTCTCAATAGTAGGATAACATTGTCCAAAGGAAAAAAGAATAGAAATAATATTTTTTTGAGTGGGTAGATGCTAGTAGGTACTTGCTCAAAACAAACTTTTCCACACTTACACTCTTTTCAAACAAAGTTTTCAAAACGACTCCGTAACACTCTTGAAGACAGAAGCAAGAGTTAAATCGAAGTAAAACAAAAACTTTTCAAAACACACAAACACAGAAGCAATTTTTAAATGATGGGAAAGTACCTAAGAGCCCGTAGAAGACTACAGATAGAAAGGGTGCTAATACCTTCCCTTTCTATAATCTACCCCCCGTACTCAAAATCTCGAAAAAAGGAATTTTTCTGTGCTTTTTTCCTTTCTAGTTGGATAAAATAAAAGTCGGTGGCGACTCTTGCTTACCGCATATTTACGAATACAAAATGCAAACCGGTATTAACAGTCGGTTCTGCCACTGTATCACAGGAAGGATCTGGGGCGCGTGCCAGGTATTGGGAAGGTGAGACACACCGAACCTGCAATCAAATTATTAGAAAATAAAAATGCCAAACCTGGGTCTCGAACCCAGGACTCTCGCCTCCCATACGTTCCTCCTTACCACCAGGCCCAGTTGTCATTCGTTGATATATATGACAAAATAATAATATAATGGAAACAAAGCTTCATGCCCAAAACATGCGCGTGAATTTAAATGGACCAATGGAAGTCAGCCACAAACCCGTCTCTTTCCTCAAGACTGTTGTTTTAAAAAGAGCTTTTACCTACGGACGAACTCGTCATTATAGGCTATAGTGACAGTTTTTTTGCGTGGCTACAAACCTGTAAATATTAAAAATGTAGCACAAGTAATATCAATCCCAAACAAGGGCAAGGGTAAATCGGAAATAACCCCCTGAGTGCTATGGTACCCATAATTTTAGCCAATTTTCCCTAGAGAAGGAAACCCCAAATTCGAGCTCATGAACCCTAGCCATGGCAGATGTCCATACCTGCACTCAAACTCCAATCAAAGCATTCCAGTACGTTGCAAATATGATAACAAACATAGATATATAATCAAAACATGTTTATGATGCAAGAATCATTTTAACCAAATTTTGAAAAAAAGGGCAAACCGTGAAGGTGCTAGCGCGTGATTCTTGATGCTTTAGGCGTTGATAATGCTTGCAATCGCTTCACAGAATGTCCAGGAATATGTTTTGATTCTTGGAATGGCTTGAAACAACCTGTAATGAAAGATTCGATCTGCACTTTTTCACAAAAAGGTTGAACTTTGTTCTTGTTCTTGGGAGGCAGGTTGCGCATGTTTTTTTTTCTCTTTTAGGGTTCACAAAGCTTCTCTATAAGTAATGAATCCAATGAGGTCAATAAAAATTGGAAAGAATCAAAAGATTGATGGTCTTGAAGTTTTGATTCAAATCTTTCCAAAATTGGAGATTTTCTATTCTTTTTAGAGCTTGCACGACTTGTTTGATCATTGCCAGCATATGAGATCTATAATTCAATGCAAAATAAATCCTATTCCACAAATTTGATTTTATTTTATTTTATTTGAATTTATTTGATTTTAAATGAATAAAAATCAAAATATATTAAATAAAAATAAATAAAAAGGCATGGAGGGTCCCATGGGTCATGGACCATGCTAAGACTGAGACTCAATCCTAAAAAAATGGGCCTATGTGGAAAAAATGCAATTTTGAGCATTGTTGACTTTGGGCAAATTTCCAAAAATGACCAACTTTGATAATGCATATCTCTCTCAATTTTGACCCTATGAGGGTGTTTTTGGACTTTTTAGAAAGCTTAGGATGTCCCCTAAGCAACCCCTTTGGTTTAATCTCAATTGGGTCTTCCATGTTCATGTAAGGAGCTTTGACCCAAAAGGTGTTTTTGTTGACTTTTTGGAATGACCTATAATGTCTGAATTCATATCTTTCCATGAGTGCATTTCTTGGACTTGAGGACCGAAGATGAGTTGTAGGAAACTAAATTCTCTTCAAAATGAGCCTTGGAGAGAAATTTCGGATAAAGTATGAAAAAGTTATGCTTGGTCAAAGTTTGGTTGACTTTTCCTAAGAAACCCTAATTTAGCAACTTTTGAGTTTTGATGAATTAGGAGCATTCCTTGGGAAATCATGATCAACCCTTGATAAAATGATGGATATCACTTTAAAATGTTGATGCTTACCAAAAATCTTGAAGTTTGACTGTATGTGGGCCACAATTGACTTTTTACCTAATATAGTTAATTTTCAAGCATCTGAGCAGTTGGCTGAGCAAACTTCTTGTGAAAGGCATGAAACTTGACATGGATGGTCTTGAGAACATATTAGGACTATGGAGAGTATATGAGGCCTTTTAAGTTCCCCCGTCTTGATGAAAATGGAAACCCTAGTTGGAGGTTAATTGCTTTAGGAGAGAGTTTGTCTTGTCAACTCTTGGGCATCCTTGAGAAAATTGAGGATCTCAATGAACATATGTTAAGTAAAATGGGAGGGAAAATTTTGGGGTACAACAACATGCAAGCGAGAATGTGTCATCTTCTAATAAGAAGGCTATTCGTTTAGTATTAGTATAAATAAGAGTCTTTTAGTTTAGCTTTATGTGTGTTCAATTGTTGTACAAATTACTCTATACACTCAAAGTGTCAAAGTCAATCGAGAAACGAGTTCTGAGAATTTACGTCTGAAACACCACATTTTATATTTGAATACAATCTTTACATTTTTAAAGTCATTTATGATATCTTTACATTTTTCATTCGAAACCTTTTCTTTATACTTTCTCAATCAAAGTGTTTAATTTTATCTTTTGTCACTTACTTTCTTTATCTTTATTGTCTCTACCATTTATGTTCAAATTTATCTTTATAATCGGAAAAAACTAATATCCATAAAAGACTTATAGAATAACTAAGAAACATACACTATTGTCCTAAGATCAATCTAGTCGATCCTATAATTAACAAGAGTCATTATAATTGGGAAGACTAGCGATTGTTTACTAAATTTTACGACAATATGGCACGCCCAGTGGGACCCATTGTCTAGTTGTTAGGAAAATTTAGTTTTACAACACAATTTTTTCCGTTAAACATTGTTGCATGAGATTGCGAAGTGGTAGAATAGCCAGACCTAATGAATCAAGACCTAAGAGGAAATACGTTAGGAGAATGCTCAATCCACCAGTCAACAATGGAGAACAACCCCCTCCTTCGATGAGGGAAAGTATGGTTGCAGTATGTGATACGGTGGCAGGACCGACTGTTAATACTGGTTTTGCGTTTGTGTTCGCAAATGTCGCGGTAAGCAAGAGTCGCCACCAGCTTTTCTTTTATCCAACAAAGTAAAGGCTGAAAAGAATAGAAAAAGAACTTTTTCGAGAGTTTCTGAGTAAGGGGGTTAGATTATGAAAATGGAAGGTGTTAGAACCCTTTCCATCCGTAGTTATCTATGGGATCTTAGAGGTTTGCTCATTTTGAAATACCTTTGTGGTTTGTGCATTTGAAAATGTTTGGAAAATTCCTTAGTGTGGCCACTTGCTTTGTGTTTAACTCTTGTATCAGTCCTCAAGAGTGTTAACAATGTAAATGTTTTTGAAACTTGTTTTTGAAAAGTAGTATTTGTGTAAGTGCAAAAAGTGTTTTTGAGCAAACTTCTAACAGCTATCTACTTTTATACTTGAAAAAGGTCATTCTTTTCCTCCTATCCTTTAGACAGTACTATCCTACTATTAATGAGTAGGTAGCCCTATCGTTGGATGTATTAGGGACATTCGAAAGGGACGTTACAGTCATGAAGGCAACTTGTGGAGACACTTTAGCAATTTTGTTTTAGGGACTAGATCATTTACCGAGAAGGCAACTGTAGGGTCATCGAGGGACTATGATCTTTTGATTTATGGGTCTTTGCTAAAGTGTTCCTGCCTCATGACTGTTTTATTTTTGAAGGCAACCAAAGTGGGAGATACCTTAGAGCTGTATATGTGCAAGTGTATTATATTCAGTTATTTTTCTTCATTTTGTTGAGTTTGCTAACATTTGATTATTAGTCTTTTCATACACGCCTAGTTACTAGCAGTTAATATGTATACAGGAATTTAAAGTGCAGAAATGTAAAGTGCGAGAATGTAAATCCTACGCTATTACATGGACTTGTGAGAGGTACATTATAGAAACGCGAAAAGTAAAATCGTAGTTACTAGTACAAACCGGGAAGCAGTTACAATAAGATGAAAAAAATGCGAAAATAAATAAATGCACAAACAAATTAAAATTGACGTCTAAATCCTAAGGAAAAAAAATCTTTTTATTTGTTTTGTATAAAAGAAAATAAAGCCTAGGTCTAATTAATTTTAACTTTAAGAAAAAAGATGTTAAAATAATTAATTAATTTATTCATAAATTAATTTGATTAATAAAACACTAACCTAATATTTTTTTGTGATTTTTAGATTTTAAGATTGATTCAAATGATAAAGTCAATAAAGAAATAACAAAAAAAGAACAAAGAATAATAACATAAAAGGCCTCCTTCGATTACAGGAAGAAGTGGGCCTTTCGATTGAAGTGAAAAATGGGGCTTGAATCCAAGGAATGTTGTCTTTCGATTGAAGGGTCTCATCCTTCGATCCAGGGAGAGATTGCCTTTCGATAGAAGGGTGCCACCCTTCGATCCAGGGAGATGCTTCCTAGAAGTCCTTGCTGGAAACTGTTTGATGGGTCCCTTGTGAGGACGCTATACCTGTAAACATGCTAGCAAACAAAAGACATGACCTGGGTGTAAAACCCAGGCCCTTTGATTCTGTCTAGAATGACAAATCGAATGAAACAACAAATATGGATGTGTTATGTAAATACAAAGTTTGACATTTTACCCTCTCTTACCAGTAGTTGGAACCTTCGATTTGGCACTTTCTAGATGTGGGTATCTTTGATCTGGGACTTCTGGGCATGGATACTTTTGTTGAAGGGTTGCTTTGGCTTGGATTACTTATGAAAATTTTGACAACCTTTGCTGGGTTTGTGGGCAGCGTATCTCTAATCTCCTTGTCCCTTTGTAATGTGTCCTTGGCCTCGTATTTATAAGAGTGTGAGGGTGCATTAAAATGGCAAGGGAAAACCATTTAACCAGGCCTTTAAAGCCATGAGACAAGAATCAGACATATTAAAAGATTTCCTTTTTGAAATATTCATATCTCTTTGGAATCTTGAGTGAACCTGGACACCTTTAATTTTTGAATGCCTTCAGGCCATGCTCTTAGATTGGCCTTGAGTTGCCTCCTTCGAATGGAATTCTTATGTACCCTTCGAATGGGCCTTCTGAATGCTTCTTCGAATGGACCTTTACATGTTCTTCGAATGGACCTTTACATGTTCTTCGAATGAGTCATTTACATGTTCTTCGAATGGGCCTCTTGCCTAGTGTGCTGGCAAGTTGAGGGGCCTTTGTCTTTGTGAATCGAAACAAACTTGTAGGAGATTCTTTCCTTGTGAATCGAAGGCAAGCCTGAAGTAGTTAATGCATAGTCGAAGCATTATGAAATTGACTTGATCGAAGGGGGTCCAGTGCTCAATCGAAGACTTGCAGACCAAAGCTTGATCGAAGGGTTCCAAACACCTAATCTAAGCTTACTAATCAAAGCCCGATTGAAGAGTGCAAAATGCCAAATCGAAGACTGGTGAGTCAAGCCTGTATCGAAGGATTTTGGATACCCAATCGAAGACTTTTCCCAGATGCCAATCGAAAGACACTTTGTTCATCTTCAAAAAACTTTATTTTCTTTAGGCAAGTGTTTGTGACTAACCATGTAAGGGAAAACCTTGGAAAACATGAGAGGGAAAATTTTGGGATACAACACAATATATATAACAAAATCGATTCCATTAATTGCGGAGGCGATACCAACGAATGCCCATAGTGGACCAATCTTCTCCCCAGTGAGAACACATGGTCAACCTTTGACCCCAAGACCACCAGGGATGAGAAATTTCAGAAATCTTGTATCTGGGTTTACGATGCCAATGGATGGCCATGAACAGATTTATCGTATGCCAACATCAGTAATGGCAAGTTTACACAATAGCATATCAACATTCCTTGATCCATGAATGTCTATGTTCGCACCATTACAAAGATCAGGATCAGGCTTAAATAATATGGGTCAAAATATCCAATCCCCTGGATTTGCTGCCTAGATGCTTAGAATTACGAAGAATTCTACGGTGTCATTTAGATAACAGATTGATGATAGCAACTACAAAATGGTTGGTGTGCTAGCCCAACATCTGGACATAATATTTAATCATTTCATCTAAAGTGCTACCCAAACTAATCAACAAAATGCTCAGACGAACCAGCAATTGGAATCGCAGATGGCACAAATTATATATTTCTCTCGGGCCCCTCAGGCCCCAGTTCGACAACCTCGTCAAGAATGGGTAAGAGAAAACCAAGGAGTGGTTTTCAAAGAAGATCTAACAATTAACCAGTCGCATCCAACAACACCAAATGCTGGCAAAGTTAACCAGGGGAAAAGAGTTGAACAGCCTAAGATCGAACCAACAATACCTAAAAAAGTACAAGCCCCAAGGGTGATAATGGTTAACCGAAACTAAGATGCATATGAAGTCATTCATCGTGTTCGACAAGATGAATTTGTAGAAGAAAATAATCTGGCAGCCATGGTCAAAAAGATAATGGCGCAAAATGGGGTAAACACAGTCCTTTGAAGGCCAAATTATACTTCCCCTTTATCTGAGTATGTTTTACAAACAGAGTTATCCAGCGGATATGAAGTTTCAAAGTTCACAAAATTCTCTAGTGATACCAGTGAATCTACCGTTGAACACATAGCCAGATACTTGACCGAGGCTGGGGATATTGTTCAACAAATTGCCCTTAAGGCGTTACAAGAATGGAAATACTGAAAAGTAAATAAAACTGGAAAGGAAATCATCCAAGGTCCATCAATGCTCCCATGGTCTCTTCTTATCAGTGCGGACATAGTCGTTGAGAATATGCTCGTTCTCCAACTGCCTAGTCAACCTCTGGATCTTCTGCTCCTGCTCGTTGAACTTCTCCCGATAAGAATCCCGTTCCTCCCTCAATTGCATCCAAGATCTCTTCAGTGCCCCAATGTCAGTGGGCATATAAGGATGAAGAATGGTTGGAAGAACCCCTTCTTCATTAGAAACTTCAAGAGTGATAGGCCAGACAGCTTCATATGGCATCCCTAGCTTCTGGGCACGGATGCGGACCCATCTGAGATATGGCTCCATTGGCAGAGAAGTCTTTGGGCCAAACTCATGTGGATCATACTGGTGAACTCTATCCCAAGCCTTTATGAATCTGCGACGTTGCTCGTCACTATCCTCTTGAAAATCAAAGATGATATGAGCCATTAGCAGCTCATGGGGTCCTTCTCTTCTGGCTCTTCCAAACTGACGGAGAGCTAAGCATGGGTTGTAAGGAATTCCTCCATGGGTCCCTATCAATGGTACATTGGGATACTCCCCACATCGATCAATGATAGTCACCTCATCCATACCCTTGAGGGTCTAGATAATATCGTTATGAGAAAGAGACATCACCCTATAAGCCCAACCCATTCCTTCTTTGTTCTTCAACACTGACTTGGGGAGGTGTGAAATAAACCACCTCGACAATAATGGAGCACAACACATTAAGGTTCCCCGCTTTCGGGAAGTACGAGCATAGAGCTGATGAAGAATGTCACCCAAGAGAGTGGGTACAGGGTTTTGAGAGATGAAGATCTTTATCGCATTCACATCAACAAAAGTGTCAGGATTCGGAAACAATACCAAGCCATAAATCAGAAGAGCCAGAATATCCTCGAAGGCCTTAAAGTCTAGGCTATCCCAGAAGTAGTTAGCCTTGCCAACCAAGAACTTAGTCAGAAAACCTTTAGCCCCACTTCTAGTCTCCCAATTAGCCATTACCTCCTCTTTAGTCAAATGAAGGGTTGCAACAATTTCTTCGGGCCTAAGGGTCTTTTCCCATCTAGTAAACGGAGTCTGCTCTAGAATAGAGATACCGAGTAGCTCAGAGAACTCTTCTAGGGTAGGAACCAACTGGAAGTCCTGGAAAGTAAAACAATGGTACAGCGGATCATAGAACTGGACTAGGACACTCATCATCTGCTCGTCCAATTTGGAGGTGACCAAACTGAGAAGAGAACCAGGCCTCCTGATGAAGGAAGTAGTGTCAGGCATCTTGGCAACCAACTCTTTAAGCAAGGTAGGTACTTGTACAAAGTTGATCCGGATGGTATTCTTACGCATAGGCATCATGATGACCTACAAAACAGAGCAAAGATGAAACCCTCCTGTCTTTGAAATAGGTTAGTCTTATGCAAGATGTATGCAATGTTATGATATCATGATGTCATGATAAAGGCACACCACAAGTATCCACAATAAGCAAACATGGTAAAGGCACACAAGTCATACTGAGAGCCCTTAGATTTCAGGCTGGCATGGAGCTTAGGTACTACCTTCTTTCAGTTCAGTTGGTTTAAACCTGTCCTAAAAATAGTAACCGGGTTCTAGAGGATCTCAATATCACTGACTACCCTCAATCGGTCATAATTCCAGTTTAGCAACCATTTCTTGCGGCCGAAATCATCGCGAGAGTTTAGTCTCAATGAGTGTAGCATACTGCTACTGTTCTATGGCCAAGTTGGTCAATTTAAGGTTCTAAGGTCAGTTGGTGCTTAATGACCCCTTAGAAGACCCATATTCTCCCCGTTCCAACACAAGGGATATCGGTACAGAAATAAAGTGCCACACCAACGTAGCTACTGATTCAACCGTGTCGGTCTACGCTGGACAGTTCCCTCACAGTTTATTGCTACTTACCTAAAGGGTATCCCCAGATCCGGGTTAGGATCTATAGAACTCCAATACAAGCCCACAAAATTAAAGCATACAAAGCATACAATTGAAAACACAATGATCTAATCCTAAGGTACACCTCGCTTATTAATATCCCCAACAGAGTCGCCAGTTCTGTGATCGATGGGAATAGAACTGACTGTTTTGGACATGCTGGTTCGCGTTTGCGTTTGTTTTCGCAAAATGTCACGGTAAGCAAGAGTCGCCACCGTCTTTTATTTTATCCAACAAGGAAAGGACAAAAGCACAGAAAAATTCCTTTTTGAGATATTTCTCGGGTTCGGGAGGTAAATTATAGAAAGGGAAGGTGTTAGCACCCTTTCTATCCGTGGTTATCCACGGGATCTTAGGTACTTGCTCAAAGTGTTTTCAAAATTTTGCTTTTCTTTGTGTTTGTGGGTTTGAAAGAGTTTTTTGTTTGAAAAGGAGTGTAAGTGCGAAAAGTTTTGTTTTGTTTTTAAAATGAGCAAGTACTTAAGAACCATCTACCTACTCGAAAAAGGAATTAATCTGTGTTAATGTCCTTTAGACAATGTTATCCCACTATTGAGGAGTAGGTAGCACCGTCGTTGGAGTTTTAAGGGTCAACTCGATTAAGGGACGTGTGGCCACTAAAGCAATGTTAGGACGCCTTAGTGGTAACCCTAATGTCTTAGATCCTTTTTCCTAGGCAACTATGATCTTTGGACAAGAGGGCGACCTCTAAAAAATCCTATACTCAATGACCACGTTCGAAGGCAACCAAGTGAGGTGTACCCTAAGAGTGTACATGTGCGAGTGTGTTATTTCGGTTAATTTTATCTGTACATGTCATGGGTGAGCTATGTTGATTTTAAGTTCATACATTGGATCTTGTCATGCATTCCTTATTATCAAACATCTAACAGTTAATATTGTGCGAAAAATAAATTGCGGGAAATTAAATCTAGCTATTACAAGGCGTCGGGTATTTGCATCGCCAAAAACAAACCCTTTAATTTAAATTGCGGAAAATAAAAGAAAGCGATAAATAAATAAAGTCCTAGTTAAAAGCTATTACATACCGGATGCAATTACTATATTGGATAAAAAATGAAACGCGTGCGAGAAAATTAAATCGGCGTATTTTTTAGGGTTTTGACCCTTTTTTGAAAGAAAGTATGTTTTTTGTTATTTTTAAATTAAATTAAATTAAACCTAAGTTAATTAATTAATTAATAAAAAGAGATATTTTTGGATTTTTTAATATTTTAAGGAAATAAAATAACATTGATTAAAATTATTAAAAAAACCTAATTCTATATTAATTTTAATTTATTGCAAAAATATTAAAATTGTACCTAATTAAAAACTAAATTAATTGGTTAATAATTATTTACAAAAATAGAGTGATGAAATTAAATTTAATAAATAAAAATAATATTTTTTATGTTTTTGATTTTATGAGAAAAAATTAATTGGCTGGTAATAATAATAATAATTAATAAAACAATTAACTAAAAAGAAATATAAAAGAGAAAAAGAAATAAACCCAGGGGGGTGTTAAGCCCAAATTGGTGGTGAAAAGAGCAATCTCCAGGCCCAATTACGCCAACCTTGTTTGACTTTTTGGATCACCCATGCACTTGTTGACTTGGACACATGATAGTCCCTCAATCTTAGCCTTCAGATTTGGCCAGGTGGCCATCTGACGTCTGGATCTTTGAGGCATATGGTGGACCATGTTTTGAGCGTTGCATGAGAGTGCCTGAAGAATAATCAAATAAATGTTTTAGGGGACCTGGGATTCGAACCCAGGTCCCAAGGGGTTTTCCACTAGCGCGCTTGCCAATCCAACTAAACTGCTTAATTGTTATTAGAATAGATAGATAATATTATAAAAGTAAAGCAAGCAATATACTGAAAATAACAAAAATGCGCTAAATTGGTTTGAACGGGCCAATGAAGACAAGCCACGTCTTCATCTTCTTCCACAAACCCTGTATTTTTTTCATGTGGATTTGATTCCGCATCAAAATCCATGGCTTGCTTCTAAAATCCATCCTAGGCTATAAAAATCAATTCCAAGACCAAGGCTTGCTTCGTCTCTTTCCACTGAACACAACCATGGTCATTATTTGTCCTGATTTTGCCTGTATAAAAATGCCTAAAAAACAAGCACATAAACCCTAGCTTCGGGTACATGATTATAGGCTATGAAAACAAAATTGAATAATGCAGACATGTATGAAATTTGACGTTAAGCATGATTGTACAAAAAAAATGGCAAAAAGATGCAAGAGAATGGATTTACAATTTCATGTTCAGAGCTATGTTCATGGGCACTTACAGCGTGTTTCAGGCGATGAGAGGGCTTGGTTCTGATTGCTATAGCTTCAGGGGATTGCAAGCAAGAACACCACGTTGAGATTTTGGATTGAAACGAGCTCTAAGTGTGATTTCAGTTTCCATTTTTTCAAGCTTTCTCTCCAATTTTGTTTGGCCGTTTTTGCAGTCTTCAGGCCGTGTCCTTGATGTGTATGGCTTGTGTGTGTATATGGGAATGAATTAGGTCAAGAGTTGGGCTTTCAATCCATGTGCATTCAAGGTTTGTGATTTGATATGATCACCATTGATAAAGTTTCCAAAATTGTATCAAATCTGATATTTTGTGCACAACAATGCTTGATACGAATTTGATTGAGTGTATCTTGGTAATGAAGACCTGTAATAATCAAAAAAGATCTCATTCCATTAACTTTTGGATTTTATTTGAGTTAATATTGATTTAAAATGAATTAAATCAATAAAAATTAAATAAAATAGAAAAATAAATGATTGGTCATGAAATTGAAGATAGGACACGTGTGTGGTGTGACAAGATCATATCAAGTGGAAAAAGTGGGCCCTTTTGTCAAAAATTGGAGTTTTGAGGATAGTTGACTTTTGGCAATTTTGGAAAAATGCCCAACTTCATCAATGCATAACTTCTTCAATTTTGAACTTTTGGAGGTGTTCTTTGACTTTTTAGAAACCTTGAGATGTAATCTAACCAACCCGTTTTGTCTAATATCATTTTGATATTATATGCTCAAGTTATAAGCTTTGGAAACAAAGGTGTTTTTGTTGACTTTTAAAAATGACCTATAATGTCCAAATTTGTAACTTTTTGTGAGAGCATTTCTTGATCTTGGGGTGTGAATATGGATTGTAGGAAATTGCATCCTCTTCAAAATTAGCTTTGGATGGGTCATTTCTCATAAAGTATGATAAAGTTAGGCTTGGTCAAAGTTGAGTTGACTTTTCCTGCAAAACCCTAATTTAGCAACTTTTGAATCTTGATGAATCTTGAGCAATCCTTGATGAATCATGATCAACCCTTGATCAAATGATGAATTATCCTTCAAAATGAGAATGTTGGCAAAAAATCTTGAGGTTTGACTGTATTTAGGTCACAGTTGACTTTTGCCCTAGCACAATCGATTTTTGGACTTCTTGAGCAATTGATTGACCAAACTTTCTCTACAAGGCTTGAAATTTTCCATGGATGAACTTGAGAACATATTAGGACATTGGGGAGAACTTGAGGCCATTTGGATGCAAGGACCTTGATGCAACACAAAACCCTATTTGAATTGACTGCCTTATGAGGTGATTTGACTGTCCAACTCTTGATCCATCTTGAACAACTTGGAGATGATTCTTGACATGTCTTGAGAAATATGGGAGGGAAAATTTTGGGGTACAACACTAGGGCTAGTAAAAATAATAGAAGATAAAGGGTAGAATGCATCGAAATGGACGACGAAGAACCTGAAGTCTATATTGACCCTATGGGTTTCGACGAAAATGAGATAGATCTGGCCAAATTAAAGCAAGGGCCACCTTATTCACGAAAAGTTCTTGCTCCTTCGAATGGAAAAAAATCCCGTCGAACAGGAAAAGTATGACAAATTCCCAAAGAGGGCATACAACTTAAATGTGATGAAGTGTGACAAAATCTTCTACTTATTAGTAAAAGATGGCCAAATGTTAGTGCCACCTGACACTAAAATTCCTCCGTTAGACAATGAAAGAAAAGAGGATTTTGCAATTATCATAATTTCATAGGCCATAAAACCTGAGAATGTTTTCTTTTCAAGGGTTTGGTGCAAAATGATATCTGTGACGGAAGACTTAAGTTTGGTGAGAAGAAAAAGGTTCAAATGAAATTTGATTCAGACCCTCTGCATGCAGCTTACACCCACTGCACTGAACCAACGGACATCAACATGATTAAGGCTGTTGAGGGCTTCAAAGACAACAACACCAAGAATGAAACTGCTGAGGGTTTAAACAGGGTGTCGAAGTAACAGAGGCTACTGAAGGTCTTAAGGTCAAGTTCCAAAGAATTAGGATCGCTGATGGTTCTAATGTCGAAGTCAATATGGTGGAATTAAGTGGGGAAGCAAACATGGATGCTAACAAAGAGGATATTTAGAGGGAGAAAGACCTAATGAAAGTGGCTTATCCAAAGGCCAACGAGAATTTGCTCAATTTTCTTCTTCGTTGCCAGAAGAAAATTTTTGAGGCCTTAATGTGTCCTATATACAGTTCAATGTACGATAGGAAAGTTGTTGATAACTTGGAGAGAGTTCGAATTGCCAGAAGAAAAGGAAATTAGAAAAATGATGGGGGCAGGTTTATGTTCGATGAGAAGGGAATTCCTCGAAGGGAGAAACAAGGAGGACAAAACCTCAGGGTAAGTAAGCATGCTTTGTTCAAGCCTACTGCAGATATTCCAATGAATAAATAGGTGAAGCTTGTCGAAAACAGAGCTCCAGGATAGGGAAAGGGGCGAAGCTTCGAGTTTCGTTGAGGCTCTTTGATTGCCTATAGAAGAGAGTTCCAAGTGTCCAGACAACAGGAATATAGGTCTGCGAATTATAAGGGAAAGAATCCCATGTCAAGGTCTCAATGGAGAAGATTCCAACAAAAGAAGAAAGCAGAGAGGGAGGCAGCTAAGCAGGTATGGCCTGATCTAGCACCAACCAGCCTCCATCCACTAATAGGGTCAAAGACAAAAGATTGATAGGGAGGAAACTATTCTCTCCTAAAGCATAAAAATCCAAGGGAAAAATACCAAAGCAGCCTCTTGATGACGAGAATATGCTGACAGGTGATTTTAACTCAGGTTCTGAGTCATTTCTAGACATTAATTGTAATCTTGTTTATGTGTTGCCTTAAGAGTATGATCAGGTAACGGAAGTCGAAGGAACTGAGGAAACTGATGAAGTTGAAATGGCCAAACACAAAATAGTGTATTACTATGTTATGAATAATGGCGCGGTCGAAGAACAAAATGCCTTCTTTGAAAGGCTAGAAGAGGGGATGAAGAATCATTAAAGCCCTTGTTCATAAGAAGGAAAGTGGCGAATAACGAGCTTAACAAGATCTTGGTAGACCGTGAAGCGACAATTTACTTAATGATGCGGTTTATGCTAAAGTAGATAGGAATGTTCGATACACACTTAAAGCCCCATAACATGGTATTATCGAACTACGAAGGGAAAATTCACCACACCTTGGGAGTCATACAGGTTAATCTGACATTAGGTACCATCACAAGGCCCACAATGTTTTTTGGTTATAGCCTTAAGGGCCAATTATAACTTTCTCCTAGGAAGGGAGTGGATCCATGGCATTGAGGTTGTACCTTCTTCACTTCACCATAAAATTTAAATTTGGAGGGAAGACGTAATAATGGGGAATATCGAAGCGGAACAAAGCTACTACATGTTTGAATTAAACCATGTAGGCAGACGCCACTTTGATAGAAATCTGGAGAATATAAGGCCTTGCAACTCTGCAAATCATGCATATTCGCCATAAAATGAAGCCCTTTATTTCCTCAACTTACATCGAACCCATGGGTTCCAATGGAAAAGAGAAATCATGGGGGAAGAAGACGATGTAGAAGGGGTACTTGGACTCCGGCCCACTGGCTAGGGGACAAAGATAGTGATCATATCTAAGTTCAATTTCTTGGAACATATTTCGGCTTATATAGCCAAAAACAAACTAAAACGACCTTAGAGGCTAAAGTAAGATACATGGTTATCGAAGCCAAAGAGACTTCGGTTCATATGAAGGGACCTATCATGGACTTAGAACAAGAGCCACCATATATGTCACCTATCAAATCACCAAGTCATAGGCTCGATGCCATCTATGATGATGAGCCTTTAGGCTTTGAAAAGGATCCAGTGGCAACGGATGTCAAGATGTTGGATCAGGATCCTCTAGAAGAAATAGACTTGGGAGATAGGAATGGAAAAAGGCCAACGTATATCAGCACTAACATCATCCTGGAACTCAAGGTCAAATTAATCCAACTCTTAAAAGAGTTTAAAGACTGGTTTATGTGTAATTACAACAAAATGCCTGGATTAAGCAGGGAACTAGTGGAGTTGAAGCTACCTATCCAGCCTGGGAAGAAGCCAATCAAGCAAACCCCAAGGCGTTTCACACTAGAGATCATGTCGAGTATCAAAGAGGAAATTGAAAGGCTTCTCAAATGTAAGTTCATCCACATCATAAGGTACGTCAAATGGATTGCTAATATAGTTCCTATAATAAAAAAGAATGGGACTTTGAGGGTATACATTAACTTCATAGATTTGAATGATGCAACCCAAAAGGATGAATACCCTATGAATGTGGTAGAAATGCTAGTAGATTCAACCACATGTTTCGAATGCCTTACATACTTGATGGGTATTTAGGTTATAATCAAATCTTTATTGACAACAAATATGTACCCAAAATAGCATTTCAGTGCGCATGTGCCCTGGGTACTTTTGAATGGGTAGTCATGCCTTTTGACTTAAAAATGTTGTGGCAACCTATCAAAGGGCAATAAATTCTATTTTCCATGACTTCATCGAAAATTTCATGCATATTTATATTGATGACATTATTGTTAAGTATGTATCAGGAAAAAGTCATTTGGACCACCTTCGAAAATCCTTCAAAAGGACGAGAAGATATGGTCTAAAAATGAATCCTCTTAAATGTGCTTTTTGTGTGCAGGAAGGGGATTTTTTGGGTTTTGTTGTCCATAAAAAGGGATCAAAATAAATCAAAACAAGAAAAAGGCCATTGTGGAAGCGAAAGCACCATAAACCAAGAAGGAATTACCGTCTTTGCTGGAAAAAATCAATTTTTTGAGAAGGTTCATATCGAACCTCAATGGTAAAAATCAAGCCTTTTCACCTCTATTTCTCTTGAAAAAGGAAGGATTCGAGTGGGGAAAAGTACAACAAGAAGCCTTCGACAAGATCAAAGACTACCTTGTTCTCCCTCCAATATTATCACTTCCTTGTAGTAGTAGGAGTATGAGATTGTATATTTCTGCATCGGATGTCACAATAGAGAGCATGCTTGATCAATAGGATGATAATGGTATTGAAAAAGCCATTTATTATCTTAGTCGAGTCCTTAACAACATAGAAATTAGGTATACTTTGGTTGAAAAGTTATGCCTTTGTCTGTATTTCTCTTGTACAAAGTTAAAGCATTATATAAAACCCATTGATGTTTATGTTTTGTTCCACTTCGATATCATTAAACATATAACTTTTAAACCAATCTTGCATAGTCAAATTGGGAAATGGGAACTTGCCTTAACCAAATATTTCTTAACTTACATGCCCCTAAAAGCTATAAAAGGGCAAGTAGTCGCAAATTTCATAGTCGACCATGACATGGTTGAATGTACCCAAGACTTTATTGAGCTTGAACCTTGGAGGTTATATTTTGATGGTTCTACTTATAAAGAAGGAACTGGGATTGGAATCTTAATTATTTCTCCTTACAAAATTCCAACAAAATTCAAGTACAAGATTGGTGATCTTTGCTCGAACAACGAGGCAGAATATGAGGCTTTGATAGCTGACCATAAAATCTTGTTGGAATTGGGGGCAACTAGAGTCAAAATAAGAGGTGACTTTGAATTAGTTGTCAAGCATATAACTAGGAAATACATATTTGTCAAAGAAAATTTGATTGTGTACTTCGTTTTAGTGAATAGGTTGATACGAAGATTCAAGTATGTAAACATACAACACATTCCTTGACTTAAGAATCAGGAGGCCAATGACCTAGCTCAAATTATATCTGGATACAAGGTGTCAAAAGAGAAGTTAGAAGACATGGTCGAGGTTCGAGGAAGAGTATTAAAAACCAGGTTATCCCCGTCAGATTTAGAAGTAACGAAGTTAGGTTATGCAGACGAGGAAAATTTTGAATTTTTCGCCATTGATAACTTAACAATTACAAATTAGAGGAAGCCAATAGTTGACTATTTAGAGAATCCCATAACTTCTATAGAGCGAAGGGTTAGGTATCGTGATCAAAGTTATACTCTCATGGGAAATGAATTATTTAAAAAGACACCTGAAGGAATTTTGCTCAAGTGCCTCAGTGAAGGTGAGGCATATTTGGCTCCATCGAATGTCCATAATAAGGCATGCGGGGATCATCAAGTTGGCCATAAAATGAAATGGTTGATGTTTTAACAAGGAATGTACTGGCCAACGATGCTTAAATATTTCATTGAACCCGCTAAAGGATGCTAAGAGTGCTAAGTGCATGCAGGCATCGAACATGTTCCTGCAAGCGAACTACATTCAATAATCAAACCATGGCCTTTTAGAGGACGGTCTTTAGATTTGGTTGGCGAGATTCGACCAACATCATCTAATGGTCAAAGATGCATTTTAGTAGGGATTGGTTACTTTACTAAATGGATCGAAGTTATTCCTTTGGTGAATGTCGAATAGGAAGCAGTGATCGTATTCATTCAAAGGCATATAATTTACAAATTTGGATTCCCTGAGACCATTACAACTGACCAAGGATCCGTGTTCACTGGTCGAAAGATGCAGGAATTTTATAAAGAAGTAGAGATCAAACTATTGACCTCCGCACCTTATTATGCCCAGGAAAATGGTCAAGCCGAAGCAGCAAACAAGGTGGTGATCGGGCTAATTAAGAAGCATGTGGGGAAAAAGCCAAAATTAGCATAAGACCTTAGATCAAATTCTTTGGGCCTGTAGAACATCTCCCAAAGTGTCTACCAATGCTACACCATTTCGATTGACTTATGAGCATAACGCAGTTTTTCCAGTTGAGATTTGTCTCCAATCAACTAGAATATAAAGAGAATATGAGATTTCATCAGAGTCCTATTGGAACATGATGTTAGATGAATTTGTTGATCTAGAGTAAAAAAGGTTGAATGCTTTAGAGTTGCTGAGGAGACATAAGAAGAGGGTGGAGAATGCGTATAATAAAAAGGTAAAATTCAAAGTGTTTTAGATTGGAGATTTGGTGTGGAAAGTGATCCTACCTATGGACTGAATAGATAGAACATTAGGTAAATGGTCCCCAAATTGAGAAGGTCCATTCCAAGTTATTCAAGATTTTTCGAATAATGCCTACGATATCAAAGAGTTAGTAGAAGATCAAAGACTTCTGAGCGTAAATGGTAAGTATTTTAAAAAATATAAACCTGTACTTCAGGAAGTTAAAATATCAGTAGAATAATCTAAATGCAAATTAAAAAGCCAAACATGGTAATACAAAGATTGTCAAAAATGGCTTAGTTTTTCGTTACAAGTTTCCATAGGACTTCAAAATTATTAAAAAAGAAGAAGTTAAAAGTGTCATAACATTCTACTAATTATCAAAGTCGGAAGGAAGGGAGGCCTTCATTTGTTTGTACTTCCTAGCAACTACTGATAAATGGCATTTGATCATGGACTGGTTCAGAGTGGGGGTTTCAAGTTTGCTTCCCAGTTTTTGCACCCTCTCAACATGATGCACTCCAATCTTTATCTCCATATCAAGATCTTTTCGATCAAGTTTTTTAAACTCCTCTTAACGAGATTTGGCTTTCTGGATATTTGCTTGAAGCATCATGATTTGTTCTTCCCAAGAGGAAATGCTTGCAGCACAATCTTTGAACTCTTTTGTGTTCTGCGATAAAGACTTCTCCAATTTTTCAACTTTGTTGTTGGATTCAGTGGCTGCATCCCACTCTTCCACTTGGGTTTCCAGCTTATTTCAAATCTTAGTTGAAATGTCTTGTTTTCTCATGAGATCTGCAATGACTTGATCCAAAATAAATCCAAGATTAACAATGATATCTGGAGCCTTCGGAGAAATATTTAAGATGCCCACTTGTTTTATTAGTTCTTTAATGTTATAACAAACATGAGGATTATTTTCCAATAATTCAAGTAAATCAACATCAAAGGCTTTCGCCTTAATCTGTCAAAGAAGTTGATCAGCAAGTGGTGTAGAAGATTGGCTTCCAGAAGCAGTAGATGAATTGGTGCCTTTCTTATAAGAGTTGGTCCTTGCATTGATAATCGCCTTCAAGTATCCAACATGAATTTTGGCCTTCAAATCATTTAATGCTTCTTAAGAAAGAGAAGTTGTAGTAGCGTTCGAAGGAGTCTTAAAATCTTTGATAGTCGCAAAAGGCTGATGAGAGTCGTTTGTAGCATCTAGCTGAGATTTCTCTTTCTGGACCTCTTTTTCATTTTTGAATGTCCATATTAAGGTTGGTAAAAGGTTCATATTCTTTGACCATTGGAGTTTCATCTAGTTAAGGAATAATGGGTGAAGAATTGTCTGGTTTTTCTTGGCCCTGGTCATCATTGGTTTCGATCTCCATTTCAACATGCTCTTCTTTTCGCTCTCACTTGATGAGTCAGATGATTGTGTTGATGAAGGAGATGCAGGAATTGGTTCTTTTTGTTGAACTTAATTGAGAAGGTTGACATCGTTGTTGGACCCTTTGTTCGATCCTTTTTGGGAAGTAAGATGAATAGAATGGGAACCAGTGCTCACGAGGATATCATATGTAATACTGGAAGTGGCAGTACCAGTTTGATCACCTGCGAAAAAGAAATTTGTGATTAAACTAAGAATGATAAAGTATAAGCGAAAGCAAAACAAAGTAAAATCGTGTTACCTTAAGTCCTCCAGCCTCATGGATAGATTTATCACTTTCTGCCTGCTCAGGAATAAATGCAATTGGTTTGGGGTCAATGTTTAATGCTCTGTGAGCACTAGACTTTGCTGGCTTGGACGCAATAGTTTTTTTCTCAGGGATGAAGTATGTGATTCTTGAATTTTCTTCTTCTATGTTGGTTTCGTTGCATCCGGTGAATGATCTTCAGGATCTGATTCAATTAGAACTGGAGGGGTGGAACTTCTTTTCGTTTCCTTGGTGTTGGTGGAGGTTTTCGAGAAATCTGGAAAAGCGAAAAGATTAGAAAAATATTTGATATGTATCTATGATGCGTCTGCAATTGCACAAAAATATTGAAGTAATATAAAATATTGTTGAACCCACAAAGACCAATATCAACCTATTGTAATATATCGTTACTTTGTAAAGCTAAGGCTAATGAATGATCGATTAAGGGGAAAGTAAGACTAAATAAAGACTAAAATAATATTAAAGAAATATATAATAAAAGAGAGACCGGAATGTGGATTTTGTGTGCCTCAAGGACTTTGTAACTCATTATATTTTGATTATACTAAACATGTATTTTGTAGAAAATGTTAATTTAAAGACAATACCTCACACTCTCATGGTTTTGAATAAAGTCACGCTCCTTAACCGTAGGATTTTTCTCTCGCTTACCCACTTGAACCAAGGAACAAGTTTTGAAAATTAAACAAGTTCTAATTAATCTTAAAGTGCTCTCGTTGTTTTTAGGATTAATGCCTAGTTTCTACTATCCGGTTCGACCCCCATGCTCTCGCAGTGTTGGCTCGAACCTTAATCAATTTCTCACTCCCGTGACAAAATCGTGTTAAGTAGATTCTCACTCTTGTGACAACGCTAATAAAATTAAATATAAAAACTAAAAACCAAAACTGAATTTTTGAAACAAATAATTAAGCCAACTTATTAGTGAGTCCCATCGAAAATAACGCTCCCTACATACCGGACTCAAGACAAATTAGCTAAACATGGAATTAAGCGTAAACAAACTAAACATAAAGATCGCAATTAAGAACATCATGGAAATTAAATTCAACAAACGAACCAATAGAAATGAGAAATGCGATAAAAAAAGAACCTGTAAAAGTAGAAATAAATGAAACTGGGATTACTGCTGAAATTATCTTTGTGTACAATAACTTGAAACCAATTGAAAATATGTCGGTACGATTAAAGAATCCGGTACAAAATTAAAAATAGAAAACTCCTAAAACTAGATTTGTGATAGCTCTTCCACACTGGAAGAGCTATGACCTTTACATGCAATTCTCTGCCTAAAAACTAAGAACAATACACTGCTTGCAGCAAAAAAATGGTCGAACCCTTCAACTAGGAAGAGTTGTTGCTTATATAGACACCCTACTAGATTCTCCTAACTTCTGTGAATAAGAATCCGGGACTAGTGGTAACATGTAGAATATATCAGGAGACGTTTCTTGTGGGGAAAATTCAGGAGACTCAGCTTCGTGAGTGTTGACGTAGAGAAGAACCACAAAACGAACGGGAAAAATCCTTAAAATACGTGGCTGAGTAAAACATAGTCGTGGTGGGGGATACGCTATGTATGGAGAGGGCCACAAGGTTCCAATGTGTGTCGAGTGTCACAACTTCTATGGCGAGGGTCACAGGTCCGTGGCCAGGGCCACAACTTTAGAAACTGCATTTTCTGCTATTTTCTTCCATTCTTCCAATTTTATCCATTTCTTCGCCATTTCTCGTCCTTTAACCGCATGGGAGCTTTGTGTTAGAATGTACCTAAAATATAATATAAATACCAGTATAACACGACAAAAATAAATGCAAACGGTACTAAAAATGCATGCGAGTCAAGTCAAATAAACGATATAATTTCGCATTATCAAATTCCTCCACACTTAAAATAATGCTTGTCCTTAAGCAATCAACCAACAAGGTAAAATGAATGATTAAGAGAGATTTGAAACAGGGGCACGGCATGACTCCTAGTCATACTCGGCTGCTAGGCTAATGTTAGATCGATAGGTACTAAATGCTCAATACCAAGGACACTGTAACGACACGATGTTCAAAGACTCCTTCTTTATACAAACCAATTTGAATAATTCCATAATAGCTAAACCTATATCTCTTATTTTTATTTCACTCTTTTCATTCAAGCGCAATAACATTAAGCCCATTATTTTTACACGTATATAGTAGAGAAATCAGTTAGCGACTATGATCCTTTTCTTGAGGTTCTGGTACATAAGTTTGGTAACCCCTTTTATTTAACCAATTGCAGTTGCAGGGGATCGGACCGTAGTCCGCCCTACCAAGTTCAGCACCAGAGACCTCTAAACCAACTGATGACGGGTTGGTTTATTATATTTTTGTAGGTTCCACAATCATTGGATTAAGTGACCGGGTGAGAGTCACCTAACTTAATAGGTGCATTCCCTATTTTAAATTTATTATGGCATATAGTTTTTAGAATTTTTGGGATCATTCACTTATATTCATCGACTCCTTACGTAGTTTATGTTTAAGATGGTGTTGATTGCTAATATAAACTACTTAAGAGCTCCTCTGAAAAACTCGAGCCTATGGTCTCGGTATAATGGGTACCCAAATCGATATCACATAATGAGGTGGTTTTGGGTATCATAATTGTAACGATTTTATTGAAAATTTCCCAAGTCTCTCTAACATATCCTAAAGTGTGACAACCTATATACTTTGAGAGTGTGCGTGCCATGTATCTAAGAACTTTTGTTGTTGCAGGTTAAAATTTTAAAATTTTGGGTAAATTCAATAACAACTGAAAATCAGGCACACAGACTCGACATCACATGCAATGACTCGAACAAATACTGAAAGCAAATAAAATCCTAAAAACATGCAATAAACTAGAAATTAATACATCAAAATAAGAAGCGATAAATAGAAAGCCGTAAAGTTCCTTCCTCACACTTAAACTAAACATTGTCCTCAATGTTTCAGTAAAAAGTGGGAAAAGGAATAAGAACCTGATCAATGCTCGCTTCGATAGTTGCCTACATGCAACTGATAGGTGCCAAGTGATCAATATCTTTATTTTATACAAACTCAAACAAAAGAAAAAACATTAAATTGAAACTCGTGGGTTGCCTCCCACACAGAGCTTCTTTTAACGCCGATAGCTAAACGACTCAAGAGTGTCAGCATTCATGGTGATTCTCTCGAGAATGACTCCTTGATCAAATTTTTAATCGTCTTTGGTTTCCATGGCCACTTATCAAGCCATCTCACATATCCCTCACTTTTTCTTTTCTTTCTTCTGTGGGGTGGTTCACTCTTTTGAACTTGTGGCGATGGTTCAAGATCAATCCTGAGTATCAACTTTTCAAGTTTAGGCTTAGTTATTTAATCCACCACCTCAAAGGTTAACCTCACCCTCTTAAAACTATTGATTTCCCTAGTTTCTTGGTCCTTTAACTTTCCCTTTTTATGCAAGACTTCAAACAAAGGCACATTGGTGTGGATATTTTCCAATATCTTTACATACATTATGGAATTGGAGTCTACCTTAGTGTCCACAAACCTTTGCAGGAAATGAATTGATGGGGTATAGGGAGGAGGAATAACAATACGTGTTTCCTTCTCCACCTCCTTGACAACCTCCCTTTCGGATGACATCAGTGTATTTTTTTCAATCTCTACTCTTTTCTCACCAGAACTCTTCTCAACCTTTTTATCACTCACTTCAACCTCATTATCACTCTCTTCAACCTCATTATCACTCTCCTTAGGATTTTCAATTCGTTTTTCATTGCTGGTTGTGACAACATCTACATTTCTTTCAAGAAAGGGTCCTAGAGGTTTTTGTTCAAGCAGGGAGATATGAGTCTCCAAGGCCATGTTGCGAGTCACGAGGTACTCAACTGCATAGTTTAGCTGCCTAAGGGTTTCACTAATATGGATACTTTTTTTGCTAAACTCTTCGTTTTGGACAATTTGTGTCGCTATAAAGTGCTCCATCATAGATTCTATCCTAGAGAGTTTGTGTTTCAATAAAATTCTCCACTAATATTTCAAGGTTAGATTTATGGGAATCTTGCGATTCCTCAAAATACTAGGAGTGGTAATTATAGAGGAATTTTGGTTGAGGATAAGTTGGTGTCACATTGAAATCCTCCATTAATGTTTCGAGGTTGGACTTATGGGATTCTTGCGACTCCTCAAAATTTTGGGATTGGTAGCTGTAGAGGTAATTTGGGTAAGAGTGAGTTAGTGACGCGTTAAAATCCTCCATTAGTATTTTGAGGTTGGATTTATAGGATTCATGTGATTCCTCGAAATACTAAGAGTGAGAGTTGTACAAAAAATTTGGTTGATATATAGTAATTAAGTTTAAAGCGCCTTAGTCTATACGGTGCAACAAAGGAAATAACAATATTGATTGTTGGTCCCCAACAATGGAGCCAAAAACTTGATGCGTCACCAAGTGCACAAAAATATCGAAGTAATATAAAACATTGTCGAACCCATAGAGACCAATGTTAACCTATTATAATCAATCGTCGCTTTGTAAAGCTAAGGCTAATGAATGATCGATTAAGGGGAAACTAAGATTAAAATAATATTAAATAAATATATAATAAAAGATAGGCCGAAATATGGATTTCGTGTGCCTTGGGGACTCTGTAACTTGTTGGCTTTTAATTATACTAAAGATGTATTTAAGAGAAAACATTAATTTAAAGACAATACCTCACACTCTCATTGTTTTGAATAAAGTCACACTCCTTAACCATATGATTTTTCTCTCGCTCGCCCACTTGAATCAAGGAAGGAATTTTGTAAATTAGACAAGTTCTAATTAATCCTAAAGCGCTCTCGCTGTGTTTAGGATTAATGCCTAGTGTCTACTATCCGGTTCGATCCCCATGCTCTTGGAGTATCGGCTCGAACCATAGTCAATTTCTCACTCTCGTGACAAAATCATGTTAAGTAGCTTCTCACTCGTGAAAAAGCTAATTAAATTAAATATAAGAATCGAAACTGAATTTTTGAAACAAATAATTAAGCCAACTTGTTACCGAGTTCCGTCGGAAACGACGATCCTCACATACTGGACTCAAGACAAATTATCTAAAAATGGAATTAAGCATAAACAAACTAAACATAAATATCGCAATTAAGAACAACATGGCAATTAAATTCAACAAATGAAACATAGAAATGAGAAATGTGATAAAAAAGGAACCTATAAAATCATAAATAAACGAAATTGGAATTACTGCCGAAATCATCTTTGCGTACAATAACTTGAAACCAATTGAAAATATGTCGGCATGCTTGAAGAATCCAGTACAAAATTAAAAATAGAAAACTCCTAAAACTAGAGTTGTGATAGCTCTTTTCTCACCAGAAGAACTATCACTTTTACATGTAATTCTCTGCGTATAAACTAAGAATAATACACTTCTTGCAACGAAAAAATGGTTGAACGCTTCAACTATGAAGATTTGCCACTTATATAGACTCCCTTCTAGATTCTCTTAACTTCTGTGCAGAAGAATCCAGTACTAGTGGTAACATGGAAAATATATCGGAAGACGTTGCTTGTGGAGAAATTTTAGGAGACTCGACTTCGTGAGTGTTAACGTGGAGAAGAATCACAAAATAGAACGAGAAAAATACTTAAAAATACGTGGTTGAGTAAAACATAGTCGTGACGGGGGCCACACTATGTGTGGCGAGGGCCACAAGGTTCCAATGTGTGGCAAGGGCCACAACTACTATTGCGAGGGCCACAGGTCCGCGGCCAGGGCCGCAACTTTAGAAACTGCATTTTCTTCTCTTTTCTTTCATTCTTCTAATTTTCTCCATTTCTTCTCCATTTCTCGTATTTTTTCCGCATGGAAGATCTGTGTTAGAATGTACCTGAAATAGAATAGAAATAACAGTATAACAGGACAAAAATAAATGAAAATGATACTAAAAATGCATGCGAGTAAAGTCAAATAAATGATATAATTTAGCGTTATCAATCTAAGATAAAAGTTGCGAGTATTTTGAAAAATACCTTCGTGTTACCTTCGGAAAGACAAGTTCTTCGACCTGAGTGTCTTCCTTTGAGGAGGCAGCATAGTCAGCTTTCTTCGCAACCACAACTGTATCTTTTTCTTTGATGCTTTGTTTTCTCTCAATAGCTAAAATAAAAGAAATAAAAGTATCAATGGGTTAAAGTTAGCAAGTAAATAAACTTCGAAAGGAAATCAAATAAGCTTCCATTTCACACTTTCACCCAACAAAGAGAGTATTCGAACATGTTACATGTTGATGTGAAGGTGACCTTTGAAACTATCCAGAGTATGCTTAGTCGGAACCACTCATTCAGATGATTTTTTGGAATCTTGTTGAAGGATTTTCACAAAAGACCTGTAGACGAACCGTTATAGGAATAGAGGTCCGAATGCCAAGCCAAAGTTAGCACTTGTCAATGGTGGGAGTTTAGGTGGTTGAAGTTTAAAAGCTAACTCATACCTATTTTCGGGTTTTATGCATGAAGGGATTTTTAAATAAGGTGTTTTCTTTGTGAATTTTTCTTTTAAAATCACAGCTGCTTCGTGAATAATTCGACTAAGATCATCTGGTCTGTACACATTTTCAAAGTAAATTTGGAATGCTTTTATCTCTTTGATATGAGTAATTTTACCTTTCTTAAAACGCTCTTGTATAGAATCAAAAGCACGATTTAGATGTTGAGAAAAATCTGCATCATCGAAGATTGCTTTGGTGTAGTATTCTCTCCACCAAGTATCATACTCTTGTGTGTAGAGGGTTCATGGTTAAAACGAAATAGAGAGAAGTTTAGTCTTATTAGCATAACGAGCAAGTTTTTTTGTACAGTTAGGTCCGGAGAACCACTGGCTATAGAGGCAGAGAGCTCCTTTCTTTTCATAAACTGGTTTAGACATTGGTTGGATAAGGCCAAATTGTCGAGAAACCAAGTTAGGTTGATAAGTAATAAAAACAATTTGGTTCTTAGAGGGTCTTAACCTAGTGGCCAATAATCGAGGAGTGAGAAAATATTCCCAGATAGCCATGGATTCATCCTCTCGATCCTTTGAAGGGGCAGGGTATTCGTGTGTAAACCATTCAGGACCACACATTCGTTGAACAAAGGGAGCCATCGAAGAGGTGAAATTGTGTTGCTTTGTGAAAATCAAAATGAACCCAGTAACATTATCTCATAAGATTGTACCATCATCACTTGGAGTTATTCGAACTAATCTTGTCCCTTTGACTCTCCTAGTCTTTATTGCAACATCTTCTTTGTTGACAAGGTTTCTTGTTGAAAATGAAAGTGTGAAGGTTGAATTCAGCCACAATTGAAGTAGCCAGAATAGACCAGCAAACAATATGTTGTTTCTTGGTTGATAATTCCTTAGGATATCGACTGATTCTACTAATGATTCAAAAGGGAGCCTCGAATGATTTGGCTCAAACACAATTTATTTCCAGCATGAATTTTGTTATCCATGATGAGATACCTATTCACTACTTAAAGGAAGCTTGAATAGAAGACACAATGAGATAACCATAATTCCAAGAAGGCAATATGTTCTTCATCGAAAAATTCTTCATTGTCTTTGTTGTGAGGATCAATGATATACTGTGTAAAATTTGGCTTGCCTTTTCCAAAGCCAAATGTGTCTTCATCCAACTCATATGGGTCAAAATTCTCCCTAATCGATCAAAGACCAATAATGGAAGAAATATCGAATAAGGTTGGGGTCATCATTCCACGAGGGAAATGGTAAGTGTTGTTGGTAGTGTGATATAGTGGGAGAAATGACTTGGGTGTTTTGTGTTTTATCGCAAATGTTGCGATAGAAAGAGTCACCACTGACTTTTCTTATATCCAATAAAGGAAAGGGTGAAAAGAACAAGAAACACCTTTTGAGAATTTTCTTGAGTTCGGAGGTGTAATACGGTGGGAGAACTGAATTGGGTGTTTTATATTTTATCGCAATTGTTGCAGATAGCAAGAGTCGCCACCGAATTTTCTTTTATCCAATAAAGGAAAGGGTGAAAAGAACAGGAAATACCTTTTGAGAATTTTATTAAGTTCGGGGGGTAGGTTATGAAAAGGGAAGGTGTTAGAACCCTTTTCATCTGTAGTTATCGTCGGGCTCTTAGTTGCTAGCTCACTTTGAAATGCTTTTGTAAATGTGTTTGTTTGAAAGTATTTTTGAAAAGTGCCTTCGTTTAGGCAAACTTTGTAATGATTCACTTCTCTATAAGAATGTATACAAAGTGTTTACTTTTCAAAATATTTCATGAAAGTGTTTATGTGCTTTGAAAGATGTTTTATTTTGAAATGTTTGTAAGTAAGCAACTACAAGCGTTCTAACTACTCAAAAGAAAGTCTTTGTTCTTTTCCTCCTCCTTTATATAGTGTTATCTTACCATTAGTTGGTAAGAAACCATATCATTGGATGTGAAGGGACAGACGTGGGTCATCGTACAGTCATAGAAGGCAACATTGTAGGATACCTTAGCAATTTGTCGTAAGGGACTAAGATCATTTACCGAAGGCAATATTTGAAGGCTCATCAAGGGACTATGATCTTTTATTCGAGGGTTTTTTGCTAAAGTATCCCACATTCGAGGGACATGACTGTTTTATTAGAGGCAACAAGTATGGGTTAACCCTAGAGGTTCATGTGTGCAAAGTGTATTATTTTCATTTAATTTATCTTGAATCAGGGTTTTTCTATGTTTGATTTTATGTCTTGTCATACAATCCTATTAAACTAAGGAAAATGATAAATCGCGGAATTTAAATGTTCTACACTATAAAACCCTAATTATCTATTACAAAGCTTTGAGTGTTACATAATAGGAAAATGTGAGAAAAAGTAAATCTATGCTATTACATTTAAGGGTGCAAACCTATACGATTTTATCTAGGAAAAATAAAAAGATGAAAAATAAAAGGGAAATGGATGTGATTTTATGAATTTATTTAGTACAAGTTGTGACTAAATGATTTTAGTTCGAAACATGTTTTTGTTGTTTTTTAAGAATAAAAAAAACTAAGAAAGGTACTATTTTGAATAAATTATAAATAATGAAAAAAAAATATTTTTGTGATATTTTTATATATTTATAAAATAGAGGTGATAAATAAATAGTATGCAAAAAATCAACTCAAAAGGAGTCGTTTTGATTAGTTAAATAAATTGTTAAAGTTTGTTAAAAAATGTGAAATAAAACAAGTGATAAAAATTAAGTTAGGTCCTGCCAAGGCTTGAACCCAGGATATCAAGGTTGTTGGCTAAAAAGCTTACCACAAGGACACGCACGTATGCTTGTTAAGAAAATGTTTGCATGATATTATATGTGAAACCTGCCTTCTAAAATCTCAAAATTACAAAGGGGGTTCACATTGGTTTGAACCCACACCCTTATGGCCAGAGGTACTTGAAAACGCGCGCACTTGCCACTGGGGTGATTGTTTCATCTATTTATGAAACAACTACCAATAAATATAAAATAAACTTGTTTTCAAAATTTGATTTTTCTCTTCTTCTTCTTCTTCTCGGCATCCATCGTTACTGTTACTGTAACAACATATTTTCATTTTTTTTTCAAAAATTTTTAGCTTCCTCATTTCTTAACCAAATTAAGAGTTTTAAAAACCAAACTTGCTTGATTTTTAACAAGGATCCCAACCATGTAATTTTTAAGAGCTATAAATCAAAGGTTTTCACAAATTTCCTATTGGTACCAAACAAAAACCTAAATGTCCAAAAAATGAAATTTAAAAATGAAATTTAAAAATGAAATTTAAAGATATGGTTAACTTCATAGACATGATATCTACATTTTATATTTTAAAAGTAAGTGAAAATGATGCATGTATCAAGATTTTAAAGTTGGAAAAACTTACCTCTTGGTGCAAAAATTCAATGTCCTCTACACGACTTCTAGAAGCAATATGATGATTGCTTTAGCTTCCTGGGACCTTAGTGAGTATGTTGCAACTCTTACTTTACCTTGAAAGTTTCTTGATTAGTCTACTCAAGTCAAGTTGTAATGGTGAATTTTGAAAATGGTGGATGATGAAAATGATGTTACAGTGAGGAAACAGGGGTATGGATAGCTTTTATATGATATATATGAAGTGTTTGGATGATTTGTTTGGAAAATAGTTACAAGAGTGATGAGTTTCGAAGTTAAGGTTTCAAAAGCTTAAAAAATGGTGATTTTTGGCCAATTCTGACTTGGGAGAGGTTGAAGGGGTTTGAGGGCTTGTTTTTCGTGGTTTTTGTTGTGAAATAATGTCTCTATTTATAGGGAAAGGTTGGAGAAGCTCAGGTTGATCAGAATTCAAAATCATATGTTAAGCTCAACATGTGATTTTCTTGAAAACTCAAGTTTCAATGCCTTGTACCTTTGATCATAGAGTGGTTAAACACTTTAAACATGTTGCTTCTGACTTTGTAGATTGAGTGTGTGCAAAAGAAACAAGTTAGAGGCCCAAGGAGTGGATTTTTGCAAAAAATCTTGCTTTTCAAGAATGGAAATGGCACCTTTCTCCCTTAAATGGTAAGATGCATTGGACAATGCTTGAATCAAGTGGACCATAGCTCAAAAGTTTTTGTAAACATTTAATTATGGTGAAATTTACAAGTTAAGAGGCCTGCAAACAAAGATTATGCAACATGGAATGAGATTGGATCATGTGTTCTTCATGAAAAATGACATATAATCCATGTTTGCGATGCCATCTTCTTCTCTTCGAATCTCCTAGCTAAAAAATGATCTCTTCAAGTTCTAGAACATTTTGGAAATATTGAAACTTTTTATACAACCTTCATGTTTACCATTTTGGCTAAATCAACTTGGAACTAGGTGAAAATTGGTCAAGAAGTTAGGTCAAAAAATCTGCCTAACTTGCCAAAATTTTCACTAAGTGTTTTATAAAAAATATCATGACTTGATGAGCTTATATCTTCAAATCTAAGAATTTTATGGACATCAACCCTCTAATACAAGTTTGTAGAACTCATCAAGATCTACAACTTTCATGTTGGACGTTTTCCTTGAATTACCTTGTATCTTGCTGAAAAAATTTCATGAAGTAGTGAAATTATCAAGTATATAAAACACTTAGAAAATTTCTAAGTATAAAAGACTTTGACTTTTCATGGACTTTTCTTTACTTTTTAATTCTTGATGATCAAGTTTGATATTTTTGCGTATCTTGATGAATCTTGATCTTTAAAACTTAAAGTTGACCAAAAAGTCAAGGTTTGACTTTTGGTGTGTCTGTTGACTTTTTCATCAGATGACCAAATTTCAAGTATCAATTGTTTGATATTGAGAAATGAATTGAGTCATGAAATTAGTTCAAAATGATGTGTTTTAGTCCTTATTATTTTGCTTCAAGTTATTAGATCACGTATTAGGGCAAAAGTCAAAAATCAGTCATTCTCAGTCAAAATCCTAATTTTGACCATTTTGCCCCTTTGACATTTGAACACTTTTATTGAGGAATTATGATCCAAACTTGATCAATTGATGAATATGACTTCAAAAAGTTGATGTTAGCCAAAAATCTTGAAGTTTGACTGTGGGTTGACCACAATTGACTTTTTACCCAATACTGTTGATTCTCAATCATCTAGTCAATTGATTGAGTAAAATTGTGATCCAAGACTTGAAATTTGGCATGAGTATTCTTGGAGGTCTATAATGAACCATGAAATTAATTTGAGGAATTATAAGTACAATTTTCATTATGAAAATCAAAACCCTAATTTGGGGTCCCAATGCTTAAGAGGTGATTTGACCTAGTCAACACTTGTGCAAACTTGAGCTATTGAAGATCTTTGTGAGAAATGTCTTGAGAAAAGAGAGGGAAAACTTTGGGGTATAACCACTGCCCCTGTTCAATCTTATTAAACCCGGAGAGTTAGATTGGCTTATCCGCCATTCGTGACTTGAAGGAAGAAGAGGATTGAACACTTAAGTACCCAGAAATTTGCACTCGTCTGTGCATGAAGTAAAACTGTTTGTTGGTTGCATTGGGAATGGGCTTAAAGATGCCATTTGGATAGGTGATAGAGAGTTACTGGAGATTTGCTTATAGATGCCATCCAAAGTAACTTTTCATAGAGAAGTTAAACTAAGTCTAAGCTCGACTTTAACTAGGAGAAGTATCCGAATAAATCTTTGGTTAATTTAATCTGAGCCAAAAAAGGTCTACTGAGAGAAGTATTAGAACTTAATATGAGCCAAAATATGACTGTGCCTAAAAGTAGTATCAAAAATTAATCTGATCCAGAGGAGGTCTTTAAATCTTTAACTGAACGAAATATCATAACTTAATCTGAGCCGAAGAAAGGTCTACTGAAAGAAGTATCAGAACTTAATCTGAGCCAGGAGATGCCCATGTCTGAAAGCAGTATTAGAAATTAATATGAGCCATAGGAGGTTGTAGCGATAAAAAATGTAGCGGGGTAAATCGGAGATCGAATTATTGATTAATTCGTCTCAAAAAAGCAAGAGTCGCCACCGCGCTTTATTATTTCCAAGGGAAAAGGGGAAAGAGCGAAATAAAACCCTAAATATGCAATGTAAAATAATACTTTTTTAAAAGTAATAAAAGTACAAGGCATTTTTGAAAAGAGATCTATGGTTCGGGGGTTGGTTATACAATGGGAAGGTATTAGCACCCAATGTATCTATAGTACTCTATAGGAACCTTTTGAAATATCTGTTTATTAAAATTGTTCATTTTGATTAAAAAAATAAATTGTTTTGGCCGAAAAGGGGTACGGACGGGTTTTTAAAGGTACGACAACCTAATGTCGAAGTTTTGGCTTAAAAGGTATAAGTTTTGAAAATATTGGATATTTGGGGAAAAATTGTCTTAAGTTTTAATGAAATGCAAATGTTCGCGTGATTGGACTTGAGGACATGAAGTCAACCAGTTTAATCATTTTTTCTCTTGGATTAAGAAGTAAACAGAATAACCAAATAACGATGAAATAATTAAACAGAAAATTTAAGCAGATAAGTGATATACAACAATTAAATAAAAGACTAAATGGTGTGAACATGTATTTTTGTATTTTTGTTTAATATTAATTGAAGCGAGGGAATTAATTAAAGAAAATAAAATGTTTTTTAAGTTTTTTCTATTTTTATGCGTTTTTTAGTATTAATAAAGTATTATTTAAGAATTATTGAATAATTTTAAATTAAAGTAAAACTTTAAAATTACTAACTTAAATCTAATTAAAAAGGGAATACTAAAACTACTAAATTAAACCTAAAACTAAACTTAATAAAAATGAGTCACATTATTTAAAATTGTTTTAATTAAATTAACATCTATTTGATTAACTTATAGTTAAACTAAATTAATAAAGTTCTAAAAAAACTAAAAGAGAATAAATAGAAAGAGGTGTATTAGAAATAAAGGGTTAGATGAGCAAATGTATGGGCCAAAGGGTTCTAAGGGGCTTAATCAAAGGCAAACAGCAATGGGGGTGTCAAATAAAAACGCTTGGACTTTTAGGCAGGAAACGGGTAGAGCCCAACATTCCTCACAATGTTTAGGGTTAAGCATATTGTTTTAGTTTTGGAAAAGAGATTAGGGTTTTGTTGAGACAGAGGCGCCGTTTGTTCATCGTTCTTGATTCGTCCTCATCCTTCTTCTTCTTCCCTCGCCTCTGAGTCCCTTGCCCATGGCCACCAGCATCCTCCACCTTCTTCTTCCCTCCAATCAAAGCGTTAGGGCGACAGACTCAAGGTACCAATTCATTTATTTCGTTGGGGTTTTTGTTACTGCATGTTATGATTTTGTGTCCATTTTTTATTCTGACTTCAAATTATTGTGATTATTTGAGGTATTTTGAAAGAAAAAGAAGGTGAAATGTTACCTTTGGAGACGGAGGAGGAAGGTTGGGGATACGCGTAGGAGGCCAAAGCGAGGGGGAAGACAGTGAGGCTGTGAGCTTTGCTTGGTATCCTGCTTTGTCTTCTTATTTCTGATTTGTGGTTTGATGATGACCTCTACGTGATATTTTTTCTTCTTCTTCTGTTGCCTTTACACGCCTGTGTTGCCTTGGATGCTTTGAATGCTTGACTGTTGCATTCGAATAATTTTCCTCTCTTCTTCTTTACTGTGCTTCAGTTGCTTTTTTTTATTGTTGGCCTATGATGACATACTCTGAGACTTGATGGGTTTGGACATTGATTTGATAAAGGTTTGCATTGTTCTGGTTTTTTGCTTTGGTTGGATTGGCCGTGGTTTAAGGTTGATGGTGTTTTTGGCTTTTGTGTGGATTGACAGTGGTTTAAGGTTGATGGTGTTTTTAAGGATGAACCTTTTGGGTTCTGAGAATTTTGTTGCCCTTTGAATGCTTGGATGCTTGAATACTTTTCCTCTCTTCTTCTTTGCTGTGATTCTGTTGCCTTTTTTATTGGCCTATGATGAATATTTGTGAGGCTTTTCTGGTTGCCTTGAATATGCTATTGTTGAAACATTTTTTGTTTTGATTAGCTTTCCTTCTTCTTCCTTTTGCTTTGCTTCTGTACGCTTGAACTTGGTTGCCTGGATGTCTTGGTATGAGTTTAGGCCTTACTTGAAATGGTTTGACAATATGCTTGAGTTTACTGGTTAGGCTTTGAAATGGTTATGGTTTCAGGTTTGTGGCCTTGAGGGCTTAAGGCTTTAGGGCTGGACAGGTTTGACATGGTTATGGCGATGTTGGTTTTACTGGTTTATGCAGGTTATGGCCTTGACATGGTTTGTGGCCTTGGTTTTGCTTTGTGTTATAGGTTATGGTTTGAAAGGCTTAAAGCTTTGGCTGGACAGTTTACTGGTTAGGCTTGGAATGGTTTTGGTTTTGACATGGTTTTTGACATGGTTTTTGACATGGTTTTTGAATGCAGGTTGTGGAAACAGGTTTGTGGTTTAGGCCATGGTTGAGGTTTAGCTTCAGGCAGGTGCTTGAGGTTTTTGTTTTTGACCTTAAGAATTGGCTTTTTGTATTTTTTTGTTTGAAAGATTTTGTCTTGAAGGTTTTAAAATAGGTTGAACTCTGAATTTTTGAAGAGTTTTGTGTTGTTATAACAGTTAGTTGGCTTGGCCTTGGATGATTCAGGTTATGAATATTTTAACCATTTTCTTTTGATGCCTCTGCACATTACTGTTACATTCAGTTGCCTATATCCTTTTTTCATGCTTTCCTCTTCTTATTGGATACTGCTGCAGTTTTGTTTTGTATCTATTTCCTGCCTAAGGCCAAAACCTGTAAACCCACACTCTTTCTCTCTTCTCTCTCCTTAGTACAGTTGAAACACTAAAATGTTGTATGTACTTTTAAGTTCTGAAAAAGCATAAGCTGGAAAATGATGAAAAATAGGAATATTTGCTTGCATAGTTTGATTTGCACACTTCCTCTTTGTCAACTGCATTGTAACAGTAGAGGAGCCTTTGTATTTTGGCCTCTTCCCACATGCTTGGGTAGTTTACGTTGGACTTGTGTTGAAAATTGTAACTTGACTTGCATATGCTGTTGAACTATGCTTTTGAAATATGCAGTTGGCTTTTGAAATGTGCAATTGGTTTTGAACTATGTTGTTTATTTTGAAAAATGCAGTTTTGAAAAAAAATGAATTTGTGCATATTTTTAACTTGTGCATTCATATTTGTCAATAAGATTCATCCCCTTTTGTGAACCGGGAGAAATCCCGTGATTTGCAAAGAGGGTAAAAAAAACTGATTCCAGCCGTTTGCTTTTAATGATGAACGCTAAATTAATTTTTGCTTTTAATTATCTATTTATTTCTGACTTTTTTCTTTTAATTCTTTTGCAGGTAAAATCAAATGAGCAATCAAAGAAGTATTGGATAGAAGGTGAAGATTTAGAACTTAGAAAAATTAGGATAATTTTTATTTCACTTTAAACATTTGTAAGAATTGTCATTGTAAATACTTTGTTAAATAAGTATAGTATTTAAACAAACAATTGTAACAATTAGAATAAAATGAATAAAACTCCAATATTTTACCAGTTAATTCTCTCCTTCGTTCCAATTATTTATTTTATCGTTTATAATTCTTTAAATTATATAATAACTGAAAATCAATTCCAATTATTTAAATTTAGAATGATAAATAATTAAATAAACATCATGGACCAATTAACTTCTCTTCAATTATTTACTTCATTATTTATAATTCTCTAAATTGTAATAACTGAAAATAAAATTTCAACTATTTAAACTTAGAATAATAAATAATTACATAAACATTGTTGATCAATTAATAAACTCTTTTCAAATATTTATTTTATTATTTATAAATCTTTAAATTATATAATAACTGAAAATAAATTCCAATTATTTAAATTTAAGATAATAAATAATTAATAAACATTGTCTGATCAATTAATAAACTTCTTTTCAAATATTTACTTTATTATTTATAAATCTTTAAATTATATAATAACTGAAAATAAATTCCAATTATTTAAATTTAAGATAATAAATAATTAATAAACATTGTTTTAGTATTGATCGATTAATAAATTTAGCGTTCAACAAATAAACAGCTTTCGACTTGAAAAAGTTATGAATTTAAAAACTGCTTTGAAAGTTGATAAAAATAGGTCAAAACCCTTGCAATGTAATGATGCAGATGGGAGATGGTATCTTAGGTCAAAATTTGGGGTACAACAGCTGCCCCTATTTAAGTTTCTTCTATCCAGAGATATGAATATTAAAATCTTCGTCTCGACGAGATTGAAGGTACTTAAATACATAATACGCAAATTTTACCCTAAGATACCGCCATTATGTTTGATATGAATGTAGTGATTGAATTCACAGAGAAAGATATTGTATGAAACAAGACAATGCTGGAGAAATCAAACACCAACAAAACACAGAGACATGGATTATACACTACTGGAGAAACGAGCCCTCGACTTCAAATGACAGACTTTTGACAGCGAATAAAATTGAGGGAATACGACCTCTGACCCTAACAAAGAAGGCATCTTGCATAGGCCATAAAACAGATTATTGACCCAAAATAACAGTGACTTTACAACTCAAGGTCAATGATAGACAAAAAAGTATCAATTTTGCTGACGACGGATTACCGACTTCTGAAGGTAAAGATTCATAACAAACTTCTCTGCGAGATTTCCGGAGATATACCAATTAATTCTAAGATATAATATGGTTGTAGATACACAAGCTGCTCAAATAAAGAAGCTGTCACTTGCTGTCTTCCCAAAAATATTATGACATACAAGCTGCTCAAATAAAGAGGCTGCCACTTACTGTCGTCCAGGGATGTCAATAACATACAAGCTGCTCAAATAAAGAAGCCGCCACTTGCTGTTTTCCAAAAAATACCAATAACATACAAGTTGCTCAAATAAAGAAGCTGCCGCTTGCTGTATTCCAGAAAAATAATAACGTACAAGTTGCTCAAATAAAGAGACTGCCGCTTGCCGTTTTCCAAAAAATAATAACGCACAAGTTGCTCAAATAAAGAGACCGCCGCTTGCCGTTTTCCAAAATAATAATAACGTACAAGTTGCTCAAATAAAGAGACCGCCGCTTACCGTTTTCCAAAATAATAATAACATACAAGTTGCTCATGAAGAGACCGCCGCTTGTCGTTTTCCAAAAATAATAACGTACAAGTTGCTCATGAAGAGACCGCCGCTTGCCGTTTTCCAACGATGTCTATAACGTACAAGTTGCTCATGAAGAGACCGCCGCTTGTCGTTTTCCGATGTCTATAACGTACAAGTTGCTCATGAAGATACCGCCGCTTGTCGTTTTCCAATGTCTATAACGTACAAGTTGCTCATGAAGAGACCGCCGCTTGCCGTTTTCCAAAAATAATAACGTGCAAGTTGCTCATGAAGATACCGCCGCTTGTCGTTTTCCAAAATAATAACGTACAAGTTGCTCATGAAGAGACCGCCGCTTGTCGTTTTCCGATGTCTATAACGTACAAGTTGCTCATGAAGAGACCGCCGCTTGTCGTTTTCCAAAAATAATCCAGAAGGAGATTGCGATGATATTGGCAGAGAATAAAATCTTCGTCAAAGAGAACCATGAATCAATCCTTCCCGAGGAGATCACATACTTAAATGTGCAAAATAAATGCATCATTCGTCTAGGTAGCGACTTTAATGGGGAAAATCATGAGATAGCCTATGCAAGAGACAACAACTCCCTCCAGGAATAAACCAGAGAGAAAACAGTCAAACAAGACTCCACCCAATGAGAAAGTAACTTGATTGGGGATTCATCCTATCCAGAAATGGACAAGGTAGACTGAATCAAAAATCATCCACGAGGATTAGCTCAGTTGGGGAATTTAGAAAGGAAGCACATTTTCTGCCTAAGCTAACCTTCTACTTGGAAAGAAACATGTACATTGTCTGAATAAACAAAGTACAACCCAAAATCAACGGCAAATGTGAATATGCATACTGATGTAAGTGTAAATGAGTAAATGAATGTTATGCTGACAAAACGAACAGATGGAATATCTTGAAGACGATAAGATGTCACGACAAGATAGATACTCGGCCAATCTAAAAAAAGACGGAAGATAACTGGAACTGGAAACACAAAGCAACGTCAGAGCATATCACGCTACAAGGCTCAAGTCTTCTGAGGAGAAAAGTATTCAAATCTAATCTTCTAATACCAATAGACTACTGGCATGAGACAAAGCGTACCACACTTCAGAAATCTGCTCAGATAAAGATAACCAAAACAACGCTTAACTGGAACAACTGGGGGAGTCAACAAACTCAGTACCGCGAGAAACGCAAGTTAACACAACCAACACCTCATGACGATTTTGAAACGAAACATGTTCATCATGCAAGGATAAATTACTGTACTGCTTTGCATTTCGTGGCTTGACCATCCTCGGAACAACTGTTAATATTCCTTTCATTATTCATGACACATTTTTAAAATAAAAATACTTTAAATAACTTTGTTTCAAGTATTGCCGTAAAAATTAAAATTTTGCCCGCAAAAGGTAAATGCTCAAATTTCATTAATAAGATGGTAGTTCGCTAACAACGCGACTCCAATGGTTTACAAAAGTTTGGGAAATAGTACATGAAAGAAAGGGTTACACAAAAACAATGATCACTATTCTCCCTAACAACTTCGAATTCCGAAATGTGTTCAAATGCCAAGACTGGTCTGACCAAAAGCTTGCCTAAGCTGCCCCTTCGGGTTTTCAACTTAGCAAACTGTCAACTCAAACCTAAGAGAAATACTTCTTGACTGCATCGGCGTTCATGGGGCGCGGGAGCTCTTCACCGTCCATATTGGTGAGAATCAAGGCACCTCCAGAGAAAACTTTCTTAACGACATACGGTCCTTCATAATTCGGAGCCCACTTGCCCCTAGAATCATGTTGGAAAGATAATATCTTCCTGAGCACAAGGTCACCTTCTCTGAACTCGCGTGGTCGAACCTTCTTATCAAAAGCCTTCTTCATTCTCTGCTGATATAATTGACCGTGACACAATGCTGTCAATCTCTTTTCTTCAATTAAATTCAACTGATCATATCTACCTTGACACCATTCAGCCTCAGAAATTTTAGCTTCCATCAATACTCTCATAGACGAAATCTCAACCTCCACGGGGAGTACTGCTTCCATACCATAAACTAGGGAAAAAGGGGTTGCGCCCGTTGAAGTTCGAACTGAAGTACGGTATCCATGCAGAGCAAACGGAAGCATTTCATGCCAATCTTTATAAGTTACCACCATCTTCTGGACAATCTTTTTAATGTTCTTGTTAGCAGCTTCAACAGCTCCATTCATCTTTGGTCTGTAAGGAGAAGAATTATGATGTTCGATCTTGAACTCTTCACAAAGCTCTTTCATCATCTTGTTATTCAAATTCGAACCATTATCAATGATGATCTTGCTCGGGATGTCGTATCGACAAATGATCTGATTCTTGATAAATCTGACTACCACCTGTCTGGTTACATTAGCATAAGATGCTGCTTCCACCCATTTAGTAAAATAATCGATCGCTACCAAGATGAAACGATGACCATTTGAAGCTTTGGGTTCAATCTTTCCAATCATATCAATGCCCCACATAGAGAAAGGCCAAGGTGAAGATATAACATTAAGGAGGGTCGATGGCACATGTATCTTATCCGCATAAATCTGGCATTTATGACATTTCTTCACATATTTGCAGCAATCAGATTCCATTGTCATCCAATAGTAACCAACTCTCAACATCTTTTTAGCCATTGCATGTCCGTTGGCATGAGTGCCAAAGGATCCTTCATGTACTTCTTGCATCAGCATGTCTACTTCACGTCTGTCTACACATCTGAGCAAGACCATGTCGTAATTCCTCTTATACAAAACTTCTTCATTGAGGAAGAAACTGCTTGCTAATCTTCTAAACGTCTTCCTATCCTTATTGGATGCCCCAGGAGGGTACTCTTGAGTTTGAAGAACACGTTTAATGTCATAGAACCACGGTTTGTCGTCGGTAACCTCTTCTACTGAGAATACATGAGCAGGTCTGTCGAGGCGCATAACCCGGATTGTAGGCACATCGTTCTAACCATTCACTTGAAACATTGAAGACAAAGTAGCTAAAGCATCAGCCATTTGGTTCTCATCTCTAGGGATATGATGTAATTCCACTTTGTTGAAGAAAGTTAACAATCTTCTAGCATAGTCTCTGTAAGGGATCAAACCAGGATGACGAGTCTCCCATTCTCCTTTGATTTGATTAATTACCAATGCCGAATCTCCGTAAATATCAAGAATATTAATCCTTAGATCCACCGCTTCTTCGAGACCCAAAATACATGCCTCATATTCAGCCATGTTGTTCGTGCAGTCAAACTTCAATCTTGCCGTGAACGGGATATGAGTACCTCGGGGAGTGACGATGATTGCCCCAATTCCATTTCCATAAGAGTTCACAACTCCATCAAATATCAAACCCCAATGCGATTCAGGATCAGGTCCTTCTTCAGGTAACGACTCTTCACAATCTTTAGCTTTCAAGTACATAACATCTTCATCTGGGAAATCAAACTTGATGGATTGATAATCGTCAATTGGTTTGTGAGCCAAATGGTCGGCTAAAATACTCCCTTTGATTGCCTTCTGAGTGTGATACTCAATGTCATATTCAGATAACAACATCTGCCAATGGGCTATTCTTCCAGATAAGGCGGGCTTCTCAAAGATATACTCGATCGGATCCATTTTAGAGATCAACCAAGTGGTGTGATTAATCATATACTGGCGCAGACGGCGAGCAGCCCAAGCTAAAGCACAACAGGTTTTCTCAAGCAATGAGTACCGAGACTCACAGTCTGTGAATTTCTTACTCAGATAATATACAGCATGTTCCTTTCTTCCAGTCTCATCTTGTTGACCAAGCACACATCCCATGGAATCTTCCAATATAGTCAGGTACATAATCAAAGGTCTTCCTTCCACCGGAGGAATCAAAATGGGAGGTTCAAGCAAATATTCTTTGATGTTATCAAAAGCTCTCTGACAATCTTCTGTCCACACACATCCTTGGTTCTTTCGGAGAAGCTTGAAAATCGGCCCACAGGTAGCAGTCATATGAGATATAAATCTAGAAATATAGTTCAGTCTCCCAAGGAATCCTCTTACTTGTTTTTCCGTCTTGGGTGCGGGCATTTCCCGAATAGCTTTGACTTTATCAGGATCTACCTCAATACCTTTCTGACTGACAATGAAACCCAGAAGTCTTCCAGAACGAACACCAAAAGTGCACTTGTTGGGATTCAGACGGAGTTTATACTTTCTCAAACGCTGGAATAACTTCAGTAAATGTTCCAAATGATCTTCTTCAGTTTGTGATTTGGCAATCATGTCATCTACATACACCTCTATCTCTTTATGCATCATATCATGGAACAAAGCAGTCATGGCCCTTTGGTATGTTGCACCAGCATTCCTCAAACCAAACGGCATAACCCGATAACAAAATGTTCCCCACGGGGTAATGAAAGTTGTTTTCTCCATATCTTCTGGTGCCATCTTGATTTGATTGTAACCAGAGAAGCCATCCATGAAAGAAAAGACTTTGAACTTTGCGGTATTGTCGACCAATACGTCAATATGCGGTAATGGGAAGTCATCCTTTGGGCTAGCTCTATTCAAATCTCTATAGTCTACACACATTCGAACTTTGCCATCTTTCTTAGCAACAGGCACTATATTGGCTAACCATTGAGGATAGACCGATGTAACAAGGAAACCTGCATTAATCTGTTTCTGAACTTCTTCTTTGATCTTGTCGGCCATATCGGGACGAGTCCTTCTCAACTTCGGCTTAATCGGCGGACATTCAGGTCTCAACGGTAAACGATGCTCCACAATACTGTTGTCCAAACCTGGCATATCTTGGTAGGACCAAGAAAACACATCAACATACTCTTTGAGAAGCTCCAACATTTTCTCTTTGACCTCTGGGATAAGCAATTCTCCAACCTTGACTTCCTTTCTATCTTCTTCATCACCCAAATTGACCAACTCTATAGGTTCTTCAAACGGCTGAATAGTCTTTTCATCGTGCTCAAGCAAACGGGAAATTTCATCAGGAATCTCTTCACTATCCTCTTCTTCGGCTCTGAACGCAGGGAATTCAAAGTTGGGAGAGGGCATAGGATCATTGTTTTCAATGGTTAAGTCATGGATTAATCTGCACATATGATTATGCTTTATTTTAGAAATCGATTAATATGAATGTTGTACAAATGAAACAAAATATTATTATATTTTCCTATTACTACCAATTAATTTTCATTACTATTTCCCAGAAAAAGTGAAAAAATAAAACAGTAGTGGACAAAATAACATTTTTATTCATGACGGGGAATACTTGAAACAAAGAGCCCAGACATTTCTCTTTTGCCTTGGGCAGAGCAAAAGGATTTATTTTCAACATAGCCCGACACAAATATTTTTCGCCTTGGGCAGAGCGAATTTTTTTCAAAAAAATAAACAAAACATTACTCAGAAATGTGCATCACAACAGGAACATCAACGGAAATCCAGTTCTGGAAAACCACTCCATGCGTCACAAAATCGGGTAAATCCTCTTCAGAATCGTCTCCTATTATAGCATCAACTTCAGGAGGAGTCGGATGGATAAAACCCGCGCTTCGGAAAACCTCTTGTATCGGACGAGTAACTACTTCCTGCTTGACTCTTGCAGACACGGGATGAAAACCAAGACCTTCTCCAGACTTGTTCTCGGGAAAAGTCAACACCTGGCCCCAACCTTCAGCCGAACCACTTTCAACCACTCGTCGCGCATCCTCAAAAGAAGAAATAGATGTCCCTTGCTTCTTCACTTCATTATTAGCAACATATAGAGTTTGGAATTGGTTCCCAACATCCTCATCAGCATCAATAAAAGAGAAAGATGACAAATGGCTTACCACCATAGCCTTCTCTCCACCAATCATTACCAGCTTTCAATGCCTTACAAACTTCAATCTTTGATGGAGCGTGGAAGTGACTGCCCCTGCATCATGGATCCATGGACGACCCAATAGGCAACTGTAGGCAGCACTAATATCCATTACTTGAAAAGTGATCTGAAAAGTATGAGGACCAATTACTATAGGAAGATCCACTTCACCAATGACAGTCTTCCTAGAACCATCAAACGCTTTGACAATTACTCCACTAGGTCTCATGGGAGCACCTTGATATGAGAGTCGAGCTAATGTAGTTTTGGGCATTACATTTAACGACGAACCTGTATCTACCAACACACTTGATAAAGTATCATTTCCGCAACTTATTGAGATATGCAAAGCCATATCATGGTTCCTTCCCTCCTCCGGAAGCTCTTCATCAGTGAAACCAAGATTGTTACACGAAGTAATATTTCCCACAATTCCATCAAATTGGTCAACCGTCACATCATGATCCACGAATGCCTGGTCCAAGACCTTCATCAAAGCTTCTCTATGGGCACCAGAATCTCTCAGTAAAGCAAGCAAAGAAATCTTGGAAGGAGTTTGCTATAGTTGGTCCACAATCTTATATTCACTTCTCTTGATAAGCTTCAGAATCTCATCATCCTCAGGATGTGGGATAGGTTCATTGGATCGGCCTATCTCAACCCTTGGTTCAACATTTCTCGCTGGAATTTCTGCCGGTATGGGTCTCCTGACTTGAACTTCTGGTCTCTTCAAAGGTACTGCTGCAAAGACACGTCCACTTCTCGTAACTCTACTCACATCAGCGATGTTAACAAAAGACGGCCTTGTTGGTATAGAGACTTCTTCCCCATTCTCAATCATTATGGCATTATACTTATACGGTATAGCTTGGTCTGAGTTGTAAGGCACATGACCAGGTGGGTAAATGATCAAAGGAGCAACAGGTGCAGTCTGACTGTCGTAAACGATCTCTACTGATTCAGGCAAATTGAATTGTGGTATTATAACATTCACTTCATCCTCCGGATCTCTGTCATATGTAATAGTGATAACCCTCTGGTCTAACAACTTTTGAATATCCTCCTTCACAATAGGGCAATCAACCTCTCTTGAACAAAATTCACAAACATCATAATCATGCTGATGCCTAACAAAGGCAAGTCTTCTTAAGCTCTGATGTAACCTGATCAATGACTCTCTTATGTGTTCAACTTGAAAAACTCGAAACTTTCCGGGACAACCTTCCACCATATTCACTGATGCTGCCCCATGTCGAGGCAAAGGATTATCTCTAACATTTGGGTTAACATCCTTGAAAGACAAGATACCATTCTTAATCAACCTCTGCACGTCCGCCTTTAGAGCAAAACAATTTTCAAGGTTGTGCCCCGGCGACCCTTGATGATATTCACAAAACTGATCCGCCTTGTACCACGGAGAAGTACTATTTGGTGCGACAGGAGGAGGCTTTGTCGTTATGAGATTCTTTCTGATAAGAGCAGGGAACAATTCAGTATAAGTCATAGGAATGGCATCGAATTGCGGTTTTCTTGGTAAACGGTTCTGGTTGTTGAATGGATAAGCCTGTTGTCGAGGCTGCTGCTGAAATAGCCGTTGTTGAGTTGGTGGGGTTTGATGAGCTGGGGTCATCAAAGCTGGGCGGACAGCCGGAGTGACTGCCGCAACGTGTGAGTAACCTCTCCTCGGTCTCCCTGGGAAGATTGCGCTGACATCCTGTTCTTTTCTTTTCGGGAAAACACTTCCAAACTTCTTAGTACTGCTAGACGGACTTCCTTCTTTAACCAAACGCCCTTCACGAATCCCTTCCTCTAACCGCATGCCCATGCTTACCATTTCGGTGAAGTCACTGGGTGCGCTGGCGATCATTCTTTCATAGTAAAAGGAACCTAAAGTCTTCAAGAATATCTTCGTCATCTCTTTCTCCTAAAGAGGAGAATAGATTTGAGCAGCAATTTCACGCCACCTCTGGGCGTATTCCTTAAAAGACTCTCTGTCTCTCTGGGACATCGCCCGGAGTTGATCCCTGTCCGGTGCCATGTCAACGTTATACTTATACTGATGGACAAAAGCTTCGCTAAGATTGTTGAAGTTGCGGATCCGAATGTTGTCTAAACCCATATACCACTTTAGAGCGGCACCCGTCAAACTGTCTTGGAAATAGTGAATCAACAAGTCATGATCATCAGAATACGTAGACATCTTTCTCACGTACATAGTCAAGTGGCTCTGAGGACACGAATCCCCCTTATATCTTTCAAAGTCTGGCACTTTGAATTTTGCTGGAATCTTAACATTCAGAACTAAACAAAGGTCATGAGTGTTCTTCCCAAACAAATCCTTCCCTTTTAACACTCTGAGCTCCCTCTGCATTTCTTGGAATTGGTCTTGAAATTCTTCCATTCTATCAAAAAGACCCAAACTTTCAGCAGGCTCGGCAGGATAAGTAGGTTCATTCAAGTATGGCACGGAGTGAACCACAGGAGCGACAATTGTCATCACCGGTTGCGGGAAAGGTGTTACAGACGGGATTACTGGAGGCATGGCAGTTGTCTCTGGTTGAGGAAGAGACAAAGTAGGTTGAAACAAAGGCTGTACGACAGGCTGATACCCCTCTGGCACAAAGTTGTAAGGCATTCCCCACGGAAAACCTTTTGGCATCTGATGTTGAAGCGGAGAGTTGTTTTGAGTCACAGATGTTGGAACAGTGACAATCTCGGAAACCACAGTAGTTGAAGTCTGAATCTCAGCAGCTGTAGTCGATGGCTGATTCTGAGCAGCCATCAAACTTTCCACTAGCGCAGTTAACTTTTCCATACCGACACGAAGGGTAGCGACCTCCTCACGAAGCTCGTGGTTTTCCTGTTCTAGATCTTCCATCTTCCTCTGACGATTGGCTAGAGTATCGTATCGATGAGACAGCTTGACAATCTATCGGAGTGGAAAAAGAAACAAGGATGAGACTCTAGAAAACATGTGAAGTGGAATGTTGGATGATGCATGATATGTGATGCAAATGATGATTCATTTTAATAGTTTTTTCAAGGAACTTCAATAATTTTACACACATCAATGGTAAAGGAATTTGGAACAACAAAAACTCAATCCATTAATCAAAAGCGGTAAATTACAACTTACAAACTTGGAACAACAAAACAAGAAATTACACTTTTGGGATAACAACCCAATAATAAAAGCAGTAAACTACAACTTTGGAACATGAAGCCCGTAATAAAGTAGTAAATTACAACTTTGGAACATGAAGCCCATAATAAAAGCAGTAAATTACAACTTCGGAACATGAAGCCCTTTTACAGAGTTTTACAAAATGACATCAGTAAAATAAAACTAAAAGCTAAAGATCACTCAGAATCATCAGATGAAGGACCAAATGCCAACTGTAACCAGAGCTTCCTGATCTTCTCTTCATAAAAGTCTTCCATCTCTTTCTTCTCAGCCACCAGTCGATCAATGATTTCTTTTTGCGGATTAGGAACAAGAGCAACGCTTACCGAACCTTCCCTCTTTCTCTTCCTTTGACTAGCATACTTCTTCAGTAAAACATCCTTTTGACGAAGCTTCTCATCATGATCAATGAACCAGCCGTCTTGAATAAATAGAAAATCCTCCTTTTCCTTTAGTTGTCGAGCCAGGACCCGATTCTCATATTCAGACATATTATACTTTTCTTTCCAAGCATCTCTCTCGGACTTCATCCTAGCCAGATTTCCTTGGTATTCTCCCATATTCTCGAAAGGGATATCAACAGATGATGATGCAACGGTAGGGAATAAAGGTTTCTAAGGTTTATAGGGCATCTTGAGAGCACAAGCCCTAGCGCGGACCCATTGTAGGTAAGGCTCCAAAGAAACGGCACCTCTATGTCCTAACATATCTCTCCCTTTCCTATGGATGTGGCGCCAAGCTCCTTCGATCTCCCTCTTAGCTGCCTGATGATCTTGTCCTTCCTGTAGAAAGAAACCACTCACATGGATGTTGTTTGGCTTATCCCTCATCGGGTATCCAAACTGACGGCGCGCGAGAACAGGGTTATAGTTAATTCCACCTTTCGTACCAAGAAGGGGCACGTTAGGAAAAGCACCACAGCTATCGATGATCTTCACGTCATAGTAAGCTCGATTATACCAATCAATGTCGAAATGAGTGAGAGCCATAATCTTTGGCGCCCATCGCGGCTCCTTCTCGAGATCCCAGAAAACATCAGACCTAGGTAGATGAGAAACATACCACTGATACAGCAACGATGCACAACAAATAATCATCCCTTCTTGATAAGAGTTTCGAAGATGGATGGAATAGTAGGTATCTCCGAGCAGCGTAGGGACCGGATTTCCAATCAAGAAAATTCTGATAGCGTTGATATCCATAAACTTATCAACGTTGGGGAACAAGAATAGACCATAAGCGAGTAAAGCAAAGACGTCTTCAAAGGCAAAAGTATCTTTTATCTCAGCGAAATGACGAGCTTTCCTCAACAAAAACTGCGCAGACAAACCTCGGATTCCCCCTTTTGTAGTCATGTTCTCCTCTATCTCTGACTTCTTCAAGTGGGTGATGGTCGCTATCTCGTGAGATTTGGGTTCCTCTTCAAAGCCAGAAAAAGGAACACAGTCGGTGATCGGAAAACCAAGTATGTAGGAGTACTCTTCTAAGGTGGGCATTAACTGGTAATCTGGAAAGGTAAAACATCGGTACAAAGGATCGTAAAATTGGACTAATGTATTAAGGATGCCTTCTTTCATCTTGCGTTTCATGAGAGGTATAATGGACCCATACTTTTTCTGAAAATCCGTCGGGTTCTTGATCTTAGGAATTAAACTCTTCAGTTCTTCGATCTCGGGCTCCTTAAAACTAAAACTTCGAGTGTTTCTCCTTCCAAATTCCAGAATAATAGTACCTGAGATGTCTGCAAAAATCATTCCTAAGTTCCTTGAAAAACAAGTTTTTTACAAAAATGTTGATGAATGCATGAATGAATGATAATGCAACAGTTACATACAAGTTCACAAACATGGGGTTCAAAGGTTCAACGTTTCAACATGGAGTCGAGGGTAAAGCCCACCCCAAGGTATGTACTAACGGTTCAATCACACCTGTAAGACAAGGTTCTAAGAGTTCCCAGAGTCTACATTCCTCCTTCGGATATTACCAACGTCTTGATTACTCAATAATTAGCAATATTCTCAAGAGAAACTCATCCGAGCGTAGCATCGCGTAACAACTACTTCCGGATTACTCCGTTATAGTCTCCGCGCTACACCTAAAAAGGCCAAGATGGGTTAGGGTTCTACAGTTCTCAATTTCTCTGGCTCCTAGGTCGAAAATAATAATGTCTTCCCGATTACTCGGTAAACAAATATTACGTTCAAGAGGGCCTTCCATTGAGTGGGGGATCTCATGCTTCCTTCTTCAGGATTACTCCCTCAAAGTTAACATGACTGTACCGCCTGTCCTATTCTTAAGTGTAACTTAATCCGGGTATAGGATTCGTCCTTTGCAAAAACCCAAACAACCCCAATTTAAACACATAATCAAACAAATCAAATAATAATAAAACAGATAAGACAAATTAGGCTTAACCCACTTAGGGATGGACCAGCAAGAGGTCAATCTTTCCCCAGCAGAGTCGCCAATTCTGTAGCGATAAAAAATGTAGCGGGGTAAATCGGAGATCGAATTATTGATTAATTCGTCTCCCCAGCAGAGTCGCCAATTCTGTAGCGATAAAAAATGTAGCTGGGTAAATCGGAGATCGAATTATTGATTAATTCGTCTCACAAAAGCAAGAGTCGCCACCGCACTTTATTATTTCCAAGGGAAAAGGGGAAAGAGCGAAATAAAACCCTAAATATGCAATGTTTAATAATACTTTTTTAAAAGTAATAAAAGTACAAGGCGTTTTTGAAAAGAGATCTATGGTTCGGGGGTTAGTTATACAATGGGAAGGTATTAGCATCCAATGTATCTATAGTACTCTATAGGAACCTTTTGAAATATCTGTTTATTAAAATTGTTCATTTTGATTAAAAAAATAAATTGTTTTGGCCGAAAAGGGGTACGGACGGGTTTTTGAAGGTACGACGACCTAATGTCGAAGTTTTGGCTTAAAAGGTATAAGTTTTGAAAAGATTGGATATTTGGGGAAAAATTGTCTTAAGTTTTAATGAAATGCAAATGTTCGCGTGATTGGACTTGAGGACATGAAGTCAACCAGTTTAATCATTTTTTCTCTTGGATTAAGAAGTAAACAGAATAACCAAATAACGATGAAATAATTAAACAAAAAATTTAAGCAGATAAGTGATATACAACAATTAAATAAAAGACTAAATGGTGTGAACATGTATTTTTGTATTTTTGTTTAATATTAATTGAAGCGAGGGAATTAATTAAAGAAAATAAAATGTTTTTTAAGTTTTTTCTATTTTTATGCGTTTTTTAGTATTAATAAAGTATTATTTAAGAATTATTGAATAATTTTAAATTAAAGTAAAACTTTAAAATTACTAACTTAAATCTAATTAAAAAGGGAATACTAAAACTACTAAATTAAACCTAAAACTAAACTTAATAAAAATGAGTCACATTATTTAAAATTGTTTTAATTAAATTAACATCTATTTGATTAACTTATAATTAAACTAAATTAATAAAGTTCTAAAAAAACTAAAAGAGAATAAATAGAAAGAGGTGTATTAGAAATAAAGGGTTAGATGAGCAAATGTATGGGCCAAAGGGTTCTAAGGGGCTTAATCAAAGGCAAACAACAATGGGGGTGTCAAAAGAAAACGCTTGGGCTTTTAGGCAGGAAACGGGTAGAGCCCAACATTCCTCACAATGTTTAGGGTTAAGCATATTGTTTTAGTTTTGGAAAAGAGATTAGGGTTTTGTTGAGACAGAGGCGCCGTTTGTTCATCGTTCTTGATTCGTCCTCATCCTTCTTCTTCTTCCCTCGCCTCTGAGTCCCTTGCCCATGGCCACCAGCATCCTCCACCTTCTTCTTCCCTCCAATCAAAGCGTTAGGGCGACAGACTCAAGGTACCAATTCATTTATTTCGTTGGGGTTTTTGTTACTGCATGTTATGATTTTGTGTCCATTTTTGATTATGACTTCAAATTATTGTGATTATTTGAAGTATTTTGAAAGAAAAAGAAGGTGAAATGTTACCTTTGAAGACGGAGGAGGAAGGTTGGGGATACGCGTAGGAGGCCAAAGCGAGGGGGAAGACAGTGAGGCTGTGAGCTTTGCTTGGTATCCTGGTTTGTCTTCTTATTTCTGATTTGTGGTTTGATGATGACCTCTACGTGATATTTTTTCTTCTTCTTCTGTTGCCTTTACACGCCTGTGTTGCCTTGGATGCTTTGAATGCTTGACTGTTGCATTCGAATAATTTTCCTCTCTTCTTCTTTACTGTGCTTCAGTTGCTTTTTTTTATTGTTGGCCTATGATGACATACTCTGAGACTTGATGGGTTTGGACATTGATTTGATAAAGGTTTGCATTGTTCTGGTTTTTTGCTTTGGTTGGATTGGTCATGGTTTAAGGTTGATGGTGTTTTTGGCTTTTGTGTGGATTGACAGTGGTTTAAGGTTGATGGTGTTTTTAAGGATGAACCTTTTGGGTTCTGAGAATTTTGTTGCCCTTTGAATGCTTGGATGCTTGAATACTTTTCCTCTCTTCTTCTTTGTTGTGATTCTGTTGCCTTTTTTATTGGCCTATGATGAATATTTGTGAGGCTTTTCTAGTTGCCTTGAACATGCTATTGTTGAAACATTTTTTGTTTTGATTAGCTTTCCTTCTTCTTCCTTTTGCTTTGCTTCTGTACGCTTGAACTTGGTTTCCTGGATTTCTTGGTATGAGTTTAGGCCTTACTTGAAATGGTTTGACAGTATGCTTGAGTTTACTGGTTAGGCTTTGAAATGGTTATGGTTTCGGGTTTATGGCCTTGAGGGCTTAAGGCTTTAGGGTTGGACAGGTTTGACATGGTTATGGCGATGTTGGTTTTACTGGTTTATGCAGGTTATGGCCTTGACATGGTTTGTGGCCTTGGTTTTGCTTTGTGTTATAGGTTATGGTTTGAAAGGCTTAAAGCTTTGGCTGGACAGTTTACTGGTTAGGCTTGGAATGGTTTTGGTTTTGACATGGTTTTTGAATGCAGGTTGTGGAAACAGGTTTGTGGTTTAGGCCATGGTTGAGGTTTAGCTTCAGGCAGGTGCTTGAGGTTATTGTTTTTGACCTTGATAATTGGCTTTTTGTATTTTTTTTGTTTGACAAATTTTGTCTTGAAGGTTTTAAAACAGGTTGAACTCTGAATTTTTGAAGAGTTTTGTGTTGTTATAACAGTTAGTTGGCTTGGCCTTGGATGATTCAGGTTATGAATATTTTAACCATTTTCTTTTGATGCCTCTGCACATTAATGTTACATTCAGTTGCCTATATCCTTTTTTCATGCTTTCCTTTTCTTATTGGATGCTGCTGCAGTTTTGTTTTGTATCTATTTCCTGCCTAAGGCCAAAACCTGTAAACCCACACTCTTTCTCTCTTCTCTCTCCTTAGTACAGTTGAAACACTAAAATGTTGTATGTACTTTTAAGTTCTGAAAAAGCATAAGCTGAAAAATGATGAAAAATAGGAATATTTGCTTGCATAGTTTGATTTGCACACTTCCTCTTTGTCAACTGCATTGTAACAGTAGAGGAGCCTTTGTATTTTGGCCTCTTCCCACATGCTTGGGTAGTTTACGTTGGACTTGTGTTGAAAATTGTAACTTGACTTGCATATGCTGTTGAACTATGCTTTTGAAATATGCAGTTGGCTTTTGAAATGTGCAATTGGTTTTGAACTATGCTGTTTATTTTGAAAAATGCAGTTTTGACAAAAAATGAATTTGTGCATATCTTTAACTTGTGCATTCATATTTGTCAATAAGATTCATCCCCTTTTGTGAACCGGGAGAAATCCCGTGATTTGCAAAGAGGGTAAAAAAAACTGATTCCAGCCGTTTGCTTTTAATGATGAACGCTAAATTAATTTTTGCTTTTAATTATCTATTTATTTCTGACTTTTTTCTTTTAATTCTTTTGCAGGTAAAATCAAATGAGCAATCAAAGAAGTATTTGATAGAAGATGAAGATTTAGAACTTAGAAAAATTAGGATAATTTTTATTTCACTTTAAACATTTGTAAGAATTGTCATTGTAAATACTTTGTTAAATAAGTATAGTATTTAAACAAACAATTGTAACAATTAGAATAAAATGAATAAAACTCCAATATTTTACCAGTTAATTCTCTCCTTCGTTCCAATTATTTATTTTATCGTTTATAATTCTTTAAATTATATAATAACTGAAAATCAATTACAATTATTTAAATTTAGAATGATAAATAATTAAATAAACATCATGGACCAATTAACTTCTCTTCAATTATTTACTTCATTATTTATAATTCTCTAAATTGTAATAACTGAAAATAAAATTTCAACTATTTAAACTTAGAATAATAAATAATTAGATAAACATTGTTGATCAATTAATAAACTCTTTTCAAATATTTATTTTATTATTTATAAATCTTTAAATTATATAATAACTGAAAATAAATTCCAATTATTTAAATTTAAGATAATAAATAGTTAATAAATATTGTCTGATCAATTAATAAACTTCTTTTCAAATATTTACTTTATTATTTATAAATCTTTAAATTATATAATAACTGAAAATAAATTCCAATTATTTAAATTTAAGATAATAAATAATTAATAAACATTATTTTAGCATTGATCGATTAATAAATTTAGCGTTCAACAAATAAACAGCTTTCGACTTGAAAAAGTTATGAATTTAAAAACTGCTTTGAAAGTTGATAAAAATAGGTCAAAACCCTTGCAATGTAATGATGCAGATGAGAGATGGTATCTTAGGTCAAAATTTGGGGTACAATAGAGGTCTTTATATTCCTAACTGAAAGAAGTATCAGAACTTAATCTGAGCCAGAGAAAAGTCTGCTGAAAGAAGTATCAGAACTTAATCTGAGCCAGGAGATGCCCATGTCTGAAAGCAGTATCAGAAATTAATCTGAGCTAGAGGAGGTCTTTATATATTCAACCAATTGAAGTATCATAACTTAATCTGAGTCGGAGAAAGGTCTACTGAGAGAAGTATCAGAACTTAATCTGAGCTAGAAGATGCCTATGTCTGAAACCAGTATCAGAAATTAATCTGAGCCATAGGAGGTCTTTATATTACTAACCGGAAGAAGTATCATAACTTAAAATGAGCCAGAGAAAAGTCTACTGAAAGAAGTATCAGAACTTAATCTGAGCCGGGAGATGCTCATGTCTGAAAGTAGTATCAGAAATTAATCTGAGCCAGAGGAGGTCTTTATATCTTCAATCGATCGAAGTATCAAAACTTAATCTGAGTCGGAGAAAGGTCTACTAAAAGAAGTATCAGAACTTAATCTGAGCCAGGAGATGCCCATGCCTGAAAGCAGTACCAGAAATTAATCTGAGCCAGACGAGGTCTTTATATTCCTAAATCGAAAGAAGTATCAGAACTTAATCTGAGTCGGAGAAAATTCTACTGAAAGAAGTATCAGAACTTAATCTGAGCCAGGAGATACCCATGTCTGAAAGCAGTATCAGAAATTAATTTGATCTAGAGGAGGTCTTTATATCTTCAACCGATCGAAGTATCATAACTTAATCTGAGTCGGAGAAAGGTCTACTGAGAGAAGTATCAGAACTTAATCTGAGCCAGAAGATGCCTATGTCTAAAAGCAATATTAGAAATTAATCTGAACCAGAGGAGGTCTTTAAATCTTTAACCGAACAAAGTATCAGAACTTAATCTGAGTTAGCAGATAATCTATGTTTGTCTTTTGATTGATATTTCCTGAAAAAGATAAAGAATTAGTTGCATGCAGATGCATGCATTGTGTAATGATGTTCTCAAAATAAATGAGATTATACTATATGAATTTTGTCATGTATATGCTAGGATGTATGAATGTGAAATGTTATTATAGTGTATCTTTGTCTGGGAAACTAAATCCATGACTATTGTTGTGAATGAATAGTATGTGTATCTCCAACTTTGTCTAGAATACTTTCGCTGGAAATTCCTGTTTGATGTTTAAGGAAATTCTGCAGGGGATGTTGATTTCTGCTTGGGGAGTAGAGTTTAGAAACCTTGGTTTCCCATTTCTCTACTGGAGAATCTAATTCTTATATGTCCCGACTGGGGATAAAAAAGATGATTAAACTTCCAATTTGTCCAGGGAGGATGAAATTAACTGTTATCTGGTTAGATTCCAAGTTTTATAGTAACTCTCTGGGGATAGTATCAACTCTAATAGGGAAGAGGAGTTCTGTCAGCGATTTGTAGTAGTTTGAAGAATAGAATTAAGCTAGGGGATTGTAGTCTGTTGGAGAAATAAACCCTGTTGAGGAAAGTATTTTGGCGACCTTACCGGGGAAATTAATTCTTCTGGGGAAGAACATTTTTCAAGGTTTCTTTTCCAGTTTTTGGAAGATCAAACTCGGCTGGGGAAGAGAATTTCCAAGAGATATGTTGATTGGAACTTCGAAAAAGAATTTGTGAGAATGTATGGATTTTCTCTAGGGATTTATGAGAGTTATCTTGGTTCCTTGAGGAAGTACTTATTCCTATTCTCATACATATATTTCTTAACAGTTAGTCATGTTTATATGTACATGTTCATTCAATTTTAGTCATTAGACGTTTTTTGTAATCAAAATAGAAAAACAAAAATTTTTCACTTCAAAGTATATTTGTATTGATAATTTGCCTATAAACAAGAGAATTTGTACAAAGAGACGTAAATCCTAATAAGAGGAAGTCTTAGTGAAATGAAAAGAATACAAGGTGAAAACAAAAATGTATAGCCATGTGGAAGTGATCTCATTGGGTTCCAACTCTGCTATTGTCTATATGTCTTCGAACATCATCTCTTGTTGTCGGATGAAGTTGATTGAACTGATCTTGTATCATTTGAACTTTTGATCTTGGTAATAAAGCTGACTATAGTGATCCAACGGGACATAGTCGTACGCTTTTTATCCTTAACTTTTGTCTGGACCACCCTTTCAGGTTTTCACTCCACCAGGATACCCTTTTTTGCCCAAGCCTCCCTTACGGGTTTTCAACTTGCCAGGTGTACAATCTTTTGTATATATCCATAATTTTTGTCCGAAACCTTTTGGTTCGTCGGGATGCCCTTATTTTTGCCTAGGTATATAAACCTAGTGGGTCATTTTTTATGCGTAGTATTTTTTTACTATATCTATGTTCACAGGATGTGGGAAATCTTCACCGTCCATAGTGATTAGTGTAACACCCCATTTCAACCCAACAAATTATATAAAATCAGAGTTACAAAATTTCCAACAAACAAATGGAATACTACACTTTCAACTTGGAAACAATGATATTCAATCACTTATAGTTCAGATACATAACACATAAAATTCGGATGAACCGATAATAACCTGTTTAGTCTTTAAAAATAAAACAACTTTCATTACTACGCAGCAGATTCACAAGATTAAACTGAAAACATCAAAATATCTTGTCCAACTCAAAACAACTTTAAGACAACAAGTCTTTAACGAAAACAACTTAAATTCAGCAACATAATGAAAACCAACAATAAAGAAAACATGCGTTCATCCCCCCGAGTGCTATGTATCAGAGCGACAACACCGACTTGAACTAACGAAGATAACAACTATCTTTCTTGATTACCTGCACGTTACCAACAGAGGGCAACATTCAAACAGAACAAGTGAGATATCGAACCATATAATTGAGTGTATGATAAACAATATATTAGATCAGATTATATAAAATCACCACTTCACAACTTTCAATCACATTAATCATCACCAGTTAATAACACAACAACTTAAATATTAAACACGGAATGCCACTCGTTACAATGCACATGCATGTGGTACCAATGGAGCAAAACTCTCAACTTAAAATCTGCCAATTAATAGAGGCATCAACAAGGCATAGGCCTTCAACTTGATTTTTCAATCTAGGCCAACTTACCGAGCATCAGCTCCAACTTGATATGCTATGTATGCGGCATAATATGAATGTCAAAATGATGACAATAATAGTTACAGAGCAGCACAACAACAAATCAGCATTGACCATAGGCCTAAAACTTTTTTTCTCCATAAATAGAGGCAATGAAATCACCTGCTAATTCACATTTTTTAACAAAGAACACAATACAACGAATCAACCAAAATTTACTACAAATAAACCGCATAATTATTCGGACTATTATGACTATTTCTGATAAATTAATCTTCTGCTAAATTACTGAGATTTTCTACTCTATACTACACTTATTAAGTCTATACAATTACTTCTAGTATAGGTACTACTTGTTACTAATATCTCCATGCCAACTAGTACCATTACTTCCTGTTATTAACATGTATTACTTGTTACCAAAATACACTACATGTTACTCACTTAATGAATTACTACTAGTCACTACATTAATCTTCTGTCAATTTATTGCACCTGCTATTAAATAATATACATCAGTTACTAAGGTTTCCTTACTAAATTACTAATTCTGCTATATTAATATTATTCTGCTACTAAATTTCTATACATTTAACACATTAGTTACTATGTCTCTGCAACTAAAACCATCACTGCTAATAAATTCCAAGACTCAAATGCATCTCAATTGTTTATCTCTAACTCAAAACTCCTAAAAATATTATACTAACAATATTATTATTTGGAAGCTCCAACTTACCCCAATGACAACACTAAACATGTCAGAAGTATGCAAACAAATAAATAGTGACTTTTAATAACATAAAACAAGTCTAATGATAATTTTAGCAACACTATTGACAACTCTAACAATCCTATTGATAACTCAATTGACAATTGTAACAACTATTCGGAATTGAAAATAACTTAAATATTTAACTCCTAAATATTATACTATTAATAATAATAATAATTATTATTATTATTATTAGTTAAACTACTAAAATAATATACATATATATATATATATATATATATATATATATATATATATATATATATATATATATATATATATATATATATATATATATATATATATATATATATATATACTTGGATTCAAAGCTATAAAAACAAACTGATACTATGATATGGTGGGAGAACTGACGTTGAGGGTTTTGCGTTTGTATTCGTAAATGTTGCGGTTTAGCAAGAGTCGCCACCGACTTTTCTTTTATCCAATAAGGAAAGGTGAAAAAGCAGAGGAAAGACCTTTCGAGATGTTTTCTTGAGTTCGGGGGATAGATTATGAAAAAGGAAGGTATTAGCACCCTTTCCATCCATGGTTTTCCATGGGCTCTTAGTTACTTGTTAGATCACTTTCTCTTGTTTGAAAATTGTGCTTTTGTGGGTTTTTGAAAGTATTTTGAAAAGGTGTCATCATTTAGGCAAACTTTGCAATGATTCCCGTTCGTAAGAATGTATGCAAACTGTTGAGCTTTTTGAAAATATTTCAAGTCTTGGAAAGTGTTTTGAAGATATTTTGGAAAGTGTATGTGATTGTTTTTAAAATAGCAAAGATGTTTGTTTTGAAATTGAGCAAGTAACTAAAAGTAATCTACCTACTCAAAAGGTTTTAGATGTGTTTTTCCTCCTCCTTTAGATGTTGCTATCTTACCATTGATTTGATAAGAAGCCCCATCGTTGGATGTAAAGGGACGAGCGCTGGGTCAGCGTATGACCATGAAAGCAATATTGTGAAATGACTTAGCACTTTTTCTGTAGGGACTAAGATCATTTTGAAAGGTCAACTTTTGATAGCGTCATCGAGGGACTATGATCTTTTTCGATTCGTTTGTGCTAAGAAACCCCACATGCATAACATGGCCATTTTTGTAAGGTAACAAGTGGAATTACCCTAGGGGTGTAAGTGTGCATGTGTGTTTGATTGCATGCATAATTTGTCTTTGATTAGGGTGATTTATTTGTCAATTTTTATATCTTGTCATACACACCTAATTACTTAACATTTATATGAAGCTAATAAAAGAGTGAAAAAAATTAATCCTACACTATTACAACCATATTGAATTGTATGAAAATATAAAGACAAAAATAAGGAAAACGCAAGAAAAATGGATCTTTCGACTTTAGGGCAGCAATCCTTTGATTCTGCCATTTTTCGCCCTCTTCGACCATACCTGAAAGGGGTGAAAGAATGAGTTCGACTGGGGCTTAGAAGCCAACATATTTTGGCTTTCGATTGGGCCCTGGAGGCCAACATGTTGTGCCTTTCGACTGCCTCTTTCATTTGGCCTGAAGGTTAGTATGGAAGCCAGAGGCTTCGTTTCTAACTTTTCTGTCTCATGTTTCTTTCATTTGAGTTTGAATAGCAATATGGCCCAAGGCCATACCAACATCACCTTAAGACTAGATTAGTTCTTTAAAGCATATTTAAATGTACCAAGAGCAAAAGCCTAGAAGATTGTTAACCATGACACATATTAAGAGAGTGAAAATAGAACAAAAAGAAGAAACTAGTATGTACATGTTTTAAAAGAAAAAGAAAACTTATTTACATGCTATGCTGGAAACGAAGGACCAAAGGTTAAAAATGACTTACTTTGCTGGAGGTTGGAGCGTGTTCTGGACTTTGAAGCAGTTGCTTTGAATTCCTCTGGATTCGAAGGAAAAGACCCAGGGTAGGCCTTCGACACTGGATTCGAAAGAGCAAAACAAGTGGAATATCCTTCTTTGCTGGATTCAAAGGAAAGAACAAATGGGATGTTCCATGAATCGAAGGAAGCTGGAATGTGTTGTTTGAAGGAGGTAACGATGATTATGGTTTTTTGATTTCACAATTGTTGAAGTGTTTGAGAATGTTATGGTGTGTGAGAATTTGAAGATACGTTCCCCTCCCTTTTCTCCTCTTTTTCTCTGTGTAAATGAACTCTCTATTTATAGAGAAAGACTTTTGGGAAGCTTGGTGGGCAAATATAATAAAATAAGGCTCATCTGGAATGTAAGTGCCCACTTGTGCCATAAAAGAAAAATGAATGGTTCATATGGGGTTGCTTCCTTCTGAAGGAAAACAGGCGCAAGGCTCAAGACAAACTTTTCTAAAAGGTAGTATTATGCTGTTAAGTGCAAGTGGTCTTGGACAACAAATGGGTAAAGGCCTATTTTAGCTTGCATAAACAATTAAGTATAGGGTGAGTCATAGGTTTGAAGCCTGAAAAGGGAAAACACGTAGCCTAGCCTATGGGTCTAAATGTTCAACTTGATCTTTTGAGTCAAATCCTCCATCTTTCTACACCTTTCAACCAGACTAGAACAACACAACATTTGTTTTCACCAGTTGTGTCCTTCGAATGAACCAACTGTGTGTTCTTCGAATGGCCTTTCTTAGCTGAATATGCCATTCTGAGTTTTCTTGCTTTTAATAACTTAGGCCCAAACCTTCGACCAGACTCCAAAGTAAGAGAACAATTATTCCCCAACTATGGCAAGTCCTTTGAATGGACCACCAAGTTGTGTGTCATAATTTAGGACCATGGCGTGTCGAAGGGTTTACAGATGGATTCAAAGGTGATATGAAGGCGCATTTGAATCATACATGAAGATGAATTTGAAAGTCACAGGAAGGTAGCCATTCATCCAATCGAAAACTTATGAATCCAAGGAAAACAGGTGAGGGGCGAATGGTGCAGTCGAATGAAATTTTCAGAAGGTTATTAACTTCTGAATCGAAGGAAGATTTCAGAAGATTCTTGACTTTTTGAATTGAAGAAAACCAAAATGAGGCCTTTACTTCCTGAGCCGAAGGACATTCCTGAGTCGAAGGACACTGTTTCAAAGGGAAACAAAAACTCAATTGAAGCTAGTATGAAGATCATTTCCTTCTGAATCAAAGGAGACCTATTTGAAGTCACATGCCCAAACGAAAGAGGCACGCTAGCAGCAACTTTTAAGCAATCGAAGGGGGTGCAAAGTCCAATCGAAAGGGGCTGAACCGAAGGAGACCTGTTTTCCTCCAAATTCGTCAAAATGTTATTTTTATCAATTTTCTCTCTTTTTGACAGTTTCCTTTTAATTCTGGTGCTGGAAAATCCCAATGTACTTGTGCAAGCTTGAACCTTGAGAATCTTTGTGAGGAAAGCCTTGAAAAATGAGAGGGCAAATTTTGGGGTGCAACAGCTGCCCCTGTTCAAACTTCTTGAACCTGAAGAGTTAGGTTGGCGGATCCGGCATCCGTGACTTGATGGTGAAAGATGTTTGAACACTAGAGTGCCCAAAAATTTTCACTCGAAGATGGATGGTGAATGGGCTTATAGATGCCATTTGGAGGAATGTTGGTAAACTCTGGAAGAAGTATCAGCATAAATCTCCTGTTGATCCATACTAGACTTGCTGTTTTACCTGTGAGAAAGGGGTTAGGAAAATGCAGATGCTTTCATGATGCTTACCAGATGTGGTGTCATGCTAAATGCATTGTTATGTACATGCTATGATGTATGAATGCGAAATGTGTTTTTGTCCGAGAAAATAAATCCCTGACTACTGCTGAGGAAATCTTCGGAGGTTGAATCCTTGATTGCCTGTTGAAAATGAAGAATATGCATATCTTCAAATTCTGTTGAAGAGATGCTTCTGCTGGGGAGCATTACTCAAGAATCATTTGTTATCTAGTCGGATCCAGGCTTCACAGTTGCTGAGGATGAAGTAGTCGGTTGCTATCTGGTTGGGTCCAAGTTTCATGGCAACTTACTGGGGGAAGAGGTGAATTAATTGTTATCTGGTCGGATCCAGGCTTCATAGTAACTTGTTGGAGGTAAGGGCGAATTAACTGTTATCTGGTCGGATCCAGGCTTCACAGTAACTTCTTGAAGAATGTTATCTGGTCGGGTCCAGGCTTTATGGTCTTTTGGAAAGTTGTACTATTGTCTGGTCGAATCCAGGTTTCATAGTGTCTTTCTGGGGATCATGGTTAATTGTTATCTGGTCGGGTCTAGGATTCACAATATACCATTTGAAAACTATTATCTAGTCGGGTCTAGGCTTTGCAGATTTCTGATGAAGTTAATTGTTATCTGGTCGGGTCCAAGCTTCACAGTAACTTGTTGAAAACTGTTATCTGGTCGGGTCCAGGCTTTGCAGATTTCTGATGAAGTTAATTGTTATCTGGTCGGGTCCAGGCTTCACAATGAATTGGTTGAAAACTGTTATCTGGTCGGGTCCAGGCTTTGCAGATTTCTGATGAAGTTAATTGTTATTTGGTCGGGTCCAGGCTTCACAATGAACTGCTTGAAAACTATTATCTGGTCGGGTCCAGGTTTTGCAGATTTCTAATGAAGTTAATTGTTATCTTGTTGGGTCCAGGCTTCACAATGAACTTGTTTGGGGATTTAGTTGTTATCTGGTCGGTTCCAGGTTTCACAACAAATCTCTGAGGATAATTGATATCTGGTCGGATCCAGGCTTCGCAATGACTTTCTTGAAAAGATGGAAATGAGGAATGATATCTGGTCGGATCCAGGTTTCTCAGTCCTTTGTCGGGGAATAAAGAAGCAACTCTACTGGGAACAAGTAGTTAAAACCTTGGTTGGATTAAGTTTAGGTTCTTCTATATTTTTGAAGAGTTGGGCTGGTCGTCATAGCTTTTTGAGGAATGAGATCAAGTGTTATCTGGTCGGGTCCAGGCTTCAGTAACTAAAGAAGTCAAACTATTATCTGGTCGGGTACAAGCTTCAATATAACTTGAAAATTGTGCTAATATCTGGTTGGATCCAGGCTTCATAGCATTTCTTGGTAATAATAAAGGCTTTGTTGAAGACTTTACTAGGGATTAGGGGTTGTGGCCCTGTGATTTGCAGTCATTTGAAGGGGAGATTCTAACTGGAGAGTATAGACTCAGCCAGGAAAGGAAGACTCAGCTTGGGGAGGATATACTCTACTGGGGATGATGGACTCATCTGGGGAGAATAGATTCTGTTTGGAGAAAATAGCCTTGGTGGTAAAAGATGTACTCAACTGGGCGATTCAGACTCAAATGGGGAATTTGGGTTCTGTTGAGATGGGCTTGTAGATGCTTACCAAGAATGCTTGTTGGGTTGCAATTTGTAAGTTGAAAAAATGAGTATCAGAATTGCGTCCATGTCTGGAGTGTATTGGAACTGTATCAAAAGGTGGGTTGTTTGGTGATGAGTCCGTGTAAAACTGCATCTGAAATTTCCTGAGAAGGAACCTGTGTAGGGTTGCCTGATGATGAGTTCGTGTGAAACTGCATCTTGGAAGGAAGGGACCTGTGTAGGGTTGCCCAATGATGAGTCCGTGTGAGTCTGCATCTTGGAAGGAAGGAACCTGTGTAGGGTTGCCTGATAATGAGTCTGTGTGAAACTGCTTCTTGGAAGGAAGGAACCTGTGTAGGGTTACCTGACGATGAGTCCGTGTGAAACTACATCTTGAATTGAGAAGGAACCTGTGTAGGGTTGCTTGATGATGAGTCCGTATGAAACCGCATCTTGGAAGGAAGGAACCTGTGTAGGGTTTCCTGATGATGAGTCAGTGTAAAACTACATCTTGAATTGAGAAGGAACCTGTGTAGGGTTGCCTAATGATGAGTCCTTATGAAACCACGTCTTGGAAGGAAGGAACCTGTGTAGGGTTGCCTGATGATGAGTTCGTGTGAAACTGCATCTTGGAAGGAAGGGACCTGTGTAGGGTTGCCTGATGATGAGTCCGTGTGAGTCTGCATCTTGGAAGGAAGGAACCTGTGTAGGGTTGCTTGATGATGAGTCTATGTGAAACTGCATCTTGGAAGGAAGGAACCTGTGTAGGGTTGCCTGATGATGAGTCCATGTAAAACTGCATCTTGAATTGAGAAAGAACCTGTGTAGGGTTGCCTGATGATGAGTCCATATGAAACTGCATCTTGGAAGGAAGGAACCTGTGTAGGGTTGCCTGATGATGAGTCCGTGTAAAATTGCATCTTGAATTGAGAAGGAACCTGTGTAGGGTTGCCTGATGATGAGTCCGTATGAAACCGCATCTTAGAAGGAAGGAACCTGTGTAGGGTTGCCTGATGATGAGTCCGTGTAAAACTTTATTTGGAAAGGAAGGAACCTGTGTAGGGTTGCCTGATGATGAGTCCGTGTGAAACTGCATCTTGGAAGGAAGGAACCTATGTAGGGTTTCCTGATGATGAGTCCGTGTAAAACTGCATCTTGAATTGAGAAGGAACCTGTGTAGGGTTTCTTCAATAATGGTCAAGTAGATAGTTGTCCTGTCTGATTTTAGGTATTAATCTTTGACCTGAGAAAGAAAGATTGTTTTCCTGGCTTGTTACATGTGTTAATCTTCAATCTCTTCATGTAGATAGTTTTCCTGGCTTGTTACAGGTATTAATCTACAATCAGTCGTCCACAGATAGTTTTCCTGGCTTGTTACATGTATTAATCTGGAACTTGAAAAGGTTGATGGTAACCATCTATTGATCGATCTTTCCTGAAAAAGGTAGAACGTTAGTTGTATGCAATGTCATGATGTATGAAATGCGTGATGTCATGATGTTCTCAAAATAAATGAGATGGTGTCGTATGCACTTATCATGCATGTGAATAGGATGTATGAAATGTGAAATGTTTAATGAATGTATTTTTGTCTGGGAAAATAAATCCTCGACAAATGTCGGGGAACCATTAAATCCTGGACTATTGTTGAAGAGTTGGTGTGTCTTCAAACTTTACTTAGAATGTTTCCATTGGGGATTCCTATTTTGTTGTTTGAGGATAAATCTACTGGGGGGATATTGAAAACTCTGTGGGGAGCATGTTTATTCCTGCTTGGGAAAAGAGTTTAGGAGTCTTAGTCGTCTGTTGCTCTACTGGGGAGTCGAAGTTGAACTGATATCTGGTCGGGTCCAGGTTTCGTAGTAACTTGGGAAATTGTTGAATAGTCTACTGGGGAAGAGGAGTTGTGGTCCTTTGATTTGTAGTAGTCGGAGAGGCAAACTCAAGCTGGGGAATCCTGGTGTTGTTGGGGAAATAAACCTTGTCGTCGGTCCTCTAGAGAGGTGACAACTTCGTTGGGGGAAGTCCTTGAGGATCTTTGAGGTTGTTCAACTGGGGAAAGGTGTTCAGAGATTATACTCTTACTGGGGGATCATCCTATGAGAAGGATTTTTTGGGAGATTTGTCACTGCCCCTAGTAGCGAGTGCTTGTGGCACTGCCTGGAAACGTTTGACTGTACATAACCCTTCGTCGGTATTGAGGTTCAATGCCCAAGTGACGCAGATGGAGACTTGCCCCTGGTTACTCTGCAACTCTTGAGAGATTTCTTGGAATCTTGACTGGACTGCCCCATGTGTGCTGGATAGTGACATGTCATGCCCCTTTGTTGATAAGAGATTCATTAATGGAAGTGTCATCCCACTTGAATTGATTTTGTTCACTGAGAGAGCTTTCGTTCACTAGATATTCATTATGTGAATTTCTCCGCTGTTAAACAAATAGCCATATGCAAACAGTGATATTCAAGTAATGCAAAGTTTATGTGTGATCGGTGGGAATAGAACTGACTGTTTTGGAATGCTGGTTCGCGTTTGCGTTTTGCAAAATGTCGCGGTAAGCAAGAGTCGCCACCGTCTTTTATTTTCTCCAACAAGGAAAGGACAAAAGCACAGCAAAATTCCTTTTTGAGATGTTTCTCGGGTTCGGGAGGTAGATTATAGAAAGGGAAGGTGTTAGCACCCTTTCTATCCGTGGTTATCCACGGGCTCTTAGGTACTTGCTCACTATGTTTTCAAAAAGTTTTGCTTTTCTTGTGTTTGTGGGTTTTGAAAATAGTTTTGTTTGAAAACTTCGATTTAACTCTTGTGTCTGTCCTCAAGAGTGTATGAAGTGTTGTTTGAAAACTTTTGTTTGAAAAGTGTAGGTGCGAAAAGTTGTTTTGTTTTTAAAGAGCAAGTACCTGAGAACCTCTACCTACTCAAAAGAAATTAAGCTGTGTAAATGTCCTTTAGACAGTGCTATCCCACTATTGAGAAGTAGGTAGCACCGTCGTTGGAGTTTTCGGGTCAATTCGATTTTAGGGACATGTGGTCACTAAAGCAATGGTAGGACGTCTTAGCGGTAACCCTAATGTCTTAGATCATTTTTTATCGAGGCAACCGTTTCGAGGCAACTTTGATCTTTAGACAAGAGGGCGACCTCTAAAACACGCTATACTCAATGACCACGTCGAGGCAACCAAGTGAGGCGTACCCTAGGAGTGGCATGTACGAGTGTGTCCGGTTTCAGTTAGGTTATCTTTGTACATATTATGGTGAGCTACGATTGATTTTAATTTTAAGAGAGATCTTGTCATGCATAGCCTAGTTAGCATACATCTAGCAGTTAATAGTTGCGGAAAATAAAACTAAACTATTACAAGACGTCGGGTATTTACATCGCCAAAAACAAACCCTTGAAAAAGTAAATTACGGGAAATAAATAAAAGCGATAAAAGGTCCTAATTAAAAGCTATTACATCCTTGGAGCAAATACAATTATATGATAAAAAATTAATCAACAAAAATCACCCGCGCGAGAAAAATTGGATCGGAGAGTCTTTTAGGGTTTTGACCCTTTTTTGAGAAAGAAAGAGATTTCTGTTATTTTGTATTTAATTAAATTAAACCTAGACTAATTAATTAATAAAAAAAAATATTTTTTTGGTTTTTTAATGTTTCTAGGAAATAAATAAAAAATAAAATGATTAAAAGTTATCAAAAACCCTAATTCTATATTAATTTTATTTATTGTAAAAATATTAAAATTAACCTAATTAAAAACTAAATTAATTATGTTAGTATTTATTAAAATAACTAATTAAATTTAATAAATAAAAATATTATATTTTTCATGTTTTCTGAATTTATTAAAAAAATGTTAATGGTTTTAGTTAGTAGTTAATTAAAAATTAATAAAAACAAATTAAATAAAAAATAAAAAAAGAGAAGAAGAAATAAACCCAGGGGGTGCTGGCCCAAATCAGGAGGTGTTTCTGGAATTTTATGGCCCAACAATATTCCAGCCACGTTGACTTTTGTGATTATCCACATGCTTGTTGACTGGAGAGTATGGTGATCTTTCACTCATGGCCATTGGATCTATGCTTGGAGACATCTGGCGCACTGAGGTTTGAGGTGTATGGTGGACCTCACTTTGAAACTTGCACGTGAATACCTGTGAAATAAAAATAACAAGGTTTTGGGGGGACCTGGGATTCGAACCCAGGTCCCAATGCTTCCAGGCCAACGCACCAACCACTCCACTAAGCTGCTTTATTTGTTATTGGCATAAGAGATAATTATTATATTGGGAAACTAATCAATATGCTGTAAAACAAAAAATAATGCGCGCTTTTTTAAATGGGCCAACCAGATATCAACACCTCATCGTCTTCAACCTTCGTCCTATATAATTAAGATCAGATAGCGGGGGTTTTTAACCCCCACTACTTCCTGCAAGGAAAAATAGCGATTAGAAGCACAGTGAATATAAATGTTTCGCGAGGTGTGGGTTGGAATCGTCTTGGTCTCACGATTTCAGTCATGTATCTCACTAGTCCCAATTTTTCCTGGATTGAAAAGCCCCATTTAAGAGCTCAAGAACCCTAGAAATTCAGTCATGGTATCTTACGATTCAGGGCACTATAGTCCAATTCAACCATTCCATTAGCTTTGTATGATCTCTAGCAATGCAAATCAGTCACAAAAACATGTTAAATGTGCATGAATTAAGAGATACAATTATGAAATATAAGGGCAAACCGTGGGACTGTGTATCGTGATTCCTTGAGCTTTGATGCTCGGATTTGATTGTAAATCAATCCTAGGGCCTCCTGCAAGGTGTTTGGATGAACAAAATGCCTTGAATCGACCTAGAATGCAAGAACAGGTTTTGACTTTTCTTGAAAATTCTTGAATTTGACAGGGTCCTTTCTGCAGCTTTTTCACCTGTACTAGGTCATGGTTTGCTTGCATACATATAGGAGAATCAAATTAGGTCAAAGTTTTGGATCCAATCCATGTGCATTGATGTTTAAATCTTTGATTGAAAATCAAATATTCTTGATTTTTCATGATTGAACAATGTTGCCAAAATTGAATTTTTTGTATCTTTTTGATTGTGCACGAATTGGTCAGCATATCTTGATCATATTTGCTTCACAAATTGATTTAAAAAACAAATCTTGTATTTTCTTATGATTTAAATTAATTAAATGAATTAATATTAATTAAAAATCCATTTAATCAATAAATTTAAGAAAATAAATCCCATTTAGCTTGGTGGGTCGTTCATAGGTCATGGGTGAAGTTTCAAGAAGAGATTTGAGGCCCATTAGCAAAAAGAAGGTGTTTTGAGCAAAGTTGACTTTTGCAAATTCATGAAAATTTCCCAACTTCTCCAATGCACAACTTGCTCAATTTTGAACTTTTGGAGGTGTTCTTGGACTTTTTAGAAACCTTGAGATGTCCTCTAATCAACCCTTTTGGTCTCAGCTCATTTTGATATTCCATTCTCAAGTTATAAGCTTTGGAAAAAAAGGTGTTTTTGTTGACTTTCAAAAATGACCTATAATGTCCAAATTTGTAACTTCTTGTGAGTGCATTTTATGATCTTGGGGGTATGAAGATGGATTGTAGGAAATTGCATCCTATTTAAAATGAGCTTTGGATGAAATTTTTCTGACAAACCATGAAAGAGTTATACCCTGGTCAAGATACAGTTGACTTTTCTACTGTCCAAAAATAGTAACTTTTTGCACCTTGATGATTTTTGAGCTATTCTTGTGGAATCATGATCAAGGCTTGATCAAATGATGATTGTGAACCCAAAATAAGATGTTGACCAAAAATTCTGACCTTTGACTGCAAAATGACCATTTTGCCCTTGCAGTTGACTGTGGATCAAATGGGGCTTTTGACTGTGCAAATTGGCACTGTGAGTCTTGAAACTTGGCATGTAGGTGCTTGAGGATGTATATAGGCCTATGAGACTTGATTGAACCATTGAAAACCCCAAATTCCTTGAAAGAACCAAAACCCTAATTTTGACTGTTTACTGCTTATGAGGTGATTTGACTGTACAACCTTTGAGCAATTTTGAACCATTTGGAGATGATTCTTGACAAATCTTGAGGAATATGGGAGGGAAAATTTTGGGGTACAACATTATGCTTGTCTTGAAGTTTTGAAAAATGCATTTTTAGCAAGTAAAGAAGTTTTTAATTCAACTTTGGATTTTGAGTAAAGCCTTACAGGAGTCAGGATACCTTTTGTAACAGTATGCTTTCAAACTAACCCATGCTTCAATTAGGACTTTTGAAGGGTTGTAACGTGGATTGGTTCACGGTTTAAGAAACAAAGGATAAAGGCTCAAATGTATTTGTACCCACCCGTTCTTCGTGATGTTCTTCAGTCCTAAGCTCAGTTAATTGTACGTTTGAACTCCAATTGAGTCTGGGATGACGTTTTGGTGATGGTTCTGACAAGTTAAGTTTGTTGGAAGGCAGTCATTTTTGCAATATTTTTTTTTCATGTTGTTGAGGATTTATAGTGACCTCTTTCTTTTGATTTGCTATCCCTAATTTTTTCCTGACTGTTCTTGTTTTGAGATTACAGTCAGCGGGATGCCCTAGTTTTCTTAAGTCTCCTTTGTAGGTTTTGACTTAGTGGGCTTTTCTTTTTGAGAGATAATGACTGCCTATGTGGTAGGAAACCATCACCATCTTTTGATTCCAGAGGAATGTTTTTGACGTCATTCGTTGTATTACGAGATGAGAGTTTGCAGCTTAGTACGCATTTGAATTAACTGAGAGACTACCTTTCCCCAGGTTTTGTTTAAAGGTTTTAATTTTGTGAAAAAGAAAAACTTCTGGTTCTTTGGCCAGAAGGGGTTGACTAGGGATTATCTTCCTTATAACTCCAGTGTTTAGGATTTGAAAGAATGCATGTACATCGTCAGCAAGGTCTGTTCAAAAGCATATTGTATGAGATTATGGCATTGTTTTCGTCATCCTCCCTCTAAAGGCTTGTAACTTTTAGCAAGAGTTAAATGTCATAAAGAAAGTAGAAAGCATAGTTTAAGTATAATGAAAACAAAGGGATGAATTCAAGACAAACATATGCAATGCATTAATGAAACAAAGTTTGACATTAATAGATAATTGTTTAAATAACAAAAGAAATTACAATTGAAAATTCAAAATGAAACAAGTTGCTTTCAATGATTTGGCAAATGAGTAGTAATCACGTTTGGAGTCTCTGGAGGATCAAATTCGATCTCCTTGGCGTCAATCAAATTCTGAATCTTGTACTTCAATGCCCAGCAATCGTTAGTGTCATGCCCGGGACTGTCAGAATGATAAGCACACGTTGCATTAGGATTGTAGTTAGGAGAAGAAGTCTTGGGGTTTGGATGAGGTCCTATTAATGCAATCAGATTCATCCTCAACAAGTGTTGTAGCACTTGAGACAACAACATGTTGATGTTGGTGAACTGTCTTTTGGGCGCGACCTCCTTACGCCGATGCCCCTGCCTTTGTTGAGCAGGCGTAAAATTAGAGATCAAGATTTCTCCTACGTGTTGGTCATGACGACTCTTTTGACCATACAAAGCATTGGACTCATTCTTCCCATTGTAGGGCTTTTTCTGAGCATCAGAAGGTGTAGCTTCTTGAATCTTCCCACTTTTGATGCCAGCTTTGACCCTTTCGCCGATCAGTATTAGCTCGGTGAACCCAGCTGAAGAGCTTCCAATCAAGTGTTTGAAGAATGGACCTATCAAAGTTCCCATGAAGATGTCAATCAGCTCCCTGTCAGTTAAAGGGGGTTTCACCCTACCATCCAGATCTCTCCACTTTTGGGCGTACCCTTTGAAGCTCTCATTGAAACCCATGGTCATGTTCTGCAATTGCACATGAGTTGGTGTAAGATCAGCATTGTACTAATACTGCTTGTAGAAAGTGTAATTGCAAGCTTCTCAAGTCATATTTAAAAGCATTTGTTTTGATGAAGACAACATGGACATCAACATTCAAAGGATGTGCAAAAAGCTTATCAACATCATATACAAGTCTTGAAGATTAGAAGAAGAATTATTGAAGAATCAACAATGTCAAATGGTATAAATAATTCTTAATCTTGAATATAGATGTTCACAAAAATTGCATTCATAATCATATACATATCCCACATGTTTACATTTAAGAAAAACTTTGTTTGAAATCTTTTTCAAAAAGAATTTGTGAAAATTAATTTTCAGGAACCGGTTCCTCCCTAACATGGAACTGGGTTCCAAAAGTTGTTCAAAAACATGTCCCTGGATTTTGTACCAGGAACCGGGTTGTACCAATAGGGGAACCGATTCCTGCGTGATATTTTTGAAATCTGACTTATAACGTTCACTAAGAACTGGGTTCTGTCAGTGTCGGAACCGGTTCCTAGCGAACCAGTGCAGCTTTTATTTTGGTTTTTGAACATATTTCAATTGGTATCCTTTCATGAATGCATTGCAACTTTTCATATGAATTGGAATGAATGAAGAGGTTCTTGTGACTTTATAAAATGCTGCAGATTTTCTTATTTCAAAAAAACATGCTTCAATTTTCAAATCAACAAATATATTTCTTCAATAAACAATTTTTCATCATTCACATTTGAATTCAAACTTTCGTGTGTTCATAAATTTTGTGAAACTTTCCATATACATTTTCATTAATTCATTACAAGTTTCATACATACATTGCGAACATTTATATACATTGTTTGAGAATTGTTTATATCTTGAAGAAGAAGATCAATTGAAGATTGATAAAGCTCTCCATATATTTCATATATTAATCATTGTATTACCTTAAATAAATTATTTCCTTACTATCCAGGATTGTTGGAAGTAAGTGTTGTGATTTGAAGAGGATTGTTCTTCATTCACATTAGTGTTTGTTTGGTCTTAAAGGTGTTAAGAACCTTTGATCACCCTATAGGTTAGATAGTAAGCATAGGCTGTACAATCATTCTAACTATAGTGAAATATCTTTCGTGTTGGAAAGGGGACTGGAGTACTCTCGGATTGTGAGGGGAACCAGGATATATCACCGTGTTCTTTACTTTTCCGCTTTTATCGCTTTCATTATCATAATCAGGAAAAGATAAGATATAATCAAAACCTTCAAACACTTAACCAAAAAGTACTACAAGTATTCTCATAAAACCGAATAAATTTTTATAGACCTAATTCACCCCCCCCTCTTAGGCACTCTTAGACTAACAGAAAGCAGCAACTAAATCCTCCCAAGTGTGGATGCGAGAACTCTTCAATTGATAGAACCACTCGAGTTGAGTCCCTACCAGGCTTTCTTGGAAGAAATGGATCCAAAGCTTGGATCAGTTGCGTATGGTTGAATCTTGCGGACATAAGACTTTAAATGCATCTTAGGGCAAGAGACTCCATCGTATAGGGAAAAGGTAGGGATTTTGAACTTTGGCGGGATGACCACTCCAGAAACCAAACCCATGTCTCCTAAATCAAATCCAGGTATTCGTTGAATCTCCATAGCACTGAGGCGATCCTCCAATTGTTTGTACTTGTCATCAGTGGGATGATATTGTTCCTCGGAGTAGTCAGCTTCAACTTCATCAATCTCCAAACTGTGGTCTTCTTCAAGACTATCCCCCATGTTGGTTGGAGTTGAAAGATCTAAAGCTTTAGGTCTTCTTCTCAAGTTCAGGACACCTACTGACTTCTTGGACTTCTTCCTCTTGTCTTTGAGAAGGAGAGTTTTCAGGTCTTCTTGCCCCTTAGCCATAGCCAGGAACATTTGTTGGAATTAAGCATTTTAATCTTGGAGATCTTTCACCGTTTGTTCCATATCCATCTTACTGAAATAAACAGTAGGAAGATAAGGAGACCTGTATGGGAAAAACCTGTCATGATATGATGCATGATATAGGGATGCATGTTTTCAAGGATCTCGCGGGGTAAATACAATTAAATGTTAGAAGTTGAACTTTGATCAGCAGCTTTGATTGGAGAACTTTGTATCGGTGGATGTCTTTCCACGAGAATCAAGCTCACCATGTCAAGTGGGTCATAGCCCTTGACTCAAGTTGTTGTACTTGATCTTTAACGGCGTTTGGTCAAAGGAAAATAAATCCCCTGCCCCTTGCTAGACGTTTGGTTCATCATAACCTGCATCAAAGACCCTCGAGATCCTTGAAATGGTTATTGAAAATGCTTTTGGTATGATGTTATAATGTTTATGATTCTATGTACAAATGTGCATATACAAGCAAATCAAACAAGTCCTTAGTTTAGGCTTGCATGTGGTTTCAGGTAAGTACCCTCTTGAAGTTTTAGTTGGCTCAACCTGTCCTAGTTAAAAGTAACCGGGTTTTAAGGGATCTCAATATCACTGATCTTTCCCACAAGTTTCGTTCAATAAGTGATTGACTCGCAACCAAACAAAGCTCAAGAGTCAAACCTCAATGAGTGTAGCATCGAGTATCAACCAACTTCGGACTGCACCAAAGCCGGTCATCTCGCTACGTCCTAATGGCCAAGTTGGTTAAGTAAGGTTCTAAGGTCAGTTGATGCTTTATGACACCACGCGGAAGCCCCATACTCTCCTTGATTGACTCAAGGGTTACCGGTACCAACCAAAGTGCCACATCAACATAGCTACTGCTTCAACCGTGTCAGTATACCCCACACAGTTCCCTCACAGTTTATTGCTACTTACCTAAAATGTATTCCCCAAATCCAGGCATAGGATTTAAAACAAACCCAAACAAGGAACCAAAATATAAACAAGCAAATAAGATAATGTAAGCAAGTAAATATGATCTAACCCTAAGGTAATCCCACTTTAGATATTCCCCAACAGAGTCGCCAGTTCTGGTGATACGGTGGGAGAACTGACGTTGAGGGTTTTACGTTTGTGTTCTCAAATGTTGCAGTTTAGCAAGAGTCGCCACCGACTTTTCTTTTATCCAATAAGGAAAGGTGAAAAAGCACAAGAAAGACCTTTCGAGATGTTTTCTTGAGTTCGGGGGCTAGATTATGAAAAGGGAATGTATTAGCACCCTTTCCATCCATGGATTTTCATGGGCTCTTAGTTACTTGTTAGATCACTTGCTCTTGTTTGAAAATTGTGCTTTTGTGTGTTTTTGAAAGTATTTTGAAAAGGTGCCATCGTTTAGGCAAACTTTGCAATGATTCCCGTTCGTAAGAATGTATGCAAAGTGTTAAGCTTTTTGAAAATATTTCAAGTCTTGGAAAGTGTTTTGAAGATGTTTTGGAAAGTGTATGTGATTGTTTTTAAAATAGCAAGGATGTTTTTTTTGAAATTGAGCAAGTAACTAAAAGTAATCTACCTACTCAAAAGGTTTTATATGTGTTTTTCCTCCTCCTTTAGATGTTGCTACCTTACCATTGATTTGATAAGAATCCCCACCGTTGGATGTAAAGGGACGAGCGTTGGGTCATCGTATGACCATGATAGCAATGTTGTGAAATGACTTAGCACTTTTTATGTAGGGACTAAGATCATTTTGAAAGGGCAACTTTTGATAGCGTCATCGAGGGACTATGATTTTTTTCGATTCGTTTGTGCTAAGACATCCCACATGCATAACATGGCCATTTTTGTAAGGCAACAAGTGGAATTACCCTAGGGGTGTAAGTGTGCGCGTGTGTTTGGTTGCATGCATAATTTGTCTTTGATTAGGGTGATCTATTTGTCAATTTTTATATCTTGTCATACACACCTAATTACTTAACATTTATATGAAGGTAATAAAAGAGTGCAAAAAAATAAATCCTACACTATTACAACCATATTGAATTGCATGAAAATATAAAGGCAAAAATAAGGTAAAAGCAAGAAAAATGGATCCTTCGACTTTAGGGCAGCAACCCTTCGATTCTGCCATTTTTTGCCCTCTTCGACCTTACCTGAAAGGGGTGAAAGAATGAGTTTCGACTGGGGCCTAGAAGCCAACATATTTTGGCTTTTGATTGGGGCCTGGAGGCCAACATGTTGTGCCTTTCGACTGCCTCTTTCATTTGGCCTGAAGGTTAGTATGGAAGCCAAAGGCTTTGTTTCTAACTTTTCTGTCTCCTGTTTCTTTCATTTGAGTTTGAATAGCAATATGGCCCAAGGCCATACCAACATCAGCTTAAGACTATATTAATTCTTTAAAGCGTATTTAAATGTACCAATAGCAAAAGCCGAGAAGATTGTTAACCATGACACATATTAAGAGAGTGAAAACAGAACAAAAAGAAGAAACTAGTATGTACATGTTTTAAACGAAAAAGAAAACTTATTTACATGTTATGCTGGAAACGAAGGGCCAAAGGTTAAAAATGACTTACCTTGCTAGAGGTTGGAGCGTGTTCTGGACTTTGAAGCAGTTGCTTTGAATGCCTCTGGATTCGAAGGAAAAGACCTAGGGTAGGCCTTCGACACTGGATTCGAAAGAGCAAAACAAGTGGAATATCCTTCTTTGTTGGATTCAAAGGAAAGAACAAATGGGATGTTCCTTGAATCGAAGGAAGCTGGATTGTGTTATTTGAAGGAGGTAACAGTGGTTCTAGTTTTTTGATTTCACAAGTGTTGAAGTGTTTGAGAATGTTATGGTGTGTGAGAATTTGAAGATACGTTCCCCACCATTTTCTCCTCTTTTTCTATGTGCAAATGAACTCTCTATTTATAGAGAAAGGCTTTTGGGAAGCTTGGTGAGCAAATATAATAAAATAAGGCTCATCTGGAATGTAAGTGCCCACTTGTGCCATAAAAGCAAAATGAATGGTTCAGATGGGGTTGCTTCCTTCTGAAGGAAAACAGGCGCAAGGCTCAAGACAAGCTTTTCTAAAAGGTAGTATTATGCTGTTAAGTGCAAGTGGTCTTAGACAACAAATGGGTAAAGGCCTATTTTAGCTTGCATAAACAATTAAGTATAGGGTGAGTCATAGGTTTGAGGCCTGAAAAGGGAAAACACGTAGCCTAGCCTATGGGTCTAAATGTTCAACTTGATCTTTTGAGTCGAATCCTCCATCTTTCTACACCTTTCAACCAGACTAGAACAATACAACATTTGTTTTCACCAGTTGTGTCCTTCGAATGAACCAACTGTGTGTTCTTCGAATGGCCTTTCTTAGCTGAATATGCCATTCTGAGTTTTCTTGATTTTAATAACTTAGGCCCAAACCTTCGACCAGACTCCAAAGTAAGAGAACAATTATTCCCCAACTATGGCAAGTCCTTTGAATGGACCACCAAGTTGTGTGTCATAATGCAGGACCAGGGCGTGTCGAAGGGTTTACAGATGGATTCGAAGGTGATATGAAGGCGCATTCGAATCATTCATGAAGATGAATTTGAAAGTCACGGGAAGGTAGCCATTCATCCAATTGAAAACTTATGAATCCAAGGCAAACATGTGAGGGGCGAATGGTGCAGTCGAATGACACTTTTCAGAAGGTTATTAACTTCTGAATCGAAGGAAGCTTTCAGAAGATTATTGACTTTTTGAATTGAATAAAAACAAAAGGAGGCCTTTACTTCCCGAGTCGAAGGACATTCCTGAGTCGAAGGACATTCCTGAGTCGAAGGACATTCCTGAGTCGAAGGACACTGTTTCAAAGGGAAACAAAAACTCAATTGAAGCTTGTATGAAGATCATTTCCTTCTGAATCAAATGAGACCTATTTGAAGTCACATTCCCAGACGAAAGAGGCACGCTAGCAGCAACTTTTGAGCAATCTAAGGGGGTGCAAAGTCCAATCGAAGGTGGCTGAATCGAAGGAGACCTATTTTCCTCCAAATTCGTTAAAATGTTATTTTTATCTGTTTTCTCTCTTTTTGACAGTTTCCTTTTAATTCTGGTGCTGGAAAATCCCAATGTACTTGTGCAAGCTTGAACCTTGAGAATCTTTGTGAGGAAAGCCTTGAAAAATGAGAGAGTAAATTTTGGGGTGCAACAAATACACTTTCATACTGGGTGAATTGAAAATTAATGCAATTCGCTTGTGCTTCTGCCACAATACCGTTCTTTCAATGTGTATCCTATACTACTAAGTGCTTACCACTACTATAATCATGAGAAAGATTTCACGCTATAGTATACAAACAATATATACATATGGAATTAAAACAAACAACACTAAGGTACTTATATATAAATTAAATTGGGTTCTCAATCATCTCTCAATTTTCTTAATATATCAAGTTCAAACACAAAAAAAAAACAATTTTACAAACCAATTTCACATACAATTAATCACATACCCTATTATAGAGTCAGAACCCCACTCTTAGCTTAGATTGAAGGTTGCTCTAACTCTCCGATTGACTCCTAGATTATCCCCTTTGCTTGCAACTCTACGTACCTTCTCTTCTCCACAAACCCTTATGCTCCTTTACTGATAAAACCTAGAACTAACTCCCTGCTACTTCTAATTCTCTTTTATTCAATTTAATCAATATAATAATACTATTATCTTACTATTACTCTTATTGGACTACATTATACACCTCCACTATTTACTACTTCTAATCATTAAATAAGCCCACATAAAAATTAATAGTATCATTTTAATACTATTTAATAATATTATTTCTACAACTTAAATCAACCAATTTATCAAATAACCATATAACAACTTAAATCAATATTTCACAACATCAACTAATTTCATAAATAACTTCGAAAATATTTAATTAAACAATTAACTAAATACCGGGGATTACAAATCTCCCCCACTTAGAACATTTTCATCCTCAAAATGTACTTGATTTGAACAACTCAGTGTAATACCGTGGGAGAACTGACTTGGTTGTTTTACGTTTGATCGCAATTATTACGGATAGCAAGAGTCACCATCGAATTTTCTTTTATCCAATAAGGAAAGGGTGAAAAAAACAGGAAAGACCTTTGAGATTATTTTCTTGAGTTCGGGGGGTAGGTTATGAAAAGGAAGGTGTTAGAACCCTTTTCACTCGTAGTTATCTACGGGCTCTTAGCTGCTTGCTAGATCACTTGCTTTGTTTGAAAATATGCTTTGTGGTGTAGGTTTGAAAATATTTTAAAAACATATTTGTAATGATTCTCGTTTCTATAAGAATGCGTACAAAGTATTGGTTTTGAAAATAGTTCAAAAAGGTGTTTGTGGAAAATGTTTTTGAAAGGGATTTTGAAAAGTGCCTTTGTAATGACTCTCGTCTCTATAAGAATGCGTACAAAGAGCTTTGTCTTTTGAAAATGTTTCAATTGAATGTGTTGGTGTGAAAAAATGTTTTTTGTTTTGAGCAAGTGAGCAACTATGAGCATCCTACCTATTCAAAAGGTCGTTGTTCTTTTCCTCCTCCTTTAGATGTTGTTATCTTACCATTGATTTGGTAAGAAGCCCCGTAGTTGGATGTGAAGGGACGAACGTGGGTCATTTGTATAGTCATAGAAGGCAACCTATGGAACATTTTAGCAATTTCGTTAGGGAGTAGATTGTTTACCGAAGGCAACATCGAGGATCATCGAGGGACTACGATATTTTATCGAGGGTCTTTACTAAAATGCCCATATTCGAGGGACATAACTATTTTTGAGGCAACAAGTGAGATTACCCTAGAAGTGTACGTGTGCAAAGTGTATTTGATTGCATGTATTTAGTCTTTAATTAGGGTGGTCTACTTGTTGGTTTTATCTTGTCATACATCCTAATTACTAATATTTGCATAAAACAATAAAAATGCAGAAAATAAATATCCTACACTATTACAACCATATTGAATAGTAAGAAAATGTAAACACAAAACAAAATAAAAGAAGGGAAAATAAGCTTTTCGATCCAGGTAGGATGCACCCTTCGATTTTACTTTTCTGGGCTTCTTTCGATTTGGGCCTAGCAGCCAGCGTGAGATGTAGCCTTCGATTCAACCTTCTTGCTGCTGCTTTCGATTGGGCCTGGAAGTCAGTTTGAGAGGCAGCCTTCGTTTCATCCTTCTGTCTGCTTCTTTCGAAAGGGCCTGGAAGTCAGTGTGAAAGGCAGCCTTCGATTCACCCTTCTGGAAGCTTCTTCCGGTTGGGCATGGTGGACAGTGTGAACACCCTTCGTTTCTCCCTTCTTGCTCCTTAATTTGGACTCTGAAACAGCCAGGGGCGAAGCCTAAGGCTTCGTTTCAAACAAAACTTTTCTTTTGTTTGGGGTCTGTACAAGTTAGTTTTAACGTATACTTGGACAAGGGAAAACATGCAATCGAAAGTATTGAAATGAAAAGTAAACAAATGTTATTTACATGCTTGAAACGAAAGGGTTAAGGTCAGAGTGACTTACCTTTCTTCTGAAGTTGGTGAATGTGTTTGGACTTAAGTTGCATCTCTGGATGTTCTTGGATTCGAAGGAAAGAAACATGTGTTATGTTTCTAGTGCTGGATTCGAAAGAAAGAACCAAGTGTTGGGTTGGTGTTTCACTGGGTTCTGGATTCGAAGGGAAGAAACAAGTGTGCTGTTTCGTTTGATTCTGGGTTTGAATGTGTGTTAAGTGTTTGAGAGTGTTTGATAGTTTGATAGTTTGATGATTTTTCTCCACATCCCAAAGTCTTTTGGATGTGTTGTCCAACCCCTTAGATGTGTTATGGAGCCTTTTATTTATAGATGAAGCTGGCTGAGGTTTAGGAGGGAAAACAAAAGAATTTGAACAAATTGAGTATATTTTCTTTGTAGCTTTCGAGGGGCAGTATTTGTATACCATTTTGGTGCAAGAATAGGGGTAGTATTGCAGGACTGTTGTGCAGCAATTCTGGAGCGTTGTAGTCAGTATAGCAGGGTTGGACTTGCAACAAGTATATTTGAATATTTCATCCTCCGTGTTAACTTCATAGGTCCAACCTTCGACCAGACTACTTTTCAGACAGCAATATTTGTTTCCAATCAAAGTGTCTTTCAAATGGGCCCTTTTTGTGCATCCTTCGAAGGGGCCAAATGTGTGCCCCTTGAATGGGTCACCAAAATATGTCCTTCAAATGGGAGATCCAGGTATGTTTTGAAGGTCCTTTGAATGGGCCACCAAACATGTCCTTCAAATGGAACATCCAGGTATGTCTTGTAAGTCCTTCGAATGGGCCACCAAATATGTCCTTCGAATAGGACATATAGGTATGTCTTGCAGGTCCTTCGAATGGAAAAACAATTGTGTGTCATTGTGTGTTGAAGATTTTCAAGGGTGGAATCGAAGAAAGCTATTTCAAAGGGAGATATTGTCCATTCGAAACTAGTATGAAAATAGCCAATGCATGAGGGAAGTTCTTGCCTTGTGATTTGAAACAAACAGGAAAGAAGCTTTTGCTTCCTGGATCGAAACAAACATTGTAAGGGGAAATTTCTTTGTGAATCAAAGAAAACATGTAAGAGGTCATTGGTTCAATCGAAGCTTGCATGCAGGAGGCCACTTGTTTGTGGGCGCTAGCATAAAGGGAAGTCGTTGCCTTGTGCAGGCATGCATGCGGGAGGCCCTTGCCTTGTACCTCATGTAGGAGGCCAATGTTGAAGGTGGATTCGTAGCAGATGCGAAGGTGAATTTGAAGCAAATATGGAGGGAGTTATTTGTCCAATCGAAACTTGTTCACTTAAAATAGGTATGCATGCATCAAGTGTCCAATCGAAACAGGCATGCAGGAAACCATTGCATTGTGAACCAAGCAAACATGTAAGGCCAATAGTGCAATCGAAGCTTGCATGCAGGAGATTATTGCCATGGGCACCAATACAACTATATAGGAGGCAAAGGATGCAATCGAAGGATGTATGTAGGAAACCTAAATTCCCAAATGAGACTTGTATAAAGATAGGTGTTGCCTGCCATGGTTTGAAGCTAGTTGTTTCGAAGGAAACGTTTTCCTTATGGATCGAAGCATGCAGAAGGAAGGAGTTGCCTTATGGATCGAAGGAGGCACAAAGGATGTTATTATATTATGGATCGAAGGAAGCATGAAGGATATCAAAGTCCAATCGAAGCCTTATGAATCAAAGTAAACTTTTTTTTTCTCCAATTTTGTCAAAAAGATTATTTTTATCTGCTTTGCCCTTTTGTAACAGTTTCCTCTTTAACTTGATGCTGGAAAATCCAATTGTAGTTGTGCAAACTTAAATTTTTGAGAATCCTTGTGAGAAATCCCTTGAGAAAAGAGAGGACAAATTTTGGGGTACAACAGCTCCCCCTGTTCAATCTTCTTAAACCTGAAGAGTTAGATTGGCGAGTATGCCATTCGTGACTTGAAGGTGAAAGATGATTGAACACTAGAGTGCCCCGAAATTTGCACTCGATGATGTGGTGGTTGATTGTGTAGGATATGGGCTTAAAGATGCCATTTATAGAGGTGATGGAGAGTTGTTGGAGATGGGCTTATAGATGCCACCCAAAAGTGATTGTTTGAGAAGAATTAGACCCAGTCTAAGCTTGACTTCAACTGGAAAAGAATCAGAATAAATATTTGGAGTGATTTAAACTGAACCAGAGAAAGTATCTACCAGAACGAAATCAGAATAAACCATTGATCAATTTAAACATAACCAGCAGAGGTTTTGAATAAATATTTGACTGGAAAAGAATCAGAGTAAATCTTTGGAGTGATTTAAATTGAACTAGAGAAAGTGTCTACCAGAACGGAATCAGGATAAACCATTGATCGATTTAAACTGAACCAGCAGAGGTCTGAATAAATCTTTAACTGGAAAAGAATTAGAGTAAATCTTTGGAGTGATTTAAACTGAACCAGAGAAAGTTTCTACCAAAACAAAATCAGGATAAACCATTGATCAATTTATACTAAACCAGAAGAGGTCTGAATAAAGTGTTTGTCGCATAGATAGTCTCCCCGTCATGTTTCGGGAATTGATCTACTATCAATTTTTTCACAGATAGTTTTCCTGTCTTGTTTGAGGTATTAATCTAGAACTTGTTTTTTGTTGGTAAGTATGAAGCTTGACTGTGACAGATAGTGTAGGAATCTTGGACGATTACTACCTCAATAGATAATGAAGGAATCTTGGATGATTACTACCTCAACAGATAATGAAGGAATCTTGGATGATCACTACCTTGACAGATAATGAAGTAATCTTGGACGATTACTACCTCAACAGATAATGAAGTAATCTTGGACGATTACTACATCAACAAATGATGAAGGAATCTTGGACGATTACTACCTCAACTGATAATGAAGGAACCTTGGACGATTACCACCTCAACAAATAATGAAGGAATCTTGGACGATTACTACCTTAACAGATAATGAAGGAATCTTGGATGATTACTACCTCAACTGATAATGAAGGAATCTTAGACGATTACTATCTCAACAGATAATGAAGGAATCTTGGACGATTACTACCTCAACAGATAATGAAGGAATCTTGGACGATTACTACCTCAACAGATAATGACGGAATCTTGGACGATTACTACCTCAACTGAAAATGAAGGAATCTTGGACGATTACTACCTCAATTGATAATAAAGGAATCTTGAGCAATTACTACCTCAACAGATAATGAAGGGATCTGGGACGATTACTACTCCAAAAGGTAATGAAGGAATATTTGACGACTCCTACTCCAAAAGGTAATGAAGGAATCTTGGATGATTACTACTTCAATAGATAATGAAGGAATTTGGGACGATTACTACTCCAAAAGGTAATGAAGGAATCTGAGCTTGATTTTGTCTTGGAGAAGCTCACAAATAGTTAATGACACTTATCTATTGATTGATCTTTTCCTGAAAAGGTAAATAGTTAGTTGTATGCAATGTCATGATGTATGCATTGCGTAATGATGTTCTCTAAATAAATGAGATTTATGCTATATGTATTTTGTATGCTTATGCTATGCTTGTTGTTGAAATGTATCTCTGTCTTGGAAAATAAATCCTTGACAAATGCTGGGGAGTTTCAGGAAGTTAAATCCCAGACTAATGTTGGGGATGAAGAGTACACATATCTTCAGACCTTGTTTAGAATGTTTCCACTCGGGATTCCCATTTTGTTGTTTGAGGAGAAATCCGCTGGGGAAGATTGGCTTTGGCTTGAGAAATCTTTGTGGAGAATGTTGCTTTCTGCTTGGGGAAGAGAGTTCAAGAGTTTTAGTTGTCTGTCGCTCTACTGGGGAGTTATCTCTTAATTGAAGAGAAAGGAAGTTAACAACTTGTTGGGGATAAATAAGTTAACTTTTATTTGGTTGTCTCTCAGGCTTTGCAGGAACTCATTGGGGATTATAGGAAAGTCTACTGGGGAAGAGGGGTTATGGTCCCTTGATTTGTGATAGACTGAGGGGCAAATTCAAACTGGGGAATCTGTAGTTTGTTGGGGAAATAAACCCTGTTTCCAATCTACTGGAGAAGTGTTTTATTTTGGCGGAACTCCTCGAGGATTCTTCTTAAGACCAACTCAGCTGGGAAGAAGGTTTTCCAGAGATTGAAACTCTGGATGGGGATTGCCTGGATCCAATTTTATGGGGATATCCATGAATTTGGCCTTGGGGGTTTTGGACTCTTCTTTGTGAAGATTATTCTGTGGGGATAACCTTATAGAGATGACTTCATGGGGGCTTGACTAAGGACCACCCTATAGAAAGGAATTTATGGGAATTTGGTCACTTCCCCAAGTAGTACTGCCAGAAAATATTTGCTTAATCGTACGTAACCCTTTGCTGGAATTCACGTTCAATGCCCCAAGTGATTCATATGCAGACATGCCCCTGGTTATTCAGTATTTCTTGGTAGATTTCTTGGAATCTTGACTTGACTGCCCCCAGACAAGTTGGACGGTGACATGTCATGCCCCCTTACTTATATGAGATATGTCATTGGAAGTGTCATCCCGTTTGAAGTGATTTTGTTCACTGAGAGAGTTTTTGTTTGCTGGATATTCATCGTGTGAATTTCTCCGATGTCAAAACAATTAGCCATATGCAAACAACGATATTCAAATAATGCAAAGTTTATGCTTGTCTTGAAGTTTTGAGAATGCAGTTTTAGCAAGTGAAGAATTTTTTAGGAATATGAATTCAACTCAGAATTTTTAGTAAAACTTACAGGAGTCAGGATACTTTTTGTAACAGTATGCTTTCGAACTAACCTATGCTTTAATTAGGACTTTTGAAGGGATTTATCGTGGCTTGGTTCACAGTTTAAGAAACAAAGGATAAGGCTCAAAGTGTATTTGTACCCGCCCATTCTTCGTGATGTTCTTCAGTCCCTAAACTCAGTTAATTGTAGGTTTGAACTCCAATTGAGTCTGGAATGACATTTCGGTGATGGTTCAGACAAGTTAAGTTGGTTGGAAGGCATTCATTTTTGCAACATTTTTCATGTTGTCGAGGATTTTTTGTGACCTCTTTTTGATTTATTATCCCTGATTTTTGCCTGACTATTCTTGTCTTGAGATTACAGTCAGCGGGATGCCCCAGTTTTTTCTCAAGTCCCCTTTGTAGGTTTTGACTTAGTGGGATTTTTCATTTGAGAGATAATGACTGCCTATTTGATAGGGAACCATCACCGTCTTTCTGATTCAGAAGGATGTTTTTTATGTCATTCGTTATGTACGAAGTGAAAGCTTGTGACTGAACGCACATTTGAATTAACTGAGAAACTACCCTGCCCCCAATTTTGATTAAGGGTTTCAATTTGTGTGGAAAAGAAAACTCCTACTTCTTTAGCTCAAAGGGGTTGACTAGCGATTATCTTCCTTGTAACCAATGTTTAGGGATTGAAAGAAACGCATGTACATCGTCAGCAAGGTCTGTCCAAAAGCATATTGTATGATATTATAGCATTGTTTTTGTCATCCTCCCTCTAAAGGCTTGCAACTTTTAAAACAAGAGTTGAATATCATAAAGGGAGTAAAAAGCATAGTTTAAATGAAAACAAATGGATTAATTCAAGACAAATATATGCGATGCATTAATGAAACAAAGTTTGACATTAATAGATAAGTGTTTGAACAATAAAAGAGATTACAATTGAAAATTCAAAATTGAAATAAAGGCTCTCAATTTTGGCCATGATTTGGCATGGGAGCATTGATCACATTGGGAGCCTTATGAGGGTCAAATTTGATCTCCTTGTTGTCGATCAAATATTGAATCTTGTTCTTTAAAGTCCAACAGCTGTCAGTGTCGTGTCCAAGACTATCATAATGGTAGGCACATCTTACATTTGGATTGTACTTAGGAGAGGAGGTATCGAGGTTTTGAGGAGGATCCCTTAGTATGATTAGCTCTGCTTTCAGCAAATGTTGTAACGCTTGAGACAATGGAATATTAATCTTAGCGTACTGCCTTTCTTGGTACTTTATCCTACGCCTATTACCCTGTAGTTGTTGAACAAGTATAGGATTAGAGATCAGGATTGCCCCTACGGGTTGGTTGTGGTTACTCTGGTTACGACCTTTTTAACCGTACGCAACATCAAACTCTTTCTTCCCATTGAAAGGTTGTTTCCGTGCACTTGAAGATGTACACCTTTGGATTTTTCCGCTTTTGATGCCAGCCTCTACTCTTTTTCCTATGAGTATTAGCTCGGTGAACCCGGCAGAGGAGATTTTGTTAGGTGATTGAAGAAAGGTCCTGTCAACATTCCCATAAAGATGTCAATCAGCTCCCTGTCAGTTAATGGGGGATGCACCCTACCAGCCAAGTCTCTCCACTTTTGGGCATATTCTTTGAAACCCTCGTTGGAACACATGGTCATATTCTGCAACTTCACACGAGTTGGTGCAAGATCAGTGTTGTCTTGGTACTACTTGTAGAAAGCAGCAGCTAGATCTTCCCAAGTGTGAATGCCGGTTCCTTCTAACTGATAGAACCACTCCAATTGAGTGTCATCCAAACTTTCTTGGAAGAAATGGACCGGAGCTTCTGATCAGGGGTGTATGGTTTAATCTTGTGGACATAATATCTCAGATGTATCTTAGGACAAGAGACCCCATCATACTTGGAAAAAGCAAGAATCTTGAATTTCAGGGGGATGACCACTCTAAAAACCAAACCCTAATCTTCAAAATCTAGACCAGATACCCTCTGAACTTCCATGGCTTTGAGACGATCCTCCAGTTGTTTGTATTTATCGTCCGCAGGAGGATACTACTCTTCAGCATAGTCATCCTCTTCTTCATTAGACCCCAGACTGTGGTCCCCTTCTTTTGTCTGATTGTGCCCCGCAATTGACGGAGTCGCAAATTCTAGAGTTCGCTTTGTTGATCTTTTTAACCTCCTTCCCAAATTCAGGACGCCCACTGACTTCTTTGTCTTTTTCTTCTTATCTTTGAGAAGAAGAGTCTTCAAGTCCTCTTGCCCTTTAGCCAAAGTCAGGAACATCTGTTTGAATTGAGCATTTTGTGCTTGAATATCCTTCATTATTTGTTCCATATCCATCTTATTGAAATAAACAATAGGAAGATAAGGAAACCTGTGTGGGAGAAACCTGTCATGATATGATGCATGGAATGTGGATGCATGTTTTCAAGGATCTCGTGGGGTAAACACAAGAAGATGTTAGAAGTTGAATTTTAATCAACAACTTTGATTGGAGAACTTCATATCAGTGGATGTCCTTCCACGAGAATCAAGCTCACCATGTCAAGTGGGTCATAGCCCTTGACTCAAGTTACTGTGCTTTGGTTTTTTGACAGAGTTTGATTAGAGAATGAATCCTCTTGCCCCTTGATAGGAATTTGGTTCAACATGACCCTGCAACATAGGCCCTTCAGATCCTTGAAATGGTTATTGAAAATGCTATGGTATGATGTCATGATGTTATGTACAAGTATGCAAAGCAAGCAGGTTGTTATGTACAAATAATCATATATACACAAAACAAGTCCTTAGGTTTAGGCTTGCATGGAGTTTATAGGTAAGTACCCTCTTGAAGTTTAGTTGGCTCAACTTGTCCTAGTAATAGTAACCGGGTTCTAGGGGATCTCAATATCACCAATCTTTCTTCATCGGTCATTGTTTCAACGTAAGCCTCTTTATTGGAGACCGAAATATCCCGAAAGTCTGATCTCAATGAGCGTAGCGTCGAGTATCAACCAATATTCGGTTGAAACCAAAGCCAGCTATCTCACTACTTCCTAATGGCCAAGTTGTTCAATTAAGGTTTTAAGGTCAGTTAGTGCTTCATGACACCACACATCGGCCCCCCTATTCTCCTTGACTGACTCAAGGGCTACCAGTACCAACAAATTTGTCACACTAACATAACTATCACTTCAACCATGTCGGCATACGCCGCACAACCCCCACGATTTATTGCTACTTACCTAAAAGGTGCTCCAGATCCGGGTGGAGGATAAAAAACAAAGCCCAAACAAGGAACAATAATGTAAAGCATGCAAGTCAAAAAAATAAAGCAAGTAAAGGTGATCTAGCCATAAGGTAACCCCACTTTTAAGTTTTACTCCCCAGCTGAGTCGCCAGTTCTGTAATACGGTGATAGAACTGACTTGGTTGTTTTGCGTTTGATTGCAATTATTGCGGATAACAAGAGTCACCACCGACTTTTCTTTTATCCAATAAGGAAAGGGTGAAAAGAATAGGAAAGACCTTTGAGATTATTTTCTTGAGTTCGGGGGGGTAGGTTATGAAAAGGGAAGGTGTTAGCACCTTTTTCATCCGTAGAGTCTACAGGCTCTTAGCTGCTTGCTAGATCACTTGCTTTGTTTGAAAATGTGCTTTGTGGTGTAGGTTTGAAAATATTTTGAAAACGTCTTTGTAATGATTCTCGTTTCTATATGAATGCGTACAAAGTGTTGGTTTTGAAAATAGTTCAAAAAGGTGTTTGTGGGAAATGTTTTTGAAAGGGATTTTGAAAAATGTCTTTGTAATGAATCTCATCTCTATAAGAATGCGTACAAAGAGATTTGTCTTTTGAAAATGTTTCAATTGAAGGTGTTGGTGTGAAAAAAAATTTTTTATTGTGAGCAAGCGAGCAACTATGAGCATCCTACCTACTCAAAAGGTCTTTGTTCTTTTCCTCCTCCTTTAGATGTTGCTATCTTACCATTGATTTGGTACGAAGCCCCATCATTGGATGTGAAGGGACGGGTGTGGATCATTTGTATAGTCATAGAAGGAAACCTATGGAACTTTTTAGCAATTTCGTTAGGGACTAGATTGTTTATCGAAGGCAACATCGAGGGACTACGATCTTTTATCGAGGGTCTTTGCTAAAACGCCTATATTTGAGGGACATGACTATTTTCCGAGGCAACAAGTGGGATTACCCTACAGGTGCACATAGGCAAAGTGTGTTTGATGGCATGCATTTAGTCTTTACTTAGGGTGGTCTACTTGTTGATTTTATCTTGCCATACATTCTAATTACTAACATTTGCATAAAGCAAAAAAAAAAAAGCAGAAAGTGTAAAGACAAAACAAAATAAAAGAAGGGAAACTAAGCTTTTGGATCCAGGCAGGATGCACCTTCGATTTTGCTTTTCTGGGCTTCTTTTGATTTGGGCCTAGCATCCAGCTTGAGATGTAGCCTTCGATTCAACCTTCTTGCCGCTGCTTTCGATTGGGCCTGGAAGTCAGTGTGAGAGATAGCCTTCGTTTCATCTTTTTGGCTGCTTCTTTCGATTGGGCTTAGAAGTCAGTGTGAGAGGTAACCTTCGATTCACCCTTCTGGCTACTTCTTTAGATTGGGCCTGGTAGTCAGTGTGAACACCCTTCGGTTCTCCCTTCTTGCTCCTTCGTTTGGACTATGAAACAGCTAGGGGCGAAGCCTAAGGCTTCGTTTCAAACAAAACTTTTCTTTCGTTTGGGGTCTGTACATGTTAGTTTTAACGTATACTTGGACAAGGGAAAGCATGCAATTGAAAGTATGGAAACGAAAAGTAAACAAATGTTATTTACATGCTTCAAACGAAAGGGTTAAGGTCATAGTGACTTACCTTGATTCCGAAGTTGGTGTGTGTGTTTGGACTTAAGTTGCAGCCCTGGATGTTCTCGGATTCGAAGGGAAGAAACATGTGTTATGTTTCTAGTGCTGGATTCGAAAGAAAGAACCAAGTGTTGGATTGGTGTTTCACTGGGTTCTGGATTAGAAGGGAAGAAACAAGTGTGTTGTTTCATTTGATTTTGGGTTTGAATGTGCGTTAAGTGTTTGAGAGTGTTTGATAGTTAGAAAGTTTGAGAGTTTGATAGTTTGATGATTTTTCTCCACGCCCCAAAGTCTTCTGGATGTGTTGTCCAGACTCTTAGATGTGTTATGGAGCCTTTTATTTATAGATGAAGTTGGCTGAGGTTTAGGAGGGAAAACAAAAGAATTTGAACAAATTGAGTATACTGTCTTTGTAGCTTTCGAGGGGCAGTATTTATATACCATTTTGGTGCAAGAATATGGGCAGTATTGTAGGACTGTTGTGCAGCAGTTTTGGAGCGTTGTGGCCAGCATAGCAGGCTTGGACTTGCAGCAAGCATCTTTGAATATTTCGTCCTTCGTTTTGACTTCATAGGTCCAACCTTTGACTAAACTCCTCTTCAGACAAAAATATTTGTTTCCAATCAAAGTGTCTTTCGAATGGGTCCGTTTTGTACATCCTTTGAAGGGGCCAAATATGTGCCCCTTGAATGGGTCACCAAAATATGTCCTTCGAATGGGAGATCCAAGTATGTTTTATAGGTCATTCGAATGGGCCACCAAACATGTCCTTCGAATGGGACATCCATGTATGTCTTGTAAGTCCTTCGAATGAGCCACCAAATATGTCCTTCGAATGGGACATCTAGGTATGTCTTGCACATCCTTCAAATGGAAAAACAATTGTGTGTCATCGTGTGTTGAAGATTTTCAAGGGTGGAATCGAAGAAAGATAGTTCAAAGGGAGATATTGTCCATTCGAAACTAGTATGAAAATAGAAAATGCATGAGGGAAGTTCCTGCCTTGTGATTTGAAACAAACAGGAAAGAAGCCTTTGCTTCCTGGATCGAAACAAACATTGTAAGGGGTCGTTGCTTTGTGAATCAAAGCAAACATGTAAGGGGTCATTGCTTCAATCGAAGCTTTCATGCAGGAGGCCACTTGCTTTGTGGGTACTAGCATGAAGGGAAGACATTGCCTTGTGCCGGCAGGCATGTAGGAGGCCATTGCCTTATACCTCATGTATGAGGCCAATGCTGAAGGTGGATTCAAAGTAGATGCGAAGGTGAATTCGAAGCAAAAATGGAGGGAGTTATTTTTCCAATCAAAACTTGTCCAATCAAAACAGGTATACAAGCATCAAGTGTACAATCGAAACAGGCATGCAGGAAACCATTGCATTGTGAACCAAGCAAACATGCAAGGCCAATAGTGCAATCGAAGCTTGCATGCAGGAGATTATTGCCATGGGCACCAACACAACCATATAGGAGGAAAAGGGTGCAATCTAAGGATGTATGCAGGAAGCCTAAATTCCCAAACGAGGCTTGCATAAAGATAGGTGTTTCCTGCCATGGATCAAAGCTAGTTGTTTCGAAGGAAACCTTTTTCCTTGTGGATCGAAGCATGCAGAAGGAAGGAGTTACCTTATGGATCGAAGGAGGCACAAAGGATGCTATTTTCTTATGGATCGAAGGAGGCATGAAGGAGACCAAAGTCCAATTGAAGCCTTGTGAATCGATGTAAACTTGTTTTTTCTCCAATTTTGTCAAAAAGATTATTTTTATCTGCTTTGCCCTTTTTAACAGTTTCCTCTTTAACTTGATGCTGGAAAATCCAATTGTACTTGTGCAAGCTTGAATTTTTTAGAATCCTTGTGAGAAATCCCTTGAGAAAAGAGAGTGAAAATTTTGGGGTACAACACTCAGGATAGGAGTCCCTCATCTTTCTTTCCAACTCCCACGTCATGCTTTCTTCGACCGCTCCTGACCAGACTACTTTCACCAAAGAAATCTCCTTGCCTCTTAGAGTCTTCATTTCATGATCCGCGATACGTACATGCATCGTCTCCATAGTAAAATTATCCTGTATTTGCACATCATCCATATGAATCACGTGAGATGGATCTGAAATGTACTTCTGGAGTTGTGACACATGAAACACATCATGTAAATTCGAGATATTAGGCGGTAAAGCCACTCTATAAGAAACATTCCCAACTCTTTCTGAAATCTGATATAGACCAATGAAACGAGTAGTGAGCTTCTTAGACTTCAATGCTCGCCCAACAGGTGTAACTCTCAGAAACACATGGTCACCTTCTTAAAATTCTAAATCTTTCCTTCGCTTGTCATGATAACTTTGTTTTCTACTTTGGGAATATTTCATCTTTTCTCGAATTAACTTCACCTTCTCGGTAGTTTCTCGAACAAGTTCAGGTCCAAGTACTATGCTTTCCCTAGATTCATGCCAACATAAAGGAGTTCTACATCTTCGACCGTAGAACACTTCAAAAAGTGCCATTTCAATACTAGAATGGTAACTCTTATTATAAGTGAAATCTATTAACGGAAGATAAGTATCCCACAAACCTCCCTGCTCAAGAATACACGCTCTCAATAAATCTTCCAACGACTGAATAGTCCTCTCCGTCTTACCATCCATTTGAGGGTGATACCCCGAACACAACCTCAACTTAGAACCCAACGCCTCTTGCAAACTCGTCTAAAAATCTGAAGTAAACCTCGGATCTCTATCTGACACAATACACAAAGGAATGCCATACAAATTTATAATTACACTAGTATAGATCTCTCTAGCTTCGGCGCTGGAAAAATGATGTTAATAGGAATGAAATGAGCCAACTTCGTAAGCCTATCAACAATCACGCAAATCGAATTATGTCCCCTTGAAGTATTAGGTAACTCCGTCACAACGTCTATTGCATCAACATTGCGGGCTTCTGATGTTCAACTTTCAACTTCTGACAAGTTAAACATGCATACACAAACTGCACCACACCACGCTTCATTCCAGGCCATCAAAACAAATTATTCAAATCTTGACACATTTTTGTACCTCCCGGATGAATACTCAACTTGCTTCTATGACTTTCCTCGAGAATCACCTTCTTCATCTCCGCATCATCAAGATTATAAATTTGATTACGGAATCTCAACACACCTTGCGCATCTAACTTGAAATCATTACTCTCACATTGATCGATTCCAACCATCGAGTCTACCAGTTTCACATCTAACTTCTGAGCTTTTTTGATACTGTCCAGAAATTCATTGTTAATTTTCAACATTCCCAACATAACACTCCGCGGTGTCACTTCACAAACTAAGCTCATATCTCTGAACTGTTCAATTAATTCTAACTCTTTATCCATCAATGCCGACATATGTAAAGTATTTCGACTTAACGCATCAGCCACCACATTCACTTTTCCTGGATGATAATTCAAACCGAAATTAAAATCTTTTAACAACTCCAACCACCTTCGTTGTATCAGGTTCAATTATTTCTGATTAAATAAATATTTTAGACTCTTATGGTCACTAAATAATTCAAATCTAGAACCATATAGGTAGTGCCTCCAAATCTTCAACACAAAAACAACTGCAGCAAACTCTAAATCATGCGTAGGATAGTTCTTTTCATGAGTCCTCAACTTCCTTGACGCATAAGCAACTACCTTTCCATTATGAATCACCACACCTTCTAAATCCATCTCGGAAGCATCACAATATACAACAAAAGGTTCTCCTGGATTAGGTAATGTTAAAATCAGAGCCGACGTCAATCTTTTCTTTAATTCTCTAAAACTTTCTTCATATTGAATGTCCCACACAAATGCTTTACCTTTATAAGTCATCTTAGTTAACGGAAGTGCCAACTTAGAAAAACCTTCGATAAACCTTCTATAATAACCAGGTAATCCCAAAAAGCTTCTAATCTCGGTAGCCAACTTTGGAGTTTCTCACTGCAACACAATATCTACTTTAGATGGATCTACAGTAATGCCACTATCCGAGATGACATGACCAATAAAACTAATCTCCTTTAACCAAAATTCGCACTTAGATAGCTTTGCATACAACTTCTTCTCTTTCAAAATCTGCAATACTATTCTTAAGTGCTCTGCATGCTCTTCTTCCGATTTAGAGTAAATCAAAATGTTATCAATGAAAACCACTACAGACTGATCCAAATAAGTATGAAAGATACAATTCATATACTCCGTGAATACTCCTGGAGCATTAGTAATACCGAAAGGAATCACTGAATACTCATAATGTCCATAACGCGTCCTGAAAGTTGTCTTCTGGATATCTTCATCCTCCAGTTTAATCTGATGATAACCCGATCTCAAATCAATCTTACTAAAAACTAGAGCACCCACCAATTGATCCATCAAATCGTCTATTCTCGGAAACAAGTACTTGTTCTTAATCGTCACTTTATTCAATTGTCTATAATCAACACAAAGTCTCATACTTCCATCTTTCTTCTTTACTAATAACACTGGAGCTCCCCACGGTGATACACTTGGTCTTACAAATTTCTTCTCAAGTAACTCTTCCAATTGCTTCTTTAGTTCTGACAATTCAGATGCAGACATCCTGTATGGTTCCATAGAAACAGGTTTGGTACCAAGTACAAAATCAATAACAAATTCAACTTCCCTCTCTTGTGGTACATCAAGAATTTCATCAGGGAAAACTTCAGGAAATTCATGCACCACTTGCAATTCCTCAATTATAGCTTGATTCTTGATAGATAGGAACGCCATCAATGAGAACATCTGAGCCTCCTCTTACATCAACTGCCTCAATTATCTACCAAACAACAGACCAACTTCCTCTTCCTCAGGAGTAGAAAACCTTACCGACTTGTTATAACAGTTAATATGAACACAATTATGCTCTAACCAGTTCATACCTAAGATCACATCTAATCCACTTAAAGGAAAACAATTCGAATTAACAACAAAGTCTCTGTCGAATATCGACAAAGGACACTTTAAACACATAAAAGAAGTAGTCACCGACCCCCTTGGATGGAGTATTAACGACCATCTCTCCATTCATAGAAGACTACATAAGACCCAATCTGATGAAACATGTACCTCTGATGAGTCTGTCCTCATTAGCCGTCTGACTCTCAACCAAAGTGAACACCTTACCACTGGTTTGCACCTTCTTTGGTTTCTGACACTGACAACCAATGTGTCCTTCTTCACCATAATTAAAATAAATCATCTCTTTATGCTTGCACTCAAATATAACATGTCCAGTCTTACCGCAACAGAAACACCTCTTCACCTCAACAGTACACACATTTCTCTTATGACCAGGTTTTCCATATTTGAAACAAACTACACCACCAGGAGCATCTCCTCCACTAGTTATCTGACCCTGAACAACTTTCTATTTACACTTACCAGCTAGGGCATCATAAGTCTTACCATGGTTATGTTGGTGCTTACCCCTCTTCTCATTGATAATCTTATAGTGAGCATTATTATCTTCTTCATAAATCCTACAACTATCAATCAAATCAGCAAAGACACGAATCTTCTGGTATCCAACTGCCTTCTTGATCTCTGGGCGCAATCCATTATCAAACTTGATGCACTTCAAAACTCAGCATTTTCCTCACTATAGTGCGGATAAAACTTAGCCAACTCAGAAAACTTTCCAGCATACTCAACAACCGACATACTCCCTTGCTTCATCTCAAGAAATTCAATTTCCTTCTTACCATGAACATCATCAGGGAAATATTCCTCAAAAACTCTCTACGAAACACATCCCAAGTGACATTTTCACCTGCAGCTTCCAATCTCTGACAAGTCTCTAGCCACCAGTCATCAGCCTCGACTGCTAGCATATGAGTACCATATCGAACCTTCTGCGCTGGAGTGCAGTCCATCACACAGATGATTCTCTCGATCTCTTTCAACCAATCCAACGCTCCGTCAGGATCATACTTACCCTTGAAGGTAGGCGGATTCTCCATCTGGAAAGTTGCCAAACTACGAGATCCAACATTCCTGTCAATGTTCGGCTGATTCTCTATAGCATACGTTATTGCTTCTAAAGCAGTAGCAACTGCAGCGTCATTTCTTCCAGCCATCTCAAAGTTCTTATCACAACACAAATAACGGTTAGAATTCAAATTAACAATACTCGATTGTTAAAAAAACTACGAATCAACAACTTGGTCAGACGGACCGACCTGCTCTGATACCACTAATGTAACACCATATTTCTACCCAACAAATTATATAAAATCCGAGTTATAAAATTTCCAACAAAAAATGGAATGCTACACTTTCAACTTAGAAACAACGACATTCAATCACTTATAGTTCAGATACATAACACATAAAATTCGGATGAACTGATAACAACCTGTTTAGTCTTTAAAAATAAAACAACTTTCATTACTATGCATCAGATTCACAAGATTCAACTAAAAACACAATAACATCTTGTCCAACTCAAAACAACTTTAAGACAACAAGTATTTAATGAAAACAACTTAGAAATTCAAGAACATAATGAAAACCAACAATAAAGAAAACATGCGTTCATCCCCCTGAGTGCTACGTATCAGAGGGACAACACCGACTCAAACTAACGAAGGTAACAACTATCATTCTTGATTACCTGAACGTTACCAAAAGAGGGAAACATTCAAACAGAAGGGGTGAGATATTGAACCATATAATTGAGTGTATGATAAACAATATATTAGATCAGATTATATAAAATTACAACTTCACAACTTTCAACCAACATCAATCATCACCAGTCAACAATACAACAACTTAAATATGCAACATGGAATGAGACTCATTACAATGCACATGCATGTGGTACCAATGGAGCAAAACTCCCAACTTTGAAATCTGCCAATTAATAGAGGCATCAACAAGGCATAAACCTTCAACTTAATTTTCCAATCCCGGTCAACTTTCCGAGCATCAGCTCCAACTTGATATACTATGTATGCGACACAATATGAATGTCAAAATGACGATAATAATAGTTACATAGAAGCACAATAATAAATCAGCATTGACCATAGACCTACAACTTATATTTTGCCCATAAATAGAGGCAATGACATCACCCGCTAATTCACATTTTTCAACAAAGAATACAATACAACGAATCAACCAAAATTTACTACAAATAAACTGCGTAATTATTTAGACTATTATGACTATTTCCGATTAATTAAACTTTCGCTAAATTACCAAGATTTTTTACTCTGCACTACTCTTATTAAGTATACACAGTTACAGATAGTATAGGTACTACCTGATACTAATATCTCCCTGCCAACTAGTACCATTACTTCCTATTATTAACATGTACTACTTGTTACCAAAATACACTACATGTTACTCACTTAATGAATTAGTACTAGTCACTACATTAATCTTCTGTCAATTTATTGCACCCGCTATTAAACATATACATCGGTTACTAAGATTTCCTTACTAAATAACTAACTCTACTATATTAATGTTATTCTGCTACTAAATTTCTAAACATTTAACACATTAGATATTATGTCTCTTCAACTTAAACCATCACTGCTAATCAATTCCAAGACTCAAATGCATCTCAATTGTTTATCTCTAACTTAAAACTTCTAAAATATTATACTAACAATATTATTATTTGGAAGCTCCAACTTACCCTACTGACAACTCTAAATATGTCAGAATTACACAAACAAATAAAAAGTTACTTTTAATAACTTAAAACAACTCTATTAATAATCTTAACAACACTATTGACAACTCTAACAATCATATTGACAACTCAATTGATAATTGTAACAACTCTATCAGAATTAAAAATAAATTAAATATTTAACTCCTAAATATTATACTATTAATTATTGTTATTATTATTATTATTATTATTATTATTATTATTATTATTATTATTATTATTATTATTATTAGTTAAACTACTAAAATATTATATATATACATATATACTTGGATTCAAAGCTAAGAAAGCAAATGGATACACTTTTATACTGGGTGAACTGAAAATCAATGCAATCCGTTTGGGCTTCTGCCACAATACCGTTCTTTCAATGTGTATCCTGTACTACTAAGTGCTTGCCACTACTATCATTATGAGAAAGATTTCACGCTATAGTATACAAACAATATTCATATGGAATTGAAACAAATAGCACTAAAGTACTTATATATAAATTAAATTGGATTCTCAGTTATCTCTCAATTTCCTCAATATATCAATTTCAAACATAAACAAAAATAATCTGACAACTCAATTTCACATACCATTAATCACATATCCTATTATAGAGTCAGAACTCCACTCTTACCTTGGATTGAAGGTTGCTCTAACTCTCCGATTGACTACTAGATTTACTTCTTTGCTTGCAACTCTACGTACCTTCTCTTCTCCATAAACCGTTATGCTCCTTTACGGATAAAATCTAGAACTAACTCCCTGCTACTTCTAATTCTCTTTTATTCAATTTAATCAATATACTAATACTATTTTCTTACTATTACTCTTTATGGGCTTCATTATACACCTCCACTATTTACTACTTCTAACCATTAAATAAGCCCACATACAAATTAATAGTGTTATTCTAATACTATTTAATAATGTTATTTCTATAACTTAAATCAACCAATTTATCATATAACCATATAACAACTTAAATCTATATTTCACAACATCAACCAATTTCATAAATAACTGCGAAAATATTTAATGAAATAGTTAATTAAATATCGGGCGTTACATTTAGCATCATAGAACCACCAGAGAATACTTTCTTAACAACAAATGACCCTTCGTAAGTGATACTCCATTTACCCCTGGGATCGCCTTGTGGTAGAATGATGCACTTTATCACCAAGTCACCAGCCTGGTACACCCGTTGCTTGATCTTCTTGTTGAAAGCATTAATCATACGTTTCTGGTACATCTGACCATTACAGATAGCAGCCAACCTCTTTTCATCAATCAAATTCAACTAATCCAACCTAGTCTGAATCCATTCGTCCTCGCCTAAGTCTGCTTCCTTCATAATCCTTAAGGAAGGAATTTGAACTTCGACAGGAAGGACGACTTACATGCCATATACCTAAGAGAAAGGAGTTTCCCAGTTGATATTCGTTCCGAGGTATGGTAGCCATGAAGAGAAAATGGAAGCATCTCATGCCAGTCTTTATAGGTCACCACCATCTTTTGCATAATCTTCTTTATATTTTTGTTGGCGGCTTCCACTGCGTCATTCATATAGGCTTATATGGAGAAGAGTTGTGATGCTTGATCTTGAACTGCATGCAGAGTTCAGTGATCATGGCATTGTTGAGGTTGGTACCGTTGTCAGTGATGATCCTTTCTGGGATTCCGTATTGAGATAAGGTTATACTTGATGAACCGGACTACAACATTCTTGGTAATTGAGTCAAATAAATTCACTTAGACCCATTTGGCGAAGTATTCAATGGCGGATAGGATGAAACGATGTCCATTAGAGGCGGTGGGCTTGATTTCCCCAATCAGGTCAATGGCCCACATTGCAAAAGGCCAAGGAGCAGTCATGACATTTAAAGGAACTGGAGGCATGTGAACCTTATCAGAATAAATTTGGCACTTATGACAAGTCCTCGAGTGGTAGTGACAATCAGTTTCCATAGTCGGCCAATTGTAACCAGCTCTTATAATCTTCTTGGCCATAGTATGTCAACTAGAGTGAGTACCAAAGATGCCTTCATGCATGTCTTCCATGATCTTATCTGATTCCTTCTTGTCTATACAGCGGAGCAGAATTGAATCATGGTTGCGTTTGTACATAGTCCCATTGCTTAGGAAGAACTTGGCCCAGAACCTCCACAAGAATTTCTTGTCATTGACTTAAGCTCCATCAAGATATTCTTGTGCTTCAAGGTACTTTTTTACCTAATGGAACCAAGGCTTCTCCTCATCAGTGCTAATCTCACAACATTGTGCCGGTTCATCAAACCTTTCAACAATAATTATGAGAGCTTCATTATCCCAATTGACCTTGAACATAGATGGCATAGTTGCTAAAGCATCTGCCAACTGATTTTCTTCCCTCGAGATATGTTCAAAGGTGACATCTTCAAAGTATGGGATCAGGTAGCACAAGCTCTTTGTAAGGGATCAAATTTGGATATTTGGTATCCCACTCTCCTTTAAGTTGACTAATCACCAGAGCCAAATCTCCGTATACGCTTAAGAATTTGATTCTTAGGTCAATGGCAACCTTAAGACCCAAGATGCGTGCTTCATACTCAGCCATGTTATTGGTACAGTCGAAGCAAAGCTTGACTGAAAGGTGTATAGAAATCTTCAGGAGAAATGATCACACACCAATTTTGTCACCCAATGCATTGGAAGCCCCATCAAAAACCATAGTCCATCGGGATCCTAGTTCAGGTCCTTCATATGGTCCAGGTTTTTCACAGTCGATTATCAACATGATATTTTCGTCCAGGAATTCAAATTTCATGGATTGGTAGTCATCAGCAGCTTGATGCGCCAAATGATCCGCCAGCACACTTCCTTTGATTGATTTTTGTGTAGTGTACTGGACGTCATATTCAGTCAAGATCGTTTTCCATCTGGCTATTTGTCCAGAGAGGGATGGCTTCTCGAAGATGCACTTGATGAGATCCATCTTAGAAATTAGTAAAGTAGTATGAGTCAATATATACTGTCTTAGTCGACGAGCAGCCCATGCCAAAGCACAACAAGTTTTTTCGAGCAGTGCATATCTTTTTTTATAGTCGGTAAACTTTTTGCTAAGATAGTATATCACATGCTCTTTTCGACCAGACTCGTCATGTTGGCCCAACACACACCCCATTGAATTATCTAATACAGTCAAGTACATAATCAGAGGTCTTCCTTCAATTGGAGGCATTAGGATTTGAGGTTCTTGCAAGTATTCCTTGATCTTGTCAAAGGCTATTTAGAAGTCGTTATTCCATCTTACTACTTGATCTTTCTTCAACAGTTTGAAGATTGGATCGCAAGTAGCAGTTAAGTGAGAGATGAATCGAGCAATATAGTTGAGTCGACCTAAGAAACCCCTAACCTCCTTCTCAGTGCAGGGAGCTGGCATCTCTTGTATGGCTTTTAATTTTACAGGGTCGACTTCAATACCTTTCCCACTGACGACAAATCCTAGGATTTTTCCAGACATCACCCCGAAGGTGCATTTGTTGGGATTCAACCTCAACTTGTATTTCTTCAGCCTTTCAAATATCTTATGCAAATGATCAAGGTATTCTTCCTTAGTCTGTGACCTTGCAATCATGTTATCAACATATACTTCAATCTCGTGATGAATCATATCATGAAATATAGCTACCATAGACCGTTGATAAGTTGCGCCTGCATTCTTCAAACCAAAAGGCATGACCTTATAACAGAAGGTAGCCCACTGTGCGACAAAAGTAGTTTTTTCCATGTCTTCAGGCGCCATTTTGATTTGGTTCTATCCGGAGAAGCCATCAACGAAGGAGAATACTTTCCTACCAGAAATGTACCCACAGATTCCTGTCAGTAGTGTGAGATTGAATCTTCCTGACATACGACCTTAAATGCAGCTTAGGACAAGAGACACCATTGTATTTAGAAAATGTAGGGACCTTGAATTTCTACGGGATGACCACCCTTGAGATCAGCCATAACTCTTCACAATCCATCCCGAATATCTTCTAGATCTCCATAGTATTGAGTCGATCCTCTAGATATTTGTATTTATCATCAGCAGGAGGATACTGCTCCTCAGAATAGCCAGGTTCATCTTCCTCTGACCCTGGATTGTTGTTTTCTTCCACTGGCTTCTCTTCTTTATTTTCCCCCTCATTTGACGGGGTTGCGAAATCTATAGCTCACTTAAACGGTCCTCTGATCCTTCTTCCCAAATTCAATACACCAACTGGTTTCTTAGCCTTCTTGGTCTTCTCTTTGATGATAAGAGCTTTCAGATCTTCCTGCCCCTAGGCCAGAGCCAGGAACATTTGCTGAAACTGAGCGTTCTGAGCTTGGAGGTCTTTCACTGTTTGTTCGAGAGCCATTTCTTTTGCTGAAATAAACAACAAAAATAATAAGAAACCTGTCTTGAAATACCTGCTTATGCAATGAAATGCATGATAATGTTTGTGCAATGTTTTCAAGGACTTTTGAGATCTTAAATTTGCTTAGTCAAAGAGAAGGACAAACATTAATTGCATTCATAAGTTTAAATGATTACAATGATGCCTCTTGGGCTTACAATGAAGAAACAAAGATAAACAAAACTCCTAAATCGCACAGGACTCGAGCTTCCCATGAGCGCATCCTCTTTGGTGAAATATAGGCATTCAAACTTTATTCTTCATGCAGTTGTCTTGTAAGCTCCAAAACCTTTTTCTCACTTGCATAGAACTGGGATTCAAAGGTATCTCGTTCCTCTTTAAGTTGAACCCAAGACCTTTGCAATTCCTCAAGAGTTTTCGGCATGTCAGGATGGATAACGGTATGAGGCACATCTATATCTGCAATGGGTTCCATGATGATGGGTAGAATGGCAGGGTAAGGCATCATGAGATCTTGAGCATGAGCTCTCACCCGTTTAAGATAAGGCTCCAAAGGGATAGAGTTCTTATGCCCCAGTATCTTGCTATCCACTCTGTTTACCATGCCCCAGGCTTGGATGAACCTCTTACGGCACCCTTGAACATCATCCTCGTAGTTTATCACAATGCCTTAAACCAATACATCATGGGGACCGTCCCTCCTAGCATACCCAAACAGTGGCAACACCAAAAAAGGGTTATAAGTGATTCCTCCCCTAACGCCTATGAGAGGGACATTAGGGAATTCCCCACATCGATCAATGATGGTAACATCTTCCACAGATCGAGGACACCAGTGAATATCCAAATGAGTGAGAGACATCAACCTATTAGACCACGGCATGCCTTGCTCATTCTTCAACACATATCGGGGTAGGTGCGAAATAAACCACCTAGCCAACAAAGGAGTGCAACACATGGGGGTTCCTCTTCTCTTTACAGTGCGAGTGTGAAAAGAGTGCAGAATGTCTCCAAGTAAGGTAGGCACCGAGTTATGAGACATGAAAACTTTGACTGCATTCACGTCTATGAGTTGGTCCGGATTAGGAAACAATACCATCCCATCGATAAGAAGGGACAATACCTCTTCAAAGACTTATAAGTCCAGGGTGTCCCAAAAATTATGAGCTTTCTCAAACAAGAACTTAGCTAGAAAACCTTTGATACCGCTTCTTGTTTCCCAATTTGTTACAATGTTGGACCGTTGTAAATACAGGGCTTGAGAAATTTCTTCAAGCTTTGGGTCTCTTTCCATACTGTTGAAGGGTAACTGATTTAGGATAGGCACACCCAATAACTGAGAAAACTCTTCCATGGTAGGCATTAACTAGTATTCGGGAAATGTAAAGAAGTGATGTAACGGGTTAAAGAACTAGAAGAGAACTTTCACCATATCTTTATCAGAGCTTGAGGTGACCAAACTGAGGAGTCGACCATGTCTTTTAGTGAATAGGGAATTCTTAGGAACCATTGATGCCAGTTCCTTGAGTTGAGGAGGTATCCTTATGAGGTTAACTTGGATATTATTTCTGCGAATGGGAGCCATGTCCTACAAAATAGACACAAAGATAAGTCCTAAAAGTCCTTGAAATGGTTAGTGTGATATGCCATTTTATGATGTTATGATGTTATGTACAACCAAATATATACAAATCACAGAAACAGATCCTTAGGTTTAGGCTTTCATGGATTCCATAGGTAAGTACCCTTTTGAAGTATAGTTGGTTCAACCTGTCCTTTTAATAGTAACCGGGTTCTAGGGAATCTCAATATCACTGATCTTCCTTCACCAGGCATTGTTTCAACGCAAGCCTCTTTATTGGCGACCGAAATTTCCCGGAAGTCAGATCTCAATGAGTGTAGTAACGAGTATCAACCAACTTCGGACTGCACCAAAGCCGACTATCTCACTACTTCCTGATGGCCAAGTTGGTTTAATTAAAGGTTCTAAGGTCAATTGATGCTTCATGACACCACACAGAGGCCCCGTATTCTCCATGACTACTCAAGGTCTACTTGTACCAACAAATGTGTCACATCAACGTAGCTATCATTTCAACCGTGTCGGTATACCCCGCACAGTCCCCACCATCTATTGCTACTTACCTAACAGGTGCCCCATATCTGGGTGTAGGATCTTTACAAGTAAACCCAAGAAAAAACCCTCAAAGTTAAAGCAAATAAAGCATATAATGGAAGCAATTGAAACATGACCTAAGCTTTAAGCTAACCCCACTTTTTATAATTCCCCAGCAGAGTTGTCAGTTCTGTGATACGGTGGTAGAACCGACTGTTATACCGGTTTTGCGTTTGTGTTTGCAAATGTTGCGGTAATCAAGAGTCGTCATTGACTTTTCTTTTATCCAACAAAGGAAAGGGTGAAAAGAACAGAAAAAGACCTTTTCGAGAATTTTGAGTAAGGGGGGTAGATTATGGAAAGGGAAGGTGTTAGCACCGTTTCCATCCGTAGTTTTCTACGGGCTCTTAGATGCTTAAATAATTTGAAAAAAAATACAATGTGCTTTCTGTTTTGAAAAAACTAGCTTGAAAATGCCTTAGTGCGGTGATTCAATTTATGATAACTCTTGTATTAGTCCTCAAGAGTGTTGATAAAGCTTTTTGAAAAGGTTTTTCGAAAGTTTGGTGTAAGTGTGAAAGTTTGTTTTGAGCAAGCATCTAAGAACTATCTACTTATACCCAAAAGGTTTATTCTTTTACTCCTATCCTTTAGACAGCGCTATCCTACTATTAGTGAGTAGGTAGCCCTATCGTTGGATGTATGAGGGACGTTCGCGGGTCATTGTACATTCATAAAGGCAACATGTAGAGACACTTTAACAATTTTGTTTAGGGACTAGATAATTTATCTAAAGGCAATTGTAGGGTCATCGAGGGACAATGATCTCTTGATTTACAGGTCTTTGCTAAAGCATCCCTATTTCGAGGGGCATTACTATTTTTCCGAAGGTAACCAAAGTGGGGTACCCTAGAGGTGCACATGTGTAATTTTGTTGTTTTCAATTACTTTAATCTTTGCATTAGGTTTGCTAGCATTTGGTTTTATTCTTTCCATACAATCCTATTAGGCATACATCTAACAATTCAATATCGGTGCGGGAAATTGAAGTGCAGAAATTAAAATCTAACTATTACATGGTTTCAGGGAAGGTAATTTACATGTCCAAAACTTCGGGGAAAGAAAATAAAGAAAACATTAAAGCCCTAGTTAGTTACCTTCTACATCCCATCAGCAATTACAGTAATATGAAAAGTGCGAAAATAAATAAATGCGCGCGAATTGAGAAAAACGTCTAAAAAAATCCTAGGGAAAGGAAAATATTTTGTTTGTTTTTATTTATTTTAAGAAAATAAAGTCTAAGACTATTTAATTTTAATTTTAAGAAAGATGTTACAATAGTTAAATTAATTAGTTAACAAAAATAATTTTAATTAAAAAACAAACTAGACCTAAAATTTTTGTGATTTTGTTTTAATGTTAAAAAAAGGGAGGCAAGAAACGAAAGAAATAAACAAAACCAAAAATAAGAAAATGAATAGAGGCCTTTCGATCCAGGGGAGGAACTGCCTTCTTCGATCCAGGGAAGGAACTTCCTTCTTCAATCCAGGATGGGAACTATCTTCTTCGATCCAGGGAAGGAATTTGTCTTCTTCGATCCAGGGAAGGAAGCTATTCCTTTCGATCTGGGGGAGGAAGCGATTTAAGATCTAGGCCAGGTGTCAAACCCAGGCTCTCCAAGGTTACACACGCATCCTTCACCACTGGGCCATTTGTTCAGTCATTAATACAAATAACAAGAAAACAATATATTTGAAACATCATAAAATACTGAGGTGTTAAAACCATGGCATTGGTTTGGACTGAAGGTGTTTGTACAGAGAGATACGACCAAAACGTCGCAGGCTTCCCTAGCAATGGTGTTTCTTGATTCCTGCCTTAAACCTGTCATGTGCTATGTCAAAACAAATCTAAACAACAACATGAGTATGGATCTATGCATCAAATCCATTTAAATTGTATGAACTGAAAGATTAGAACATGAGAATTTTATCCTACCAGAGAAACGAGATCTGCTTGTTTTAAGATGCTTTAAGCATCAAGGAGGGATGGTATGCACTCCTGGGATCCTCAAGATGATGATGGAACACATGGAACGGACTAAGTGTGGCTGGAATTGGCTGTTCGAATTTCACAACTTTTTTGGATTTTTGGCAATTTCCGTGGCTCTCTAGGCAATGTATATGCGTGTATGAGGCAATATGTCTGTCCCATTGCATCTGAGATTGTTGATGTTAAATAGGCAAATATTTAGGTCAACATTTGTGTACCAAATCTTTGTTCATAATGAGGGAGAGATTTGATTTGATTTTTGCATGAAAACTTGCCATATTTGATCCAATCATGCGTTTCTGCCAGCTTGCTCTGAGTTATTTTGGGCCTCCAACTTGATGGGAATCGAAAGCTTGGGACGTCTTCGCTCTTTTAGGTAGCCATTTGAAGTGATTTTGGGGCTGGTCAAAGCTTCATTCCTCCTTCTTCAATTTTCCTCAATTTGGGCCAATTGAAATATCAACTTATTAATATGCTTATTAAGAGACATCTTATTCTGATATGCCAATCGAAGGACACTTTGTTGACATGCCTTAAAAGTACACCTTATCTTTACTCTTTGATTGGATACGACTTGCTACTCAAGGCTCCTTCGATTGGACCCATCTATTTGCCTTAGCTGCTTGATTCTGGAAAACTCAAATAGCCCAAACGAGAACTTCATTTTGGCCAGTCGAAACCACCTTTGTCACTTCCTTCGAATGCCATTGCACATGAGGCTTGGTCCTGGCAACATGTAGGGCCAAGACTCATCATAAGACAAACTTGATTTCAATAATTATGTTTCTCCTTTGAATGGACCACCTATATATCCTTCGAATGGACTTTTTGTGTTTCTTTCAGATAGTTCATATGCATTTCTTGTTCCTTCTTCGAATGGGCCACCAATGTGTGTCCTTCGACTGGACCTTTGGAATGCTCTTTCGAATGGGTCATATTATGTTCCATAGTGTAGAAACCGTGTTGAGGAGTCTAGGCCTTATGCATTGAAGGCAAGCACAAAGGAAGTCTTTGCCTTATGCATTGAAGGAAAGTTGAGAGGAGCCTTTGACTTAGTGAATCCAAGGCAAGCATGAAGGGGCTTTTGGCCTAGTTAGTCGAAGGTTGCATGAAGATGCCTTTAGCCTAGTGAATCGAAGGGAACTTGTAGAGGCCATTGGCCTTGTGAAACTTGGACCAAGGCTTGCTTGAAGGGTAACCAACGTGTAATCGAAGCTAATGGGACAATTCTTGGTCGAAGGGTTTTATATGCCTAATCGAAGCTTGTGAGACAAACATCGCTCGAAGGGTTTTAAAAGCCCAGCCGAGACTCCTCATCCAGATGCCAATCGAAGGATATTGTTGACATGCCAATCAAAGGACACCGTTAAGGTTCCAATCTAAGAACAATGTTCACATTCCAATCTAAAGACACTTGACCATCATTCAAAAAATTTCATTTTCTTTGGGCAAGTGTTTGTAACTACCCATGTAAGGGAAAACCTTGGGAAACATGAGAGGGAAAATTTTGGGGTACAACAGTACCCATTTGAGGTAAGGCTCAAGAGGGATGGAATTCTTATGCCCCAAATTCTTGCTATCAACCTTGCTTACCATGCCCCAAGCATGCACAAACCTCTGATGATAACCTTGAACATCTTTCTCATAATTGAATACAATTCCTTGAACGAGCGCGTAATAGGGACCATCTCTTCGAGCATAGCCAAACTGTCATAAGGATAGAGAAGGGTTATAAGTGATACCTCCCCTAATGCCTAATAGTGGTATATTAGGGAACTCCCACAATGATAAATGATAGTAATGTCTTCTTGAGATCGAGAGCACCAATGGATATCAGAATGAGAGAGCATCATCAACCTTTGAGACCATCTCAAGCCTTGCTCATTCTTCAATACCGGTCGAGGGAGGTGTGAAATAAACCACCTAGACAGCAAAGGCAAGCAACATATAAGAGTCTCTTGTTTCCTTATAGTGCGAGTATGAAGAGAGTGCAAAATGTCTCCAAGCAATGTAGGCACAGGATTGCGGGTAAGGAAAATTTTGACGACATTCACATCTACGAGTTGGTCCGGGTTAGGGAACAGTACCAAACCATAGATTAGAAGAGCCAAAACTTCTTTAAAAGCTTGCAAGTCCATGGCCTCCCAAAATAATAGAGCCTTCTCCATTAAGAAATTATCCAAAAAGGCTTCGACCCCACTTCTTGTTTCCCAATTAGCTATAATGTCACAACTCTTCAAATGTAAGGCCTTGGAAATAACCTTAGGTCTTGGAACTGCCTCTAGACTGGTGAAAGGTATTTGATCAAGAATAGGCATTCCTAGTAGTTGAGAAAATTCCTCCATTGTAGGCACCAATTGATGATCGGGAAATGTGAAACAATGATGGACGAGATCAAACAACTGAAAGAGCACCTTCAACATATCTTCATCAAAGCTTAAGGTAACTAGGTTGAGAAGTCGAACATATCTTTTAGTGAACGGAGAATTTTCAGAAACCCTTAACGCTAACTCTTTGAGTTGAGGAGGTACCCTTACGAAGTTTATTCAGATGGTATTTCTGCGGGTAGAAGCCATATCCTACAAAGTAAAACAAATATAAATCCCCAAGCCCTTTGAAATGGTTAGTGAAAATGCTAATGGCAGGATGTCATGATGTTTATGAATAAATAATCACACACAAACAAGCACACAAGGTCTTAGGTTTAGGCTTGCAAGGGTTTTATAGGTAAGTACCCTCTTGAAGTTTAGTTGGTTCAACCTGTCCTAACAAAAGTAACCAGGTTCTAAGGAATCTCAATATCACTGATCTTTCTTCATCGGGCATTGTTTAAGAACAAGCTTCTTTATTAGAAACCGAAATATCCCGAAATTCCGATCTCAATGAGTGTAGTATCGAGTATCAACCAACTTCAGTCTTGTACCAAAGCCAGCTATCTCACTACTTTCTAACAGCCAAGTTGTTCAACTAAGGTTCTACGGTCAGTTAGTGCTTTATGACACCACACAACAGCCACGTATTCTCCTTGACTGGACTCAAGGGACACCAGTACCAACAAATATGTCACACTAACGTAGCCATCGCTTTAACCATGCCGGTATTACGCTGCATAGTCCCAGTGTAGGATCTTTACAAGTAACAAACCCAAACATGACCCATAAATGTAAAGCAAACAAGACAAACAAATAAAGTAAATAAAGGTGATCTAGCTCTTAAGGTAACCCCACTTTTAGAATCATCTTCCCCAACAGAGTCACCAGTTCTGTAATACGGTGGGAGAACTGACTTGAGTGTTTTGCGTTTTATCGCAATTGTTACGGATAGAAAGAGTCGCCACCGACTTTTCTTTTATTCAATAAAGGAAAAGGTGAAAAGAACACGAAAGACCTTTTGAGAATTTTCTTGTGTTCGGGGGGTAGGTTATGAAAAGGGAAGGTGTTAGCACCCTTTTCATCCGTAGTTATCTGAGGGTTCTTAGTTGCTAGCTCACTTTGAAATGATTTTGTGAATATGTTTGTTTGAAAGTATTTTTGAAAAGTGCCTTCGTTTAGGCAAACTTTGTAATGATTCTCGTCTCTATAAGAATGTATACAGAGTGTTGACTTTTGAAAATATTTCATGAAAGTGTTGGTGTGCTTTGAAATATGTTTTGTTTTGAAATGTTTGTAAGTAAGAAACTATGAGCGTTCTACCTGCTCAAAAGAAAGTCTTTGTTCTTTTCCTCCTCCTTTAGATAGTGTTATGTTACCATTAATTAGTAAGAAACCATATCATTGGATGTGAAGGGACAGACGTGGATCATTGTACACTCATAGAAGGAAACATTGTAGTGTACCTTAGCAATTTGTTGTAAGGGACTAAGATCATTTACCGAAGGCAACATTTGAAGGCTCGTCGAGGGACTATGATCTTTTATTCGAGGTTTTTTTGCTAAAGTATCCCACGTTCGAGGGACATGACTATTTTATCCGAGGCAACAAGTGTGGGTTAACCCTAAAGGTGCATGTGTGCAAAGTGTATTATTTTCATTTAATTTGTCTTGAATCAGGGTTTTTCTATGTTTGATTTTATGTCTTGCCATACAATCCTATTAAACTAAGGAAAACGATAAATTGCGGAATTTAAATGTTCTACGCTTTAAAACCCTAATTATCTATTACAAAGCTTTGATAGTTACATAATAGGAAAATTCAAGAAAAAATGAATCTACGCTATTACATTTGAGGGTGCAAACCTATACAATTTTATCTAGAAAAAATAAAAAGATGAAAAATAAAAGGGAAATGGATGTGATTTTATGAATTTATTTAGTACAAGTTGTGACAAAATGATTTTAGTTTGACACATGTTTTTGTTGTTTTTTAAGAATACAAAAAACTAAGAAGGGTACTATTTTGAATAAATTATAAATAATGAAAAAAGAATATTTTTGTGATATTTTTTTATATTCATAAAATAGAGGTGATTGTGATACGGTGGCAGAACCGACTGTTAATACTGGTTTTGCATTTATGTTCGCAAATGTTATGGTAAGCAAGAGTCGCCACCGACTTTTCTTTTATCCAAATTAAGGAAATGGTGAAAAGAATAGAAAAAGACCTTTTCAAGAATTTTCTGAGTAAGGGGGGTAGATTATGGAAAGGGAAGGTGTTAGTACCCTTTCCATCCATAGTTATCTACGGGATCTTAGATGCTAGCTCATATTTTGAAAATTGCTTGTGCTTTGTGTGTTTTTAAAAATGTTTTGAAATGCCTTAGTGTGGCGATTCGTTTTTTGATAACTCTTGTATCAGTCTTCAAGAGTGTTGACAAAGAAAATGTCTTTGAAAGTTGTTTTTGAAATGTGTAAGTGTGAAAAGTTTATTTTATTTGAGCAAGCATCTAACAGTTATCTACTTGTACTCGAAAAGGTTTGTTCTTTTCCTCCTTTCCTTTAGACAATGTTATCCTACTATTAGTGAGTAGGTAGCCCTATCGTTGGATAATTGAGGGACATCCGAAGAGACGTTACGGTCACAAAGGTAACTTGGCAAGGAATTTTAGTAATTGTCCTAAAGTTCTAAGATCACTTTTAACCGAGGCAACATCGAGAGGGTCATCGAGGGACTTGTGATCTTTCAAACTAGAGGACAGCCACTAAAACTTCTCACGTTTCGAGAATTGTGACCGTTTTCCGAAGGCAACCGAAGTGGGGTACCCTAGAGGTGTATATGTGCATGGTGTGTTATATTCATTTATTTTAGTCTTGTGTTAAATTTGCTAGCGTTTGATTTCAGTCTTTACATACAAGCCTAATTACTAACAGCCAATATTTAGCAGAAATTTAAAGTGCAGGAATTTAAATCTACGTTATTACAGTGCTTCGGGGAGAGGGTATTTACATGTTCAAATGGGAAAAAATAAAGAAAGAGATAAAGTCCTATTTTAATTTATTACATACTGTCAGCAGGTATATTATCATAAAAAATGCGAGAATAAAATAATGCGCGCGAAATAAAGAAACGTATAAGAAATCCTAAGAATTTGGCTAAGTAAAATAAATCATTTTTTTTTTGTTTTATTTATTTTAAAAAATACTTAAATTAAATTAAATGAGAAAGAAAACTAAATATAATCCTAATTAATTAGATAAGAGAAAAATGATTTTTAATTAATAAAACTAATTCTCCTATTTTTTATGTTTTTATTAAGAAAATATTTAAATGAAATAAATCTAAGTCTAATTGATTTTAAACTAATAAAATAATGTCCAAATAATTAATTAAATTAATTTACAGAATAAAAATTAATTTAAGAAAACCTAAGTCTATTATTATTATTTATTTATTTTATGATTTATTAAAAAAAAGTGATTAAAATAAATAAATAATAAAATAAATAAAAATAAAGAAAAAGCAAATTGGGCCTGGAGTTAATTAGTAAACAGGGGGGTGCGCTTGGAATTTTTGTTTGGCCCAAAAGCCTGAGTCCAACGTCCCAATAACGATCCAGCAGGCACCACCCTTGGAGTTACAGAGTGGAAACGCACCCCATGATGGTCATATTTCTTTGCATCACATCAGAAGGCTCAAACATGAAGGTATATGGTGAACGCTTAAGGGTGCAACACACTGAATCCTGCAAGAAATGTTAGAAAATGTAAAATGCTGGACATGGGATTTGAACCCATGTCATTTCCCTTTTTCATGCACGCCTTTACCAACTGAGTTGTCATTTCATTCGTGTATTATAACAAGTGCATAGTATTATATATAAAAACAAAATCAAATATATTAAAAATAAAAAAAAACGTGCGCTGATGAAATTCAAAGGAACCAATCAGGTAGCACCAAAATGCCACGCCTGCTCCCAAATGGAGTCAGAGGAGTCAACGATGCTAGAGTAGATCTCTGGTCGTCTTCTCCAGCCGATCAAAAAGGCAAAGCTACAAAATACGTTAAATCAAAACGCGCAAAAGACCCTTTCTCACTTGAAATTTCCTCCTGATCACGAATCTGGCCATAGATTAGCCAGAAAACTCCTATATCGCGAGTTATGAATATGAAATTCTAGCACGACATGGACATGGAAAAACGTGATTCAAGGTCCTAGCTTCTCATGTAGTGTGTTAGAACATCAACAGATAACAATAATAATATGGATATGTAAAGAGAATCAATTTATATTACATGTAAAGAAAGTTTGAGATTATCAAAACTACCAAAATGGAAAGGTGATGATCTTCCTGATATGAGCATGGAATCATGCGTTGGAGGGTTGGACTAAGTTCCTGGAAGCCTCAGGGAGATGTTTGAATCCTTGGTTTGGACCGAGGAGGGCTGGAAATGGGTGTTGGAAATTTGACAACTTTGAATTATTTTTAGTAATTTTGTGTGGCTCTCTTAGGCGATGGTATGCGTGCATGAGGCTTGCAAATGCCACCTGTTGTACCCCAAAATTTTCCCTCTCATTTTATCAATATTCCCCCTCACAAGGCTCCTTGAACTCCAGACAGGATTATGGTTTTGCATTGCTCAAGACATCCCCTTGCCCTGATGACCCAAATTAGGGTTTGAGTTTGCACAGGGATTTTTGGACCTTCAATGCTCAAAATATCTTTCATACTTTATGTTGGACTCATGAGTTTGTCCATACCAAGTTTCAAGCCTTGAATCAAATTTTTGCCCAGTCAATTGGACAGTTGACCTGGAAATCAGCTATATTGGGGAAAAAGTCAATTGTGGCCAATTTACAGTCAAACCTCATGAATTTTGATCCACATCAACATTATGAACTCCTATGAACCATTTGATCAAGTTGGGACCACAACTCCACAAGAAATTTGATTAGATCACCAAAAGGGCAAAATGGTCATTTTTAGGGTTTTGGCTGCACAAGGGCAATTTCTGACTTTTTGACCTAGCCAATGGCAAATTGGGCTCAACCATGGACTCAAGGACTCAATGACATCATTTTGACCTATTCAACAAGTTAAAAAGACCTCAATTGCATTGGATTGACAGATGAATTTTTTAGTCAACTGATCAAAATTTGACTGTACACTGAAAAGTCAAACTTTGACTTTTTTGGTCAAAATCAAGTGCCAAGAGTCATTTTTCATCAAGATGTGTCAAAACATGAAACTTGTTAATCAAGAAACCCAAAATTGCAAATTAGGGTTTAAAGTTGAAAATTTTCATAACTTAGAATTTTTCTAAGTTATGAAATTTTCTTAATTTTTCCTAACTTTGGCCAACATTTTCACCATGATGCATTTGGATTCAAACAAAACCTCCAACATGAAAGTTTTAGTATTCCACAAAGTCTACAACTTTTATGCACAAAGTTTTCTCAAAAGAAGCTTGTATCTCAAGTTATGATTTTTGGAACAAGGGTCCCTAAAACTTTTAACTTAGTGAAATTTTGCCCTAATTTAGGCAGGATTTTGACCTATCTTCATGGCCATTTTCACATAGTTCCACTTGGAATCTCAAGTTGAATTTCAAATATTGGTTATAGAGCATGTTGTAAGATTTCCAAATTGTCCAAGAACTCTCCAAACACATTTTGGGTAGGGAGAATCGAAGTCTTGAAGTTGGAAAAAACTCACTTTTAATCCATGGCATATTCATGTTCATCCAAGTTGCAATTTCAAGTCAGCATGCTTTGCACTAGATTACAGGCCTCTAAACCATTTCACACTCAATAATTTAATGCAAATCCATCAATCTAAGCCATTGTTTTGGTCATTTGGACATTGTACACAAAATTAAGCCCTAAGTAGAAAAAGGCAAATTTCTATTTTTGCTTAAATCATGCTTTATGTCAAAACTGATTCCTTGAGCATTGGTCCAGATCTTTTGCAGCTAATCAAATCCACAAATTAGAGGGGCCAAGAGTAGAGGTTACATGGTGTTGGATAGCCTGTACAGGCCTGTTACATATCACTTCCCACTTTTGCTTCATATACAAGAAATATGCAAACATTTTGAACATCTTTCACACATCCCTCTGAGCCAGAAACATGATTGCTTGAGCCTCTAAACACCCCATAACCAGAAATCACATTCCATTGGAAAAATAGGGCATAATCTGCAACTTGAGTTCCATAGCTCAATTGGCTCGTGCCTTTTGCCCCAAGTTGCTTCAAACACCTTCCATTCAACTCATCCAAGCTATCCCAAACCTCAAACACCAATTGTAACTCCATTTACAGAGTTTGCCATTTTCATTTTGAGCTTGTGCAGGTTGAGTTCTATAGACTGATTCAAGGATATTCAAGGCAAGCAGGGTATTAGAGAAGGTCAAGTGAAGATCAAGCAAGCTCCCAGACATCTCAATCCTTGTTGATAAGCTATACATTGCCCTACACGAAGTCAGCTGAAACAGGTTTTTGTCAACTTCCTATCTCTCTATTTAGAAACATTTAGCCTTAGGTTTGTGAATAAGAAATGTAGTATTCATTGCAATGAAGCTGTACATATGATCAGTTTTCATTTATATTAAGCATGCTAAGAGAATTTCATCCATGAACATACTGAAAAAACTAGGTTAGATTTTAGGGCCAGAGAAATTCTCTCTGGTCTTTGAGAGTTAAGACAAGTTGTTTATATGGTTGGAATCGTCTTGAAATGCTCTACAAGTTTGATGTTGTGTGTTTTTGCAATAGAGCTCGTATACAGGATCTGGCATCTGAACAGGGCGCGCGCGTTTTCAAAGTCAGAAGGTTGAAGATGAAGTTGGTTTGTGCTGGGCTTGGTCTTGGCTACTTTTGACACCTCCCTTTTCCTTTTTGCACCCCCTGGCCCAATTTCTTGTTATTTTATATTTTTGCATTTTTATTTTCATTTCTGATTTTATTTATTTATTCCCAAACATAAAAAATGCTCAAAAATATTTTTATAATTTTTTCACATTTATTTTGCATTTTTATCTTTATTTTTCTAACATAAAAAGCATTTAAATACTTTTATCTTATTTATTAAAACTTGAAAATAATATATAATTTTTACTTTTATATTTTTCTTTATTTTTATCCACACTAAAATATTTCTTCTAAAACATATTTTTATTTTGTATATATTTTATTTATTTTACATATTTAATTATATATATATATATATATATATATATATATATATATATATATATATATATATATATATATATATATATATATATATATATATATATATATATATATATATATATATATATATATATATATATATATATATATATATATATATATATATATATATATATATATATATATATATATATATATATATACTCTTATTTTATTAGATATTTTTAGAATAAAAATATAAAATATTACACTTTTATTTTTATTATTAAATATACTTAAAAAAATACTTTTTCTAAATATATTTTATTTTTTTCACATGTACTATTTTATTTTTATTGTATATAAATAAAATAATTAATATATTTACTTTCTTAAAGAAAATTAGGGTTTTATCCTTAGCCAAACAAATTAATCTTTTTGTTTATTTCTTTATTTTTTACAATTAAATATTTTTACATACTTGGAAAATAAACATAAACTTTTTACATAATTCATATTATTTGATATATTTATTTATTTTTGTTTATTTAAATATTGTCTATTTATTATTTATGCATTTGAATTCAATTTGGATGTAATAGTAAATTAGGGTTTATATTTCTTGTCAAATACACCCCCATTCAAAGATTGTACCCCCATCCCCATAATCATGTTGTAATAGCTTAGACTTTTAAATTCTCGCATTTTACGCTTTCAATTATGCCATGATTAGAGAATTAGGGTTTGTATGCAAAAATCCAAAATCAACAAGTAGTTTGACCTAATCAAAGACAAAATGCATGAAAATGAAACACAATGCACACTTGCACCCCTAGGGTTGCAATCCACTTGTTGCCTTAAAAATGGGTCATGTTATGCATGTTGGGTACTTTGGCAAAACAAAAACAAAACAAAAGATCATAGTCCCTCGATGACGCTATCTTGGTTGCCTAAACAAAATGATCAAGTCCCTCAAAAATTTGCCAAAAATACTTAACACAATTGCTATAATGGTCTATACGATGACCCGCGCCTGTCCCGTTTAACATCCTAATACAAGGTTGTTCACCAAATACAATGGTGAAATAACACTGTCAAAAGGGTTAAAAACATTAGGCAAGATCTTTGAGTAAAATAGGGTAGATAACTCTTAGTTACTTGATCAAAACTTGCAAAAAAACATCCTTTCTATTTTCAAACACACTTCACAACACAATTTCAAAACATTTCCCAAATCAAACTTTCAAACATTGAAATCTTTTCAAAAGACAAAAACACCTTTGTATACATTCAAACAATAATCATTACAAAGGTTTCCACAACAATGGCCTCTTTTCAAAACATCTTTCAAAACCACACACAAAGCACCATTTCAAACAATTGAAAAGCAAAAGCAAGTGATCTAAACAAGTAACTAAGAGCCCATGGATAACCATGGATGAAAAGGGTGCTTGCACCTTCCCTTTTCATAATCTACTCCCCGAACCCAATAAAACATCTCAAAGATCTTTCCTGTGCTTTTTGGCCTTTCCTTAGGATAAAATAAAAAGTCGATGGCGACTCTTGCTAAACCGAAACATTTGCGAACACAAAACGCAAAAACCTCAAGTCAGTTCTCCCACCGTATCACAGAACTGGCGACTTTACTGGGGAATAAACTAAAAGTTGAGTAACCTTAGGGTTTAGATCACCTTTGCATGCTTATCTTGTTTGCTTTGATTGCTTTACATTTGGTTATCTTGTTTGGGTTTGAATCCTCCACCCAGATTTTTGGGAAACATTCATAGGTAAATAGCAATACATTGTGGAAACTGTGCGGGGTATACCAACATGGTTTAAGCAATAGCTATATTAGTGTGACATATTTGTGAGTACCTGTAGCCTTTGAGTCAATCAAAGAGAATACGGGGCCGCTGAGTGATTTCATGAAGCACTAATGAACTCTTAGAACCTTACTTGACCATCTTGGCCTTATTAGGGGTAGTGAGATGACCAGCTTTGGTGCAGTCTGAAGTTGGTAGATACTCGATACTACACTCATTGAGGGTTGTTTTCTTGGAATATTTCGGCCGCCATTTAAATGGATAAACTGAAACAATGAACACAGAAAATAATCCAGTGATATTGAGCTCCTTAGAACCCAGTTACTATTAATAGGACAGGTTGAGCAAACTAACTTCAAGAGGGTACTTACCTATGAAACCCCATGCAAGCCTGAAACTAGGAACTTGTGTGACTTGTTTGTACATATGCTTGTGCATACATCATGAACATCATAAAACATCATATGCATCCACTAACCATTTCAAGGGTTTGGATCTTCATCTTTGTTCTTGTTTTGTAGGTTATGGAATCACTCCGCAGAAAAACAATTCAGGTCAACCTTGTGAGAATCCCTCCTCAACTCAAGGAGCTTGCTTCCAAGATTCCAGAGAATTCTCTCTTCAGTGAAAGACATGGTAGACTCCTCAACTTGGTCAACTCCAACATTAAAGAAGACATGGTGAAAGTCCTCTTCCAGTTCTTTGACCCCCTACACCACTGTTTCACATTCCCTGATTACCAATTAGTACCTACTTTGGAGGAATTTTCTCAACTCTTGAGGATTCCTATTCTCCATCAACTACCCTACAACGGTACGGAAAGAGAACCAAAGCCTGAAGATGTTGCTCAAGCCTTACACTTGCAACCATTTGATATCAAAGATCATTGGGAAACCAGAAGTGGTGTCAAGGGTTTCTTGGCAAAGTTTCTGTTTGAGAAGGCACAAGAATGCTGGAATTCTCTAGATCTGCAAGCTTTTGAGGAGATTGTAGCACTTCTCATCTATGGGTTAGTCTTGTTCCCAAACCCTGATCAGCTTATAGATGTGAATGCTGTCAAGATTTTCATATCTCAGAATCCTGTGCCTACATTGCTTGGGGACATCCTACACTCATTTCACACACGAACAATGAGGAAAAGAGGTGTTCTCATGTGTTGTAATCCTCTTCTAGCAAGGTTGTTTATTTCTCACCTTCCCCAAACAGTTTTAAAGAATGAGCAAGGTTTAAGGTGGTCATAACGGTTGATGACCCTCACACATTCTGATGTTCATTGGTGTTCTCGGTCTAGAGAAAATGTCATCATCATTAATCCCTGTGGAGAATTCCCTAATGTCCCATTACTTGGCATTAGGGGAGGCATTACCTATAACCCCTGTTTAGCTCTGAGACAATTTGGGTATGCCCGAAGGGATGGCCCTCATGATATGCTGATTCCTGACTTAGTTTTTGACTTCGACAATGATGCGCAAGGACTTCGACAAAGGTTTATTCGAGCTTGGAGGATGCCTAACAAAGTGGACAGTAAGACACTGGGACACAAGAATTCCATCCCCCTTGAGCCTTACCTCAAGTGGGTACGAACCCGCGCCCAGAGTCTTATGATTCCTTACCCCCACATTCTCCCCATGATCAAAGAGCCAGTTATGGAAGGAGAGGTTCCATACACCCTTCTACATCCAGACATGCCAACATCATTGGAAGAATTATAAAAGAGTTGGATACAACTCAAGGAAGAGCGGAATACTTTTGAAGCCAACTTCTATGCCAGTGAGAAGAAGGTTTTGGAGCTTACCCGCCGACTTCACAAAGAGGAGACTCTCAACACTTACATCGCGCCAAATAGGATGCACAATGTCTTTTTACATTAAGAATTTTGTAATATTTTGCCCATGGGGCATTTATGTACTAACAAATTTCTTCTTATTAATATGACCTGTATTCTTTTTGTTTGCAACAACTTTGAATTTATGAATCCTTGAATGCATTACATGAATAACATATCATTCATCATATGCATAAACAGGTCTTCACACCAGGTTTCCTTATCTTTCTGCTATTTATTTCAGCGAGATGGATATAGAACAGACGGTTAAAGATCTGCAAGCACATAATTCGCAATTCTAACAACTCCTCATAACCTTGGCAAAGGGTCAGGAGGATCTTAAAGCACTGTTAGAGAAAGAAAAGGAACCAGAAAAGAAGAAAAAGAAAAGAATTGGTGTGGCCACTATGGGAATAAGATTTGAGCATCAGGCTAGGAGAGTTATGGAATTCCCCTCGATGTCTGACAAAGGGGTTGGTAAAGGAAAATGAGTTGCGGTACCTTCCGAGTCTGAAGCTGAAGAAGAAGAAGAGGAAGAGGATGAAGATTACTCCGAACAACAGTACCCTCCGGCGGATGATAAGTATAAGAATCTAGAAGACCGGCTGGCAGCCATGGAGGTACAAAGGGTACCCGGGCTAGATTTAGAAGAACTAGGGTTGGTAGCTGGGATCGTCATTCCCCCCAAGTTCAAAGTGCCTACATTTGCTAAATACGACGATTTGTCCTGTCCGAAGATGCATCTGCGGTCCTACGTCAGAAAGATCCAACCTCACTCTTCTGATAAGGATCTGCGGGTCCACTTTTTTCAAGATAGTTTGTTGGGTACGCTATTGGACTGGTCCTATCAACTTGAGAGATCTGATGTTCATAACTGGGAAGATTTGGCTGCTGCTTTCTACCAACAATACCAATATAACGCAGATTTAGCACCTACTCGTACTCAGCTACAGAGTATGGGTATGACCTCTAATGAAGGATTTAAGGAGTATGCCCAGAAGTGGCGAGATTTGGCTGGAAGGGTGAAACCACCATTGTCGGATAGAGAGCTGGTTAATATGTTTTTGGGGACCCTGTCAGGTCCATTCTTCAATCACTTGATAGGGAGCTCATCTGCAGGGTTCACCGAATTAATTCTGACCAGTGAAAGGGTCGAAGTTGGCATTAAGAGTGGTAAAATTCAGAAGGATGCCTCTGTTTCCAATGCTATCAAGAAGACCTTCCCAGTCAAAAAGGAAGTTTATGCTGTTCACACCCAGTTAACTCAAGGGAGAATGGAACTCCGACCAGCGGTGGGGCTGTGATGATCAAGAACTCCTCAGCCAATCAACCTCGAAGCAGTCAACCCAGAGCTAACCAGCAAAGGGTAGAAAGGCCACAACGACAGTTCACCCAGATCAACATGACACCGGATCAAGTCCTCCCTCACCTGTTAAAGTTGAACCTTACCAACTTGAAAGAAGCGCTGAAAAACCCAAATACCTCTTCTCCCTATTATCATTCAAATGCAAAATGTGCATACCACTCGGACAGTGTAGGGCATGATACCAATAACTGTTGGGCTCTTAAAAACAAGATCCAAGATCTGATAGATGCCAAGGAGGTAGAGTTTGATGCCCCTGAAAAACCTAATGTGATATCCGCTCCTATGCCAAAACATGGTCATAATGTCAATGCAATTGTGGAAGATCTTCATGTTACCTCTCTTGATGAATTAATGACTACGTTGCCAATGATTAAAGTGAATCTATTGAAATCCGGGATTTTCCCGGGCTGTGGAAAAGATTGTTACTTCTGTTCAACCTTGCAATCCGACTGTCTGCTGTTGAAGTCAGGCATCCAACGCCTGATGGATACTCAAGAGATCCTCTTTCAGAAAACTCTTGTTGCTACTATCACCCATGTTACTCCTGCTACCTTTGATACTCCAATCAATGACATTGCTATAATCACCATTTTCGACAATCTTTCCAAGACCTGTAAAAGGCCTGTTAAGATTACGCCTGATCCAAAGTTTGTACCGCTGAAGATTACCATGTCGGGGCCTATCCCATATAAGTCCAACAAGACGATACCATGGAACTATGGAGGAGAAATCTTCTACCATGGTGTCAAGCAGATCGAATCAGCCGAAGAGAATTCTGATGAAGAAACTCCTGATATAGGGAATATTGCGGGAACAAGTAAGATAACTCGTAGCAGAAGAATCTTCTCTCCGGAGATTGCTCCTCCATGGGTAGTCTTCGGACCCTTAAGTGCTCCTGTGCCTGTCAAAATATCTGTGCGAAGTCTGGTTATTGAAGAAATTGATACTCCCGAAGCTATACCCTCTACTGTTACTACTGATAAATGTAAGGGGATCCAAGAAGCCCCTGTCATGACGAAGGCTCAGACTTTGATTATCCCTGAGACCACCCAAAAGGAGATGGAGGAGATTTTAAAGATAATTAAGAAGAGCGACTATGATGTCGTAGAGCAGCTGGGGCAAACCCCTTCAAAAATCTCTATGCTGGCTCTCTTACTCTGCTCCGAGGCTCATGCCAAAGCCTTGATCAAATTTCTGAAGACGAAACACGTGCCTCAAGAAACTTTTGCGGATCAGTTTCAAGAGTGCGTGGCTAGCCTTACAGCCGACAATGGTCTTGGTTTCTCTGATGCCGATCTGACGTCCAAGGGAAGAAAGCATAATGATGCGCTGCATGTCTCGGTAGAGTGCATAGGAACTACACTTGCTCATGTTCTGGTTGATACCGGTTCATCTTTAAATGTTCTACCAAAGAAAGCATTAGACAGATTGGATTGTGAAGGTTTGACCCTAAAGCCCAGTAATATCATTGTTAGAGCCTTCGACGGTTCTAAGCGAATGGTTCACGGAGAAGTGGACATCCCAATTAAGGTGGGAACGGAAATTTTCAACTCTACTTTTTATGTTATAGACATCCGTCCTTCATATTCATGCTTGTTGGAAAGGCCATGGATCCACAACACTGGGGCAGTCACTTCTTCTCTACACCAGATGCTCAAATACCCGATCCAGGGTAAGATTATAACAGTTCATGGTGAGGAGGAGTATATGATAAGCCACCTTAACTCTTTCCGCTACGTGGAGTTAGATGGTGAATTCATAGAAACACCTTTCCAACACTTTGAAGAGGTTTCTCCTGAGGTCGCGGTAGCAAAGACAATGACTGATGTGCCTATCATTACCAAGCCTGTGTCCCGGGTGTCATCCCTTAAAGATGCAGAGGCTGTAGTCAAGGAAGGAGGAAGTACAGTGTGGGGTCAACTGCCTGATTTTCCTCACAAGACAGACAAGTTCGGATTGGGTTTCACTGCTGCTAGCCAGAAAGCTATGCGTCGCTCCCGGGCTGGAGGACCACCCTTAAAGATCACTCACCATGGAATTCATGCTTTAGAAGATGATGATGAAGAAGGAAACTTTGAATATTGGATCTTTCCGACCATTGAAGGGGGACTGAACAACTGAGAGGCGAAAGACTTCATTCCCATTACTTTCATCAATCAGTAATTTATCTTTTGAACATTTATGTTGGTCTGTAATAAATTTTAAAAAATTCGTACACTCTTTTCGCCTTATGCCTTACCCGGGGCATATAGGTCCATTTGTAAGGGTTTTGATTCTTTATTTTCATATGCCATTTTTAATGAATCATAGACGTTTTCATCTATAAACTTTTGTGTTCATTTTCTTTCCTTTTACATTTTTATTTTGTTTAAGGATGGCTATCCCTTACACACACCCACACTCACAAAATGCAGGTACCCATCCACTCCGGATTCCATGGGTGACTATTCTGCTTTGGCCTTCAGTGACTCTGAAGATTTGGTCAATCATGCCGAGTACGAAGGTGATGAAGACTGTGAAGTGCCTGGAGAGTTAGCTAGACTTTTGCAACAAGAAGAAAGGGTTATTCTGCCCCATGAAGAGTTGTTAGAGACTATAAATTTGGGTATTGCTGAAGACAGAAAAGAGGTTAAAGTGGGTGCCAACCTGGAGCCAAATGTCAAAGAGCACTTAGTGCAGTTGTTAAATGAATATGTCGAGATCTTCGCCTGGTCCTATGAAGACATGCCAGGACTAGATACATATATTGTGGTTCACCGTCTCCCTACAAGAGAAGACTGTCCACCAATCAAACAGAAAGTCCGCCGAATGAGGCCCGATATGTCTGAGAAGATCAAAGCTGAGGTGATGAAACAGATCAATGCTGGCTTTCTGGCTGTTACCTCCTATCCATAATGGGTTTCTAACATTGTGCCCGTGCCTAAGAAGGACGACAAAGTTAGAATGTGTGTGGACTACAGAGACTTAAGTAGGGCTAGCCCTAAAGATGATTTTCCACTACCGCACATTGACATCTTGGTTGACAACACAGCTCAACACAAGGTATTTTCCTTCATGGATGGATTCTCGGGATACAACCAGATCAAAATGGCCCCCGAAGACATGGAGAAGACTACTTTTGTTACGCAGTGGGGTACCTTCTTCTATAAAGTGATGCCATTCGGACTGAAGAATGTCGGGGCAACCTATCAGCGAGCCATGGTAGCTTTGTTTCATGACATGATACATCATGAGATTGAAGTCTACGTAGACGACATGATAGCCCATTCACAAACAGAAGAAGAACACCTTGACCATCTGTAAAAGCTGTTTGTCAGGTTAAAGGAATATAAGCTCAGACTGAACCCTAGCAAGTGTACTTTCGGAGTCAGGTCCGGTAAACTTTTGGGATTTATCGTCAGTAACAAAGGAATCGAAGTTGATCCTGCCAAAGCCAAAGCTATACAAGAAATGCCTGCCCCCCGCACTTAAAAGGAGGCCAGAGGTTTCTTGGGACGCTTAAACTACATTACGAGGTTCATCTCTCACCTAACATCTACCTGTGAGCCAATCTTCAAGCTGTTGAAGAAAGATCAGGTGGTTGAATGGAACAATGATTGTCAAGTTGCTTTTGATAAGATCAAGGAGTATTTGCTGGAGCCTCCTATCTTGATGCCACCCGTCGAAGGAAGACCTTTAATCATGTATCTGACTGTTTTGGATAACTCAATGGGGTGCGTACTGGGCCAACATGACGAGTCTGGTCGAAAAGAGCATGCCATTTATTACCTTAGCAAAAAGTTTACCGACTGTGAGACTCGCTACTCACTGCTCGAGAAAACTTGTTGCGCTTTGGTATGGGCTGCTCGCCAGCTAAGGCAGTATATGTTGACACATACCACTTTGCTGATTTCCAAAATGGATCCGATCAAGTACATCTTTGAGAAGCCTGCTTTATCCGGAAGGATCGCTAGATGGCAGATGATCCTGACTGAGTATGATATCCAGTACACAACCCGAAAAGCTATAAAGGGGAGTGTACTAGCTGACCGTCTAGCTCATCAAGCCGTCGAAGATTACCAATCTATGAGGTTCGACTTCCCTGACGAGGATATTATGACTCTGGACAACATTAAAGGTAACAGACCATATGACGGACTTGAACAAGGATCCTGATGGACCCTGTACTTTGATGGTGCTTCAAATTCACTTGGCAACGGTACCGGCACGATACTTATCTCTCCAGAAAGTTGCCACACACCTTTCACTACTAGACTTTGCTTCAGCTGCACCAACAACATGGCCGAGTATGAAGCTTGTATCTTTGGTCTTAAGGCTGCTATTGATTTAGGAATCAAATATCTGGTTGTATTTGGGGACTCAGCTTTGGTTATCAGTCAAATCAAAGGAGAGTGGGACACTAAACATCCTAATCTTATCCCATACAAAGAACATGTCCTGACATTGTTGCCTCATTTCGAGCAGATTACCTTTGAGCACTTCCCACGAGAAGAAAATCAACTAGCAGATACTCTGGCTACAATGTCTTCCATGTTTAAACTCAACTGGGATAATGAGGCACCTCAAATCACCATCGAACGAATGGACGAACCATCACATTGTCACGAGATTAATACCGAAGAAGTAGTAGACCGATCGTGGTTTCACGACGTCAAAAGGTATCTCGAAGCACAAGAATACCCTGAAGGAGCTTCAGTCAATGACAAAAAGTTCTTAAGGAGATTCGCAGCCAAGTTCTTTCTGAGCAATGGTATCCTATACAAGCGCAATCTTGATTGTGTCCTACTCAGTTGTGTGGACAAGGTTGAAGCTGAACAAATCATGGATGAACTACATAATGGCACCTTTGGCACCCACTCGAGCGGTCACACGATGGCTAAGAAGATTCTAAGGGCAGGCTACTACTGGTCTACCACGGAAGCTGATTGTCATCAACACTCCCGTACTTGTCACAAATGCCAAATCTATGCTGACAAGGTACATATTCCCCCAGTTCCTCTCAATGTCTTAACAGCTCCCTGACCATTCTCGATGTGGGGAATCGACATGATTGGAGAGATCAAGCCTACATCATCCAATGGACATCGTTTCATCCTGGTGGCCATTGATTACTTTACCAAGTGGGTCGAAGCAGCTTCCTTCGCCTCGGTCACAAAGAATGTGGTTGCCCGCTTCATCAAGCAGAACCTCATATACCGATATGGTATCCCCGACAGGATCATTACAGACAACGGTACAAATTTGAATAATACTATAATCACCGCTCTGTGTGAGCAGTTCAAGATTCAACATCATAATTCATCTCCCTATCGGCCAAAGATGAACGGTGTTGTTGAAGCTGCGAACAAAAATATCAAGAAGATCATTCAAAAGATGACAGTCACCTACAAGGAATGGCATGAGATGTTTCCGTTTGCTCTGCACGGGTACCGTACCATGACACACACTTCAACTGGGGCAACCCCCTTTTATTTGGTATACGGCATGGAAGCTGTTTTACCTATCGAGGTTCAGATTCCCTCCTTGAGAATCATGAAGGATGCTGGTTTGAGTGAAGACGATTGGATTCAGACCCGACTTGATCAACTTAACTTGATCGATGAAAAGAGACTTACTGCTATTTGCCATGGTCAGGCGTATCAAAAACGTATGATCAAGGCCTTCAACAAGAAAGTCAAGAGACAAGTATATCAAGTCGGGGACCTTGTAATCAAGCGGATCATCTTGCCGCAAAGTGATCCCAGGGGAAAATGGACTCCTACTTATGAAGGACCGTTTGTGATCAAGAACATATTTTCTGGTGGGGAAATGATTCTGACCACCATGGACGATGATGACTTGCCGCACCCTGCGAACGCAGACATAATCAAAAGATATTACGCATAAACAACCCGAAAAGTAGAAAACCCGAAAGGGCGACTTGGGCAAAAATGGGCATCCTGGTGAATCGAAAACCCGAAAGGGCGGTTCAAGCAAAAATAAGGGATAAATAAAAAAAATCTGTACACCCGACAAGTTGAACACCCGAAAGGGCGGCTTGGGCAAAAACGGGTTTCCCGTTGGATCGAAAACCCGAAAGGGCGGTCCAGGCAAAAGTTAGGGAATTAAAGTGTATGACTATGTCTCGTCGGATCACTTTAAGGACAATCTCCTCACGGATAAGCTCCAGGCTTCTGATCAATCCAATCATCTGCGGACGAAGCAACGAATGGACAAGATACTCAGAGTTGTGAAGGCTATAAGCAGAATGGGAACCCCATGGAATTGTTGCACATAGCCATCTTTCTTTGTATAAATTTTTTCTCAATTTTATGACAACATTCTCTTACTAGGGTGTCTGTCCCCCTTGTACAAAATACTTACACAAAGTTAATACAAAGATACTTCAAAGTGAGGAAATTTACTTGCCTTTTCTTTTTACACTTATGTTTTATTTGAAAACGTCCAATGATTTGTTAAATGAGCATATGCATTTGAATATAATCATTGCCTACAAATAAAATGAAATGAGAAGGGATAATTATTGATAGGTTGAAAGTATAGGAAAACGTCTTTAGGCTATTTCAGAAGAAATCCCCTACAGTAGGTCATTCCCATATCCCCAGCGGAGTTAAGGTTCAAAATCCCCAGCGGAGTTAAGTACCTATCGCCATCAAAACTAGGTTTCCAAACTCTTGATCCCCAGCGGAGCCAAAAAACTTTGAACTACAAATCCCCAGTGAATACAAAGCTTTCTTTCCCAACGGAGTCCAAGACTTCAACCTTTAAACCACAGTGGAAATCATCCGGTTTCTCCATAATTCCCCAGCAAGTTATCTTAAAAACTGAAAATAGATAAGATAGCAGTTGACTTTTATCCCCAACCATTCTTAAAACCCCAGTAGATTGGCATGCAACCCAACCTCTTGCGAATTCTCCAACAGGATAAACATTTTCCCCACAAAGTTATTTCCCAGCAGAACGAAGATTCTTGTTCTTATTTCTCCAGTTGAAGCCTCCCAAGTTTTAATTCCCCATTAGAGATCGTCAGAGTTGTTCTCATTTTCCCCAGAAGGTCGTGAAGGATTCTCAATTCCCCACAAGTCACCAAGGTTTTTTTAATCCTCAGTAGTGTACAAAGGATTTCTCATCTTCAGCAATCAAATATTTTTGGAATCCCCAGCATCGGTCAAGGGCTTATTTTCCCCAACAGTAGTCAAAGATTTCATTATCTCCAGCTATCAAGGATTTATTTTCCTCAGCAAGACAGCTAATCAGCTTACATGCACATACATTACATCCATATATCATAAACATTGATAGAACGTACTTTATTGCGTCATACATATCATGCAATATAATTTTGTGTTTCGGCTAACATTTTACCCTTTTCAGGATAAGATTAAAAGTTATCATTAACAACTATTCAAAGATTTCAGATACAATATGGATACACCCCAGACACGGAGGTCATTCTACTACTCATTCCGACTTCAGCAATCAGATACAGATTAGATGCGCTCCAGACACGGAAGCCATTCTATTTATCATTCAGATTCAAATATCAACTACAAGCTCAGATACACTCCAAGACATGGAAGTCATTCTGTTGCCTTTTTCAGATCCCAGTTACAGTACAGATACACTCCAAGACATGGAAGTCATTCTGCTACTCATACAGATCTCGACTTCAGATATAGTCCAGATACGCTCCAAGACATGGTTGCCATTCTATCAATCATTCAAAGCTATTCCCCAGCACAGAGATACTCCAAGACATGGACGTCTTTCTATCGCTTATTCGAATTTCAGATCTTGGATACAATACAGATACACTCCAGACACGGCAGTCATTCTGATATTCATTCAAGAATCAAATACAGTTACAACTTGGATACGCTCCAAACACGGACGCCATTCCTTTGCCCATACGAATCCAATCTCCAGATACAACTCAGATACGTTCCAGATATGGATACCATTCTGATTATCATGCTCCTGATTTTCAACAAACAAGTTTTGAATGGCATCTTTTAATCCCGTCTCCAGCAAGATTCTATCGTCCCAAAATGTGATCTTTAAGCCCATTCCCTCAGCTACATTTTTGACGAGTGCAAATTTACGGGCACTCTAGTGTCCAATCCTCTTTTACCTTCGAGTCACGAAAGGCAAACTCTCCAATCTAACTCTTAAGGTTCAAGAAGATTGAACAGGGGCAGCTGTTTTACCCCAAAATTTTCCCTCTCATTTTATCAACATTCCCCCTCACAAGGCTCCTTGAACTCCAAACAGGATTAGGGTTTTGCATTGCTCAAGACATCCCCTTGCCCTGATGACCCAAATTAGGGTTTGAGTTTGCACAGGGATTTTTGGACCTTCAATGCTCAAAATGACTTTCATACTTCATGTTGGACTCATCAGTTTGTCCATACCAAGTTTCAAGCCTTGAATCAAATTTTTGCCCAGTCAATTGGACAGCTGACCTGAAAATCAGCTATATTGGGGAAAAAGTAAATTGTGGCCAATTTACAGTCAAACCTCATGAATTTTGATCCACATAAACATTATGAACTTCTATGAACCATTTGATCAAGTTGGGACCACAACTCCACAAGAAATTTGATCAGATCACCAAAAGGGCAAAATGGTCATTTTTAGGGTTTTGGCTGCACAAGGGAAATTTCTGACTTTTTGACCTAGCCAATGGAAAATTGGAATCAACCATGGACTCAAGGACTCAATGGCATCATTTTTACCTATTCAACAAGTTCAAAAGACCTCAATTGCATTGGATTGACAGATGAATTTTTCAGTCAACTGATAAAAATTTGACTGTACACTGAAAAGTCAAACTTTGACTTTTTTGGTCAAAATCAAGTGCCAAGAGTCATTTTTAATCAAGATGTGTCAAAACATGAAACTTGTTCATCAATAAACCCAAGATTTCAAATTAGGGTTTAAAGTTGAAAATTTTCATAACTTAGAATTTTCTAAGTTATGAAATTTTCTTAATTTTTCCTAAATTTGGCCAACATTTTCACCATGATGCATTTGGATTCAAAGAAAACCTCCAACATGAAAGTTGTAGTCCTCCACAAAGTTTACAACTTTGATTCACAAAGTTTTCTCAAAAGAAGCATGGATCTCAAGTTATGATTTTTGGAACAAGGGTCCCTAAAACTTTTAACTTAGTGAAATTTTGCCCTAATTTAGGCAGGATTTAGACCTATCTTCATGGCCATATTTCACATAGTTCCACTTGGAATCTCAAGTTTCATTTCAAATATGGGTTATAGAGAATGTTGCAAGCTTTCCAAATTGTCCAAGAACTCTCCAAACACATTTGTGGTTAGGGAGAATCGAAGGCTTGAAGTTGGCAAAAACTCACTTTTCATCCATGGCATATTCATGTTCATCCAAGTTGCAATTTCAAGTCAGCATGCTTTGCACTAGATTACAGGCCTCTAAACCATTTCACACTCAATAATTTAATGCAAATCCATCAGTCTAAGCCATTGTTTTGGTCATTTGGACATCGTACACAAAATTAAGCCCTAAGTAGAAAAAGGCAAATTCCATTTTTGCTTAAATCATGCTTTATGTCAAAACTGATTCCTTGAGCATTGGTCCAGATATTTTGCAGATAATCAAATCCACAAATTATAGGGGCCAAGAGCAGAAGTTACAAGGTGTTGGATAGCCTATACATGCCTGTTACATATCACTTCCCACTTTTGCTTCTTATACAAAAAATATGCAAAACACTTAAAAACTTGAACACCAGCCAAAATAAACTTGTGCAAACATTTTGAACATCTTTCACACATCCCTCTGAGCCAGAAACACGATTGCTTGAGCCTCTAAACACCCCATTGAAGGGGTGAAAAACACAAGAAGGGGGGGGTTGAATTGTAAAACTGGAATCTTAAAGCAAATGACAAGATATTTTTATCCTGGTTCGTTTGATCTCAAACTACTCCAGTCCACCCGTCAAGGTGATTTCGCCTCTCTCCAACGAGGTCTTAATTCACTATATTCAACTGAATACAAATCTGCTTTAACAACTGCTAAAGCCTTCTTGATTCAAACCACAATCCGGTTTGTCAAGGCAACACTTTCTTACAAAGGTATAAAACAAATGTGTGTGAATGTTTTCTATAAAACTATATCACAACTGTGATGTTTACACAAATGAAGCTTAGAAACTTAGAATGCTAAACACTAATGGAGTATCAGAGTTTGTTGGTTTAGCAAAACTGGTAGATGAAGATTATTGATCAGCTTTGTGCGTGTAGAGAGTTTGGAAGCATTAGCCATTATAATCTTCGAAGCTTGGTTTATATAGCACTTGAGAAGATGAACGTTGATGCAAATATTCTTGATTCAATGCTATTAACAAGCTTTCCTTTTTGAGCAGATCTTGTCTGGAATGAAGCCATTGGAATTGATTAGCGTTCAATGCACAGTACCGTTGCTTCTTCAATGCACGTTCTGGCTTGGCTCATTCTGATTCTGCTTCGCTGCTGATGAACTATTGATTCTGTATCAGAGTGTTTTACGCGCAGTTCTGTTCATCAAGCTTCAGCATGTGCAAGCGTTGATCATCTGATCTTTACGTTCTGATTCAGCAACTTCTGATGCTGGTGTATGAAATCATATTCTGATGCTGAAAACGTGATCTTGCTTATTTTAATCAGCATATCTGCAAATCAGAGCATAGTAATTTTAGGCAGCATATAATTCAATCATGAAATATTTAAGTACTATATCTTTTCACTTTGTTATCATCAAAACTTAATTATAGGGTACTAGATTCAAACATTGTTCTAACAATCTCCCCCTTTTTTATGATGACAAAAACCAGATATTTTAAATGAAAAAATAACGTGAAAAGGTATCAGAGCTATGTATCAGAATAAGAAGTACGGAGAAGTCAGAGTTAAGAGATACTCCCCCTGAGTTTGTTACTTCCCTTTGATATGCGAGTTCTTCAGGATCAGATCTTTTTCTATCTTTGAACATCAGAATAAGAGTCTTTGACTTATCAGAGAGCGGAGCTTCAGAGCTTTTGCTGTCAGAGCTTTACTTCGGATCAGAGTGTTAGGACGATCAGAGCTTCATATATCAGAACTTCATATTTGATCAGAGCAACATGAGCTTCTACATTTTGATCAGAGCATCTAGCTTCTAGTCTTCATTGTGCCTGTAGACTTAAAAACAAAACAGAAAAACATTTCAAGTAATAGAGAGTTAGAATGTTTGAGAATTTCTGTCTAGTTAGCCGTTATTGATTTTAAATATCATTCTTGTTCTCCCCCTTTTTGTCAGCAATCAAAAAGTGCTGGTGATGTGTAAAAACACTTAAGATCAGAAAAACAAATTATATAAAAATAGTTCATGATCAGAGCAAAATAGCGTTACAAACCATAGTCAAAACAATATATTAGAAAATGAAGAAAACAGAGAGAATGTCATGCATGAAAAAAAAATTTAAGGTTGTGGGGGCATGCGTGAGAACAGGCTTTCCAGCATTGCTTGAATCTTTTCAGAAGTTTCATTCTGCTTCTGAACCATATTGACAACAGTGTCAATCTTGCTGTCCTGTACATTCATTCTTGCTTCCATCTTCTGATCATTCTCTTCCATCCGCTGCTGTAGACGCAAGTCATTCAGCCTTAATTCTTCCAGAGCCTGCCTGTCCAAGGCAGCTTGAGAACTTTCAGCAGGAGGAAGCTTCTCAGAACTTTCAGCTACATCTTCTGCTGGATTTTCTTCCTGAAGAGTCTTGTCTTCTTCTGATGGTTGCACCTGTGCAGCTTGCTCTTTCTCAGACCATGATTCACTGTCCAGAGGGAGCACAACTTCTTGAGGAAGCTGACTCTCAACTTCCTTTAGCAGCTTGCTAAAGTTCTGTTGAGCCTGCTCATAGTTGACGTCCTGCAGCTGGAGTGCTTCAGCACGTACCCATACTCTGAACTGTGACCAGAGCTGATCAGAAGCAGCTGGGTCGATCATCCCCGGACAGACTTGCTTCAACGAAGCAATCCATTGCAGCATACCTGTTTCAAAATTCAATATACCAGAGCCAACATCTGGTTGCTTTGGTATGGGTATGGCAATTTTGTGTCTAAGGTCAGCAAGACGTTCAAGACTTGTTAAGTCAATGAAAGTTCTGCTGGGGTTTTCAGCGGATTTCCAACAGTTGGTTCCATAGTGCCCAGCACTTTAGCTTCGCTCAGATAATCTATCAGATTATTCTCTGTTAGAATATCTGATATAAGCCTCCCAAACGGTATCCAGTCCCTTTTGGTCCTTTCTTCTTCTCTAGTCTCTTTCACACTAGTCTTCAGATGGTTGAACAGGAAGTGTGCCAGATTGATCTTCACCCTCTGATCAATAAAGTAGATCAGAAATTGCTGATCCACGTTTATATAATCAGGAGAGCTTGTTGGCTTCCTGTGATTGAAACAGCCCAGAACAATCTTGGCCCATACTCTGCAGTGATCCTTCAGATCCTTAATTTTGCTGCTGGGAAAACCAAGAGTGAAAATGCAGTTTGCTACCACACCTATATCAGGGCATCTGTCAGCCATGTCCACACAACGGACTCCACCACCACTTTGACCAATTAACCTAGCAATGAGGTCTTCAGAAATTATTATCTTCTTTCCCATGACCGAAGAGATGACTAGATGTTTATGAATCTTGGCATGAATCCAAAATTCCTTGACAAGCTCTGGGAAAGTTGGTCCAACCAACCTATCGAAATACCTCTCCCACTTTTGAGCCTTGATTTCATCAGTTAGGTCAAATCCATTTTCCTTCAAACTTTCGAAATCGATGATTAATTCAGAGAGAGCCTCAAGATTCTTTACCGGTGTGAGAAGAGTTCTGGTAGGCACCTGATATTGCTCAGAAGTTTCTTTCTTCTGATTCCCTGCAGAAATGCTGGAGGATGCCATTGTTCTCACACAACAAAGATTTTAAAATGATTTGAGAGAAAAAGGTTTTGAAGGAGATACACTCAGAAATATGCAGAAAGTTCTTGAGAGATTATGAGAAAGCGTAAAGAGTAAGAATGAAGAATAATGTGCTTAAATAGGTTTTCAAAAATTATTTTGAAAAATTAAACGTTTTTAAGAGAGAGAAAAAAAATAATGATTGCCATTAACAAGCGTGATTACTCTGCATTAAATGCTTGCTGATTTTGGGGGATTTGAGAAAGATACTTAAAAACGGTTACCAGACATGTGTCTCAATGCACCCAATCAGCGCTTTCCTTTCTCAGAAGCGTGCACGCGTTCTGCTTCAGGAATTTGCTGATGATTGGATGACACTTGTTTGATGTAGTGATCAGCACGTCTGTCTTTGAGATTAGACTCTCAGATCTTTAGACTTGCATCTGATACAATCTGCATGTTCTATCTTTTCTCAAAAATCTGGAAGTCTTCAAGCTGACTTTTCATCCAGAGCATCTGTGTGCTACATCCAGCTGCTGCTATGTACTCAGCTTCTGCTGTTGACAGAGCAATTGTTGATTGCCTTTTGCTGGACCACGAGATCAGATTTTCTCCCAGAAACTGGCAGCTTCCAGAAGTACTTTTACGTTCCACTCTGTCTCCAGCAAAATCAGCATCACAGTAGCCTACTAAGCTGTAATCACTAGATTTTCTATAAAACAAACCCAGATTAGTAGTACCTTTCAGATACTTGAAAATTCGCTTAACAGCTGTTAAGTGAGATTCTCTAGGATCTGATTGGAATCTAGCACAAATGCATACGCTGAATAAGATATCAGGTCTTGAAGCAGTCAGATAAAGGAGAGAACCAATCATACCTCTGTAGACCTTCTGTTCTACGCTTTTGCTTACCTCTTCTCTTTCCAGAATGCACGTGGGATGCATTGGAATCTTTGATGGCTTACATTCTGAGAGGTCAAATTTCTTCAGAAGATCTCTGATGTATTTGCTCTGATGAATGTAAGTTCCCTCTGGAGTTTGATTAATCTGAATTCCTAGAAAGAACTTCAGTTCCCCCATGAGGCTCATCTCAAATTCTGCCTGCATACACTTAGCAAATTTTCTTCCAAGAGAAGGATTAGTAGAACCAAAAATAATATCATCAACATAAATTTGACAGACTAAAATGTCATTCTTAACTGTTTTACAGAATAGAGTAGTGTCCACCTTCCCTCTGGTGAATTCATTTTCAAGCAGAAAGTTACTTAGCCTTTCATACCAAGCTCTGGGAGCTTGTTTCAGACCATACAGTGACTTTTTCAGTTTGAAAACATGTTCTGGATGTTTTGTATTTTCAAAACCTGGGGGTTGGTGAACATAAACTTCTTCTTCTATATAACCATTTAAGAATGCACTTTTGACATCCATCTGATACAGAGTGATGCCTCTATTAACAGCAAATGAGATTAAGAGTCTGATAGATTCTAACCTGGCGACTGGGGCAAAGGTTTCTGTATAGTCTATCCCCTCTTGCTGACTATAACCTTGTGCAACCAGTCGTGCCTTGTTTCTGACGACTTCACCTTGTTCATTAAGCTTGTTTCTGAACACCCATCTTGTTCCAATGACGTTGAATCCTTTTGGTCTGGGAACGAGATCCCATACGTCGTTTCTGGTGAATTGATTCAGCTCTTCTTGCATTGCCAGAATCCAGTCATTGTCCAGAAGTGCTTCATCAATAGAAGAAGGCTCAATCAGAGACACAAGTCCCATAAGAGTTTCTTCAGAGTTTCTGAAGCTTGCTCTTGTTCTGATTGGATCTTCCTTTCTTCCTAGAATAGTCTCTTCTGGGTGATCCAAACTGCTTCTGGGTACTCTCTTCTGAGGTTGATCAGCAGCAGTTGTAGGATTTCTAGCATTGCTTCTTTCAGACGTTGAAGGAATGTCTGTGTTGAGAGCTTCTGATGACTTGTCTTCAGAACCTGCAAATTCAATTTCTATACCTGCAAGATTTTCATTCTGCTTTGACTTTTCAGAGTCAAGCTTGTCATCAAAACGAACACTGATTGATTCTTCCACAATCTGTGTTTCTGTATTGTACACTCTGTACCCTCTTGAGCGTTCAGAGTATCCTAACATAATACACTTCTGTGCCTTAGAATCAAACTTGTTCAAATAATTCTTAGTATTTAACATATAGAAAGTACATCCAAATGGATGAAAATACGAAATGTTGGGCTTTCTGTTCTTCCACAATTCATATGGAGTCTTTTCCAGAATAGGTCTTATTGAGATTCTATTCTGAATGTAGCACGCTGTGTTTATTGCCTCTGCCCAGAAAGTCTTAGCAACGTCTGTCTCATTGATCATGGTTCTGGCCATTTCTTGCAGTGTTCTGTTCTTTCGTTCTACAACTCCATTTTGTTGGGGAGTTCTAGGACAAGAGAAATCATGCAGAATGCCTTTGTCATTAAAGAATGACTCAAAATCTTTATTTTCAAATTCTCCACCATGATCACTTCTGACTTTAACGATTCTAAGATCTTTTTCATTCTGAACTTGGTTACAGAAGGTAACAAACACAGAGTGTGACTCGTCCTTGTGTCTTAAGAACTTTACCCATGTCCATCTGCTATAGTCATCTACGATTACTAACCCATACTTCTTGCCACTGACAGAAGCAGTCTTAACTGGTCCAAATAAGTCAATGTGCAGAAGTTCTAATGGCTTAGAGGTAGAAACAACATTTTTGGATTTAAAAGAAGGTTTTGCAAATTTGCCTTTCTGACATGCTTCACACAGAGCATCTGAATTGAACTTCAAATTTGGAAGTCCTCTGACCAGATTGAGTTTGTTAATCTGAGATATTCTTCTCATACTAACATGCCCCAATCTTCTGTGCCAGATCCACTGCTCGTTGTTAACAGACAGAAGACATTTTACGTTCTGACTCTTTAGTTCAGAAAGTTTGATTTTGTAAATGTTGTTTTTCCTCTTTCCATTAAATAGGATAGTCCCATCTTTCTGACTAACAGCTTTACATGATTTTTGATTAAAGATTATATCATAACCGTTATCACTTAATTGACTTATGGATAACAGGTTATGCATCAATCCATCTACAAGCAGAACATTATTAATAGAGGGAAGATTTCCGTTACCTACAGTTCCAGAGCCAATAATCTTTCCCCTCTGATTGCCTCCAAAGCCAACGTGGCCTCCAGGCTTAAGTTCCAGGCTTTGGAACATATGCCTTCTTCCCGTCATGTGTCGTGAGCAGCCAGAGTCCAGGTACCATGACTGGTGTTTCTGACTTGCTGCTAAAGATATCTGCAACATGTATTATTTTATCCTTAGGTACCCAGATCTTCTTGGGTCCTGATTTGTTAGTTTTACCAAAACTCTGGTTGAATTTTGGTTTCACAGAGTGCTTACTACTAGTATATTTGATGTCATGTGTGTGACCATACACAAAGTGTGAATTTAGGGGAGTGGGTTTAATAATTAAATCCATGACATTTTTAGGTGTAGGAACCTTACCTAGGTATCCTATTCCTTTCCTGCCGTTTCTGCTAACTCCATAGATCATTGAAGCCATTCTGCTTCTATCTATGCTTTTAGCAAGGAACTTCTGGAAACTATGATCATACTCCTTGATGATCTCATCAGCGTTGCTGGGAGTTTCAGAAATTGGTACCTTCTGAGAGTTTTGTAAAGAGTTTTCTAATTTTAAAATTTTATCTCTCAGCTCAGAGTTTTCCAATTTGAGACTCTCAGACTTATTAGAGTCAGATTCAAGAGTCCTTTTCAGGTCTCTGAATTTAGCTCTAATCTGCTGATAACGTTCCAGAATTTCATTGAGGCTTTCAGCAAGTTCAGCCTTTGTAAAATTAACAGCGAAGTTAGGGAATACCTCTTCTGTGTCTGATTCTGAGTCTGAGTCAGAAGCTTCACTGTCATCTGGAATGCTAGCCATGAGCGCTATGTTCGCCCTTTCATCATCTGATTCTGAGTCAGCTTCAGACGAGTCAGAGTCATCCCATGTGGCCATGAGACTTTTCTTCTTCTCTCTTCCAAACTTCTTTTTGGGCTTTTCCCTCTGAAGCTTTGGACAGTCACTCTTGTAGTGTCCTTGCTCATTGCACTCGTAGCAGATGATGTCTTTTGTATTTGGCTTCTTGCTACCAGAGGAGCCTTCGGATCTTCTGTATCCAGAGGAAGAATCTGTCCTTCTGTATCTTGAAGAAGACTCGTTCTGATCAGATCTTCTGGGATTCCTGAACTTCCTTTGTCTTTGCTTCCACAGTTGATTTACTCTTCTGGAGAGAAGGGAAAGTTCGTCTTCTTCTGATGAGGATCCATCAGATGTTTCTTCAACTGCCTGCAAAACTTTAGATTCAGATTTTCTGTTAGATTTTAAAGCTATAGGCTTACCTTGCTTCTGAGGCTCATCAGCTTCTAGCTCTATCTCATGACTTCTGAGGGAGCTTATAAGTTCCTCCAGAGTGATTTTGTTGAGATCCTTCGCTAGCTTCAGAGCAGTGACCATAGGCCTCCACTGCTTGGGTAAACTTCTGATTATCTTCTTGACATGGTCAGCAGTAGAGTATCCTTTGTCCAGAACTTTGAGACCAGCTACCAGAATCTGGAATCTAGAGAACATAGTTTCAATGGATTCAGATTCTTCCATTTTAAACGCCTCATACTTCTGAATGAGCGCCAGAGCTTTTGTTTCTTTGACTTGAACGTTGCCCTCATGCGTCATTCTGAGAGAATCAAAGATGTTCTTAGCTGTGTCTCTGTTGGAGATCTTCTCATACTCAGTATATGAGATGGCACTGAGGAGGATGGTTCTGGCCTTATGGTGATTCTTGAAATCACGCTTTTGTTGATCAGTCATTGATTTTCTTTCAATCTTCTGACCAGTTGCATTCACAGGGTGCGTGTATCCATCTGTCACCATATCCCACAGATCAGCATCATGTGCTAGAAAGAAGCTTTCAATTCTGTCTTTCCAGTAGTCAAAGTTTTCTCCATCAAAGACTGGAGGTTTGCCGCTGAATCTGTCTCTATCCTCATTGTTGTCATTGCTGAAATGAGAGTTGTTTCCTGCCATTGTGTTTTTCTGACGCTGGATCTTGTACTGACACGGTTAAGTGTTTTAGCTCAGAACCAGGCGCTCTGATGCCAATTGAAGGGGTGAAAAACACAAGAAGGGGGGGTTGAATTGTAAAACTGGAATCTTAAAGCAAATGACAAGATATTTTTATCCTGGTTCGTTTGATCTCAAACTACTCCAGTCCACCCGTCAAGGTGATTTCGCCTCTCTCCAACGAGGTCTTAATTCACTATATTCAACTGAATACAAATCTGCTTTAACAACTGCTAAAGCCTTCTTGATTCAAACCACAATCCGGTTTGTCAAGGCAACACTTTCTTACAAAGGTATAAAACAAATGTGTGTGAATGTTTTCTATAAAACTATATCACAACTGTGATGTTTACACAAATGAAGCTTAGAAACTTAGAATGCTAAACACTAATGGAGTATCAGAGTTTGTTGGTTTAGCAAAACTGGTAGATGAAGATTATTGATCAGCTTTGTGCGTGTAGAGAGTTTGGAAGCATTAGCCATTATAATCTTCGAAGCTTGGTTTATATAGCACTTGAGAAGATGAACGTTGATGCAAATATTCTTGATTCAATGCTATTAACAAGCTTTCCTTTTTGAGCAGATCTTGTCTGGAATGAAGCCGTTGGAATTGATTAGCGTTCAATGCACAGTACCGTTGCTTCTTCAATGCACGTTCTGGCTTGGCTCATTCTGATTCTGCTTCGCTGCTGATGAACTATTGATTCTGTATCAGAGTGTTTTACGCGCAGTTCTGTTCATCAAGCTTCAGCATGTGCAAGCGTTGATCATCTGATCTTTACGTTCTGATTCAGCAACTTCTGATGCTGGTGTATGAAATCATATTCTGATGCTGAAAACGTGATCTTGCTTATTTTAATCAGCATATCTGCAAATCAGAGCATAGTAATTTTAGGCAGCATATAATTCAATCATGAAATATTTAAGTACTATATCTTTTCACTTTGTTATCATCAAAACTTAATTATAGGGTACTAGATTCAAACATTGTTCTAACACCCATGACCAGAAATCACATTCCATTGGCAAAACAGGGCAGAGTCTGCAACTTGAGTTCCATAGCTCAATTGGCTCGTGCGTTTTGCCCCAAGTTGCTTCAAACACCTTCCATTCAACTCATCCAAGCTATCCCAAACCTCAAACACCAACTGTAACTCCATTTACAGAGTTTGCCATTTTCATTTTGAGCTTATGCAGGTTGAGTTCTATAGACTGATTCAAGGACATTCAAGGAAAGCAGGGTATTGGAGAAGGTCAAGTGAAGTCCAAGCAAGCTCCCAGACATCTCAAGCCTTGTTGAAAAGCTCTACATTTCCCTACACGAAGTTAGCTGAAACAGGTTTTTGTCAACTTCCTATCTCTCTATTTAGGAATATTTAGCCTTAGGTTTGTGAATAAGAAATGTAGTATTCATTGCCATGAAGCAGTACATATGTTCAGTTTTCATTTATATTAAGCATGCTAAGAGAATTTCATCCATGAACATACTGAAAAAACTAGGTTAGATTTTAGGGCCAGAGAAATTCTCTCTGGTCTTTGAGAGTTAAAACAAGTTGTTTATATAGTTGGAATCGTCTTGAAATGCTCTACAAGTTTGATGTTGTGTGTTTTTGCAATAGAGCTTGTATACATGATCTGGCATCTGAACAGGGCGCGCGCGTTTTTAAAGTCAGAAGGTTGAAGATGAAGTTGGTTTGGGCTGGGCTTGGTCCTGGCTACTTTTGACACCTCCCTTTTCCTTTTTGTACCCCATGACCCAATTTCTTGTTATTTTATGTTTTTGAATTTTTATTTTAATTTTTGATTTTATTTATTTATTCCCAAATATAAAAAATGCTCAAAAATATTTTTATAATTTTTTCACATTTATTTTGCATTTTTATCTTTATTTTTCTAACATAAAAAGCATTTAAATACTTTTATCTTATTTATTAAAACTTGAAAATAATATATAATTTGTACTTTTATATTTTTCTTTATTTTTATCCTTACTGAAATTATTTCTTCTAAAATATATTTTTATTTTGTATATATTTTATTTATTGTACATATTTAATATAATTAATACATATATATATATATATATATATATATATATATATATATATATATATATATATATATATATATATATATATATATATATATATATATATATATATATATATATATATATATATATATATATATATATATATATATATATATATATATATATATATATATATATATATATATATATATATATATATATATATATATATATATATATATATATATATATATATATATATATATATATATATATATATATATATATATATATATATATATATATATATATATATATATATATATATATATATATATATATATATATACTCTTATTTTATTAGATATTTTTAGAATAAAAATATAAAATATTACACTTTTATTTTTATTATTAAATATACTTCAAAAAATACTTTTTCTAAATATATTTTTTTTTCACATGTACTATTTTATTTTTATTGTATATAAATAAAATAATTAATATATTTAATTTCTTAAAGAAAATTAGGGTTTTACCCTTAGCCAAACAAATTAATCTTTTTGTTTATTTCTTTATTTTTTACAATTACATATTTTTACATACTTGGAAAATAAACATAAACTTTTTGCATAATTCATATTATTTGATATATTTATTTATTTTTGTTTATTTAAATATTGTCCATTTATTATTTATGCATTTGAATTCAATTTGGATGTAATAGTAAATTAGGGTTTATATTTCTTGTCAAATACACCCCCATTCAAAGATTGTACCCCCATCCCCATAATCATGTTGTAATAGCTTAGACTTTTAAATTCTCGCATTTTACGCTTTCAATTATGCCATGATTAGAGAATTAGGGTTTGTATGCAAAAATCCAAAATCAACAAGTAGCTTGACTTAATCAAAGACAAAATGCATGAAAATAAAACACAATGCACACTTGCATCCCTAGGGTTACAATCCACTTGTTGCCTTAAAAATGGGCCATGTTATGCATGTTGGGTACTTTGGCAAAACAAAAATAAAACAAAAGATCATAGTCCCTCGATGACGCTATCTTGGTTGCCTAAACAAAATGATCAAGACCCTAAAAAATTTGCCAAAAATACTTAACACAATTGCTATCATGATTTATACGATGACCTGCGCATGTCCCGTTTAACATCCTAATACAAGGTTGTTCACCAAATACAATGGTGAAATAACACTGTCAAAAGGGTTAAAAACATTAGGCAAGATCTTTGAGTAAAATAGGGTAGATAACTCTTAGTTACTTGTTCAAAACTTGCAAAAAAAACATCCTTGCTATTTTCAAACACACTTCACCACACAATTTCAAAACATTTCCCAAATCAAAATTTCAAACATTGAAATCTTTTCAAAAGAAAAAAACACCTTTGTATACATTCAAACAAGAATCATTACAAAGGTTTCCACAACGATGGCCTCTTTTCAAAACATCTTTCAAAACCACACACAAAGCACCATTTCAAACAATTGAAAAGCAAAAGCAAGTGATCTAAACAAGTAACTAAGAGCTCGTGGATAACTATGGATGAAAATGGTGCTTGCACATTCCCTTTTCATAATCTACTCCCCGAACCCAAGAAAACATCTCAAAGGTTTTTCCTGTGCTTTTTGGCCTTTCCTTAGGATAAAATAAAAAGTCGGTGGCGACTCTTGCTAAACCGAAACATTTGCAAACACAAAACGCAAAAACCTCAAGTCAGTTCTCCCACCGTATCACACCACCCTTATATATTGAAGATGGAGGGGACAAGTTAGGAGGGAAAGAAGCATGCTAAATAATGTTCTTTAAGATCTATAAAAAAATATTTGAAACTTTGCCAAAAGTGTGGAATTCTTGTCTCTTTTTGAATTTGAATGAGTGTGGACACAAATGACATTCGAATGCTCTCCTTCGAATGAATCTGATTGCCTCCTTCGAATGGCCTAGAGTCTTATCATTGGGGCTTCTTCAATTGAGCTCCTATTCAGCTAGCCCCAACGAAAACTCTTTCCAGACTAATCAAAGCTTCCTTCAGTATGAATGCTTGTGCATGAAACTTAAGTACGACAATATATGGGATTTTGGGTCAGCCAACATCTTTGCATATTTCTCTTTCATTTTGGCCAACTAGATCTAATCTTTGACCAAACTCCTTTGTTTCAGACAACACTAAGTGTAATTCGAATGGCTTTAGATTGGACCCATCTATTTGCCTTAGTTGTTTGATTCATATACCCTCAAGTGAGAACTTCATTCTGTCAATCAAAGCCTCCTTTGTCAATTCCTTCGAATGCCATTGCTTAGGAAGCCTGGGCTTGGCCACATGCAGGACCAAGACTCATCATAAGATAAACTTGCATTATGTGTCTCTTTCAAATGGCCAACAATATGTGTATCCTTCATTTTCAACCAATGTGTGTGCTCTTTTCAAGGGACCACATGCATCACTTGTGTGCATCACTTGCAATTCCTTTGAATGGGCCAACAAAGTAAATCCTTCTAATGGAACACCCATGTATGCCCCTGTAAACCCATCAATACATGTCCTTCGAATAGGGAAAATATACGTCCTTCGAATGGACCATTTTTCTGTCCTTCGAATGCCCCAGTTGTGTACCTTCTGAAAGGGACATTTAGGTATGTCATAGTGCAGAAAATATGTGTGTTAAAGGTTTTCAAGGGTGGAATTGAAGCTTGCATGAAGGGGGTCCTTTCCTTGTGAATGGAAGGAAATTTTTCAAAAGGCACTTGTCTTCTAAATCAAAGGGTGCCAGTAGGAAGCCAACACCTTCTGAATTGAAAGAAACCAGTAAGAAGCTAACACCCTCTGAATCGAAAGAGGCCAGTAGAAAGCCACTAAATTCTGAATCGAAGGATTCCAACAAGAGGACCTTCCATTTTGAATCGAAGGAGGTTGTTTTAAAGGAAACAAATGCCCAGTCGAAACTTGTATACAACAAACAAGCAAAAGGCCAAGGCTTCAATCGAAGCTTGGAAATTTGAAGCAAGCTTGAAGGAGGTTAGGTGCTCAAACGAAGCAAATTTTGTGAAGCCTTGACTTAGTGGAAATTTTGTGAGAAAAATCTTTGAGATATGGGAGGGAAAATTTTGGGGTACAACAGCTTCCCCTGTTCAATCTTCTTAAACCTGAAGATTTAGATTGGCTTATCTGCCTTTCATTATATGAAGGTGGAAGATGATTGAACACTAGAGTGCCCAGAAATTTGCACTCGTATGTAGCAAGACTGATGGTTGGTGATGGCGGGAATGGGCTTACAGATTCCATTCAGAGAAGATGACTGAGATTCATCGGAGATGGGCTTAAATATGCCATCCAAAGTAGATGTTGACTTCCTAAGAGGTCTCTTTATGGGGAATTCCTGTTCCTGCTGTCTGAGGAGGAGCCCGCTGGGGAATGTGGGTTTCTATTGTTCTCCTGCTTAAGGAAAACTATGTGGGGAATAGAGTCTAGGAGCTTCAGTTGTCCAAGGCTCTGCTGAAGAGTTATCTCTGGAGAGATGAAAGTTTGTTTTTTTTGGTTGAAATCCAGGCGTCACAGTAACTTGTTGGGGACAATGGGATTAACCGTTATATGAAAATATATTAGAAACAACCTGTGTAGGGTTGTTCCAGGATGAGTCTGTGTTAGCCTGCATCAAGAGACATATGAGAAGGAGCCTGTGTAAGATTGCTTCGTCTGGTCATGTAGATAGTTTTCGTGTATGGTTTCATGTGTTAATCTACAATTAGCTATTCGCAGATAGTTGTCCCGTCTGGTTTCATGTATTAATCTGGAACTTGAAAATTATCGGTCATTGAGATAGTTGTCATGGCTGGTTACAGGTATTAATCTCTGATCTCCTCATGCAGATAGCTTTCCTGGCTTATTACAGGTATTAATCTATATGCGGTCGTCCACAAATAGTTGTCCTGGCTAGTTACAGGTATTAATCTGGAACTTGTTTTTGTCGGTCGTTGATATAGTTATCCTGGCTTGTTACAAATATTAATCTCTGACCTGAGAAAGAAAGATAGTTTTACTGGCTTGTTTCAGGTATTAATCTTCAATCTCCTTATGTAAATAATTCCCGTGGCTTGTTTCAGGTGTTAATCTACAAATCAGCTATCCACAAATGGTTTTCCTGGTTCGTTACAGGTATTAATCTGGGACTTGATTTGTTGGTCACATAGATAGTTTCCCCATCCAGTTTCGGGCATTAATCTGTGGCATGTTGTATTTGTTGGTAAACCCATCTTGCTTCGAGAGTTCATACCATTTGGTCGTGTAGATGGTTTTCCCGACTGATTTCAGGCATTAATCTTTGACCTGTTGTATAAGTTGATAGTGTTTCTCTTTCTGCAAACTCAACCTAGAAAGGTAAAGTCAGTTTCATGCGATGTCATGATGTATGAATTGTATTATGCTCTCAAAATAAATGAGATTGTGATATATGCATTTGTGCTGCATATGCTATGATGTTTGTAGAAATGATGTATGAATGCAATGTATAAACATGTCAGTTGTTCCATTGTTGTATTGTTGAATTAGGGAAAATAAATCCCTGACAGTTGTTGGGGGTGAAGAATGTAGGTCTTCAGATTTGTTGAAGTTGAAATACTGGGAGATGAACTTCCATTGTTAGAGAAATAAACTCTGTTGGGGAAGGGAAACTGTGTGCACTGCTTAGGGATTTTGTGAAATCCTGCTGGGGAATCCTAAGAAGCTTGGAAACTTCACTGGGGGACGTTGGAGCAGTAATTTGGGTATTATTGCTCCACTGGAGATATGAGAACACCTGACACCATTAGGCTGCATATTGAGAATATGGCAGAGACCTTGCAGTAGGATGTCCTTATCTCTGTACCTGCTAGAGAAGGTATATGTCGGGGAAAACATCTGCAGTGATTTTTTGGATGACCCTTAGATATTGTCCCGTTTCTTAAAGTCATTAAAAATTGTCTTTCTATTGTAAGCATTAATCACATTCAAATGCATATGTTCAAGAATAATCACTGGACGTTTTCGCACATAAAACAGCAAAATAAAAACAGAAGTTTTGCACTTTCAAAGGAATAGTTTTATATTAACTTAAAATAAGTGTTTTTGTACAAGGAGACAAACATCCTAGTAAGAGAATGTCGTCATAAGAATGGAAATGACACAAAAATAGTATACAAAGAAAGACAACTATGTGAAATAATCCCATTGGGTTCCCATTCTGCTATTTCCTTTATGTCTTTGAGCGTCTCATCCCTTTCGCTGCTTGTCCGAAGCTGATTGGATTGATTAGTACCACTTGAGTTTGATAGTTGATATTTAATATTGGATGTAAGGTGATTCAACGGGACATAGTTATAATCTTTGAATCCCTAACTTTTGCCTGGACCGTCCTTTCGGGTTTTCAATCCACCGGGATACCCTTTTTTTCCCAAGCCGCCTTTTCAGGTTTTTGACATGCCGGGTATACAGGTTTTTTTTATGTATATCCCTAATTTTTGCCCGAACCCATTTGGTTCGCCAGGATGCCCTTATTTTTTCCTAGGTCAGTCGACCTGGCGGGTCTTTGTTTATGCGTAATATCTTTTAACTATGTCTGCGTTTACTGGGTGTGGAAGATCATCACCGTCCATAGTGGTTAGGATCATGGCTCCACCAGAAAATATATTCTTGATCACAAATGGCACTTCGTATGTGGGAGTCCATTTTCCCCTGGGATCACCTAGTGGCAGTATGATGCATTTGATTACCAGGTCACCATCCTGGTATACCTAACGTCTGACTTTCTTGTTAAAAGCTTTGATCATACATTTTAGTATATCTGACCATGGCAGACAACCGCGAGCCTCTTTTCGTCAATCAAGTTTAATTGTTCAAGTCGAGTCTGAACTCATTCGTCTTTGCTCAACCCTGCATCTTTCATGATCCTCAAGGAAGGGATCTGGACCTCAATGGGCAGAACAGCCTCCATACCGTATACCAAAGAGAAAGGAGTTGCCCCTGTTGATGTGTGCATTGTGGTGCGGTAACCATGAAGAGCAACTGGTAACATCTGATGCCAATCTTTATATGTCACTGTCATCTTCTATATGATTCTCTTAATATTTTTGTTAGAAGCTTCAACAACGCCATTCATCTTTGGCCGGTAAGGAGAAGAGTTATGATGATGAATCTTGAATTGCGTGTAGAGCTCGGTGATCATTGTATTATTGAGATTGATACCATTATCTGTAATGATTCTTTCTAGAATATTGTGCCGACAGATAAGGTTATGTCTGATGAATCGAGCCACAACGTTCTTGGTAACAAAAGCAAATGAAGCTGCTTCGACCCACTTCGTGAAGTAATCAATGGCAACCAGGATGAAGCAATGCCCATTAGAAGCTGTGGGTCTAATTTCCTCAATCATATCGATGCCCCACATTGCGAACGACCAAGGAGCAGTCAAGATATTTAAAGAAACCAGAGGTACATACACCTTATCAACATAGATTTGGCATTTATGGCAAGTTCGTGAATGTTGATAACAGTCTGCTTCCATAGTGGACCAGTAGTATCCTGCTCGTATGATCTTTTTAGCCATTGAGTTCCCACTAGAATGAGTGTCAAAGGTACCTTCGTGTAAATTAACCATAATCTTTTCTGCCTCACTCTTGTCTACACACTGAAGTAAGGTAGATTTGTCGTTGCGCTTGTAGAGGATCCCGTTACTGAGAAAGAACTCAATAGAAAACCTTCTTAGGAACTTCTTATCATTGACTGAAGCTCCCTTAGGATACTCTTGGAGTTCGAGATATCTTTTTACTTCATGGAACCAAGGCTTGTCCACTACTTCTTCAGTACCAATCTCGTGACAGTATGCTGGCTCGTCCATCCTCTCAATGGTGATCTGAGGAGCCTCATTATCCCACCTGACCATGAACATGGATGACATCATAGCTAGCACGTCCACTAGTTGATTTTCCTCTCGTGGAAAATGCTTAAAGGTAATTTCTTCAAAGTAAGGGATTAGTGTCAACACATGATCTTTGTACGGGATGAGATTAGGATGCTTCGTGTCACATTCTCCTTTGATCTGGATGATTACCAAAGCCGAGTCTCCAAACACACTTAAGAACTTGATCTTTAAATCGATTGCAGCTTTGAGACCCATGATACATTCTTCATACTCAACCATATTGTTGGAACAGTTGAAACATAACTTGGCAGTGAAAGGAGTATGACAGCCCTCAAGAGATATGATCATAACATTGATGCCATTGCCAAGAATGTTAGAAGCTCTGTCATAAACCATAGTCCATCGGGAGCCTTTTTCAGGTCCTTCATCCAGTCCAGGTCCTTCACAATCAGTTACTAACATGATGTTCTCGTTCGAGAACTCAAAATTCATGGATTGGTAGTCATCCACAGCTTGATGAGCCAAATGATCAGCTAATACACTTCCCTTAACTGCTTCCTGGGTTTTATATAGAATGTCATTGTTGTACCCCAAAATTTGCCCTCTCATTTCTCAAGGAATTTCTCAAAAGGATTCTCAAAATTCAAGCTTGCACAAGTACAATTGGATTTTCCAGCATCAAGTTAAAGAGGAAATTGTTAAGAAAGGGGAAAATAGATAAAAATAATCTTTTGGCATCCTTCGATTGGACTTTTGGCCTTCTTCGATATAAGCTTGGCTTGCATCCTTCGACTTGGCGTTGGCCTCTTACACGCTAGCTTTGATTCACAACACAGGAGCTTCCTGCATGCAACCTTCGATTGCATCTTTGGCCTCACATGGCTCATAATGCAATGGCTGCCTATATGCCTGATTCGGTTGGACGTTTGATGCATGCATGCCTATGTTGATTAGACAAAAATTTCCCTCCATGCTTGCTTTGATTCACAAGGTTGATGGATAGGTGCATACAACTTTCGATTGGGACATAGCTTCCTTCTTGCATGCAAGAGACACCCACCAGGCCCGCAGGCACAAGGAAAAAATCCTCCTGTAGCCTCCTTCGATTCCAAGGCAAAAAGCCTCCTTTTGGTATCCTTCGATTACACAATTTGCCTCCTGCATGCCTCTTTCGTCTGGGCATCTTTGCTTCCTGCATGCCTCTTTCGTTTGGGCATGTGGCCCTCCTTTGATGCAAGCCTAGCATGCCTCTTTCGTTTGGGCATATGGCCCCTTTTGTTGCAAGCTTCGTTTGGGCATTTAGACCACATGCATGCATCTTTCATTTGTGGTGTGTGGCCTCCTTCAATGAAATTTTTGGTTACACCTTTTGTTTAGGCATGCGGATCCCTTCATGCAAGCTTTCGTTTGAGCAAAGACCTCTTGCATGTTTGCTTGAAGTCACAAAGCAATGGCATCCTACAGCTCTCATTCGACTCAGAAGCCATTGGTTTTCCATGTTTTCCTTTGACACCACAAAGCCAGGATTTCCTTCATGCTAGCGCCCTAAAGCAGGGACCTCCTATGTACACCCTTTCGTTTGGCCATGTGACCTCTGGCAGGCAAGCCTTCGACTGGACAAGAGCCACCTTCACACAAGGCTTCAATTGGAATTTTGATTCCCTTCGAATCAGAATATTTTGAACCCAACTCTAGACCCTTCGAAGCAAGTTTGTTTGAAGAACTTTGAGCAAATATCATAGCCTTATCCTCTAAATCCTACTTTCCAGGCTATGTTGCTTCCAAATCTTTACATAATCAGAGACTTACACAAAGGTTTGAAGCTTTGTCTATTGGATAATACCATTATCGGTTAAAATAGCAAAAGTCTACGTAACCTTTTTTCATAAAGAGTACTTTTATCACAAAATCAGCTCCCAATCTGATTTGTGTCTGAACGAAGGCAGTGCCAAAGGCATATGTCAAATCTCCTGCCAGCAGGCCCCCACTTGTACTTAAAACTTGGGATCAACGAAAAGGGACTAAACTTGTTTCCTTTTCAACCAAACCATGGTTTGTTAACCTATAAACCTGGTTACTTCAAAACACTTTCAACCTTTTCTCTATAAATAGAGAAACATTTGCAAACTTAAGGGGTACTTTTTTTGGTTAGTGGGAAAAAATCTTCAAGAAATCATCAAACTCTCAAAAACTCTCAAAACTCTTAAGATTCCCAAAACATTAAACACAAACCCATAATCTAAACACTTTCTTCTTTTGAATCTGAAGCAATCCCCACACTTTGCTTTCTTTCGAATCCAGTAGAAAGAACACCACATTTGTTCTTCTCCTTCGAATCCAGCATTAGAAATGTCACCTTCGTTTCTTCCCTTTGAACCCAAGAGTATCCAAGGCAGCAACTAAAGGTCCAACTCACATACCCCAGCTTCAAACAAGGTAACTAACTCTTAACCTTGAACCTTTAGTTTCTAGCATAACATGTGAATAGTATTTCCTTTCGTTTCAAGACATGTACATAACATTTTTTCTTCTTTTCGTTTCCACCTTTTTCAGTTTGTTTTCATTGTTACTCTTATGGATTATTTTCTTTGTTTATTAAACATGCTTTAAAAACTAACTTGGCCATGAGACAATACTAGCATGGCCTCAGGTCATGTTGCTATTAAAATCCCAAACGAAGGAAAACAGGAGGAAGGAAGTATGAAACGAATCCTTAGGCTTCCCCCCTGGCTGCCTCACAGTACCAAACAAAAGTCTAGAAGGGCATGGAGGATACATACTCTTGTTGCTTTGCAGGTCCTTGCTGCTTTGTAGTCCAAATGAAGAAGAGAAGGTGGTACATACTGACTTCCAGGTCTAATCGAAGAAGACAGCAAAGAGCTTGAGGCGAAGAGTACACTTCACGTTGCTTCCAGGCCCCAGTCGAAGGAAGCAGAAAGGCAGAATCGAATGCTGCATCTCATGCTTCATGCTAAGACGAAATCGAAATGCGCGTCTTCACTACATCCATGCCAAATCGAAGGAAGTCGGGAAGGGAAGAATCGAAGGGTGTCTCTGCCCAAATCGAAAAATCATTTTCCTTTCTTTATTTTGTTTTGTCTTTACATTTTCTTGTTATTCAAGATGGTTGTAATAGTGTAGGATTTATTTTCTGCATTTTTATTGCTTTTGTACAAATGTTAGTAATTAGGATGTATGGCAAGATAAAAACCAACAAGTAGACAACCTAAAATTCAAAGACAAAATGCATGCAAATAAAATACACTATTCACACATGCACCTATAGGATAATCTCACTTGTTGCCTTAGAAAAATAGTCATGTCCCTCGAATATGGGCATTTTAGCAAAGACCCTCGATAAAACATCGCAGTCCCTAGATGACCCTCAATGTTGCCTTTGGTAAATGATCTAGTCCCTAAACGAAAATTACTAAAACATCCCATAGGTTGCCTTCTATGACTATATAAACGACCCACGCCCGTCCCTTCACATCCAATGATGGGGCTTCTTACCAAATCAATGGTAAGATAGCAACATCTAAAGGAGGAGGAAAAGAACATTAGACTTTTTGAGTAGGTAGGATGATCGTAGTTGCTCGCTTGCTCACAACAAAAACATTTTACACACCAACACTTTCATTTGAAACATTTTCAAAATACAAAGCTCTTTGTAAGCATTCTTATAGAGATGAGAATCATTACAAAGACACTTTTTAAAATCACTTTCAAAAACACATTCCACAAACACCTCTTTGAACTATTTTCAAAACTAACACTTTGTACGCATTCTTATAGAAACGAGAATCATTACAAAGACGTTTTCAAAATAATTTCAAACGCACACCACAAAGCACATTTTCAAACAAAAGCAATTGATCTAGCAAGCAACTAAGAGCCCGTAGATAACTACGAATGAAAAGGGTGCTAACACCTTCCCTTTTCATAACCTACCCCCTGAACTCAAGAAATAATCTCTAAAGGTCTTTCCTGTTCTTTTCAGCCTTTCATTATTGGATAAAATAAAAGTTGGTGGCAACTCTTGCTATCCGCAAAAATTGCGATCACACGCAAAACACCCAAGTCAGTTCTCCCACCGTGTTACAGAACTGGCGAATCTGCTGGGGATAATTTAAAAGTGGGGATAATTTAGGGCTAGATCACCTTTATTTGATTTCCTTGTTTGACTTTCTAGCTTTACATTATGGTTACTTATTTGGGCTTGTTTTGATCCTCTACCTGGATCTGGGGCACCTTTTAGGTAATTAGCAATAGATTGTGGAAACTGTACGGCGTAGACCGATACGGTTGAAGCAATGGCTACGTTAGTGTGACGCATTTGTTGGTACGAGTATCCCTTGTGTTGAATCGAGAAGAATACGGGCTGCTGAGCAGCGTCATGAAGCACTAACTAACCTTAGAACCTTAATTGAACAACTTGGCCATTAAGAAGTAGTGAGATAGCCGGTTTCGGAGGAAAGTTGAAAATTGGTTCATACTCGATACTACACTCATTGAGATAGGACTTTTTGGATATCTCAGCCGCAAGAAAAGATTGATTGTGCTGAGAAATGCCTAAAAGAAAGGTCAGTGATATTGAGATCCCCTAGAACCCGGTTACTTTCTAGGACAGGTTAAGCCAACTAATCTTCAAGTGGGTGCTTACCTACAAACTCAATGCAAGCCTAAACCTAAGGACTTGTCTGCTTTGTGTGTACATAATAATTTTCTTTCTTTATATACTTGTACATAACATCATAAACATCATAACATCATTCTCACTAACCATTTCAAAGATTTAGGAATTTATCTTTGCTTTGTTTTGTAGGCAATGAATCCCATCGAAAGGAATACCATTCGAATCAGCTTTGTGAAAGCACACCCTCAACTCCAAGAATTAACATCAAGGGTGCCTGGAGATTCTCCCTTCACCAAGAAATATGGTCGACTTCTCAGCTTGGCTACCTCAATTTTCTAATAAGAAATGATGTGTGTACTCTTCCAATTCTTTGATCCCATGCATCATTGCTTCACCTTTCCTGACTATCAGTTGGTGCCTACACTAGAAGAGTTCTCTCAAATATTAAGAGTGCCTGTGCTTGATCAAATATCGTTCCCGGTTTAGAGGAGACTCCAAAGTTTGAAACCGTTGCCAAAGCCCTTCATCTGAATAGAGCCGACATTATGGCAAATTGGGAGACAAGAAGCGGAGTTAAGGGTTTCCTAGCCAAGTTTCTGTTGGAGAATGCTCGTTCATTCTGGGAAGATATGGATTTTCAAGATTTTTAAGATGTCTTGGCCCTTCTAATCTATGGTTTAGTTCTATTTCCCAATCCGGACCAATTCATAGATGTGAATTCCATCAAGGTCTTCCTCTCTCGTAATCCTATACCTACTTTGCTTGGAGACATTTTACATTATTTCCACACTCGCACCATGAAGAAAAGAGGTACTCTCTTGTGTTGTATTCCCCTACTCCCCAAGTGGTTTACTTTGCACCTACCTCGATCAACATTGAAGTACGAGAAAGTATTGACATGGTCTCAAAGGATGATGTCCCTCACACACTCTTACATTTATTGGTGTTCTCGATCCTTGGAAGATACTACTATCATTGATCGTTGTGGGGAATTCCCTAATGTCCCACTCTTAGGCATTAGGGGAGGTATCACCTATAACCCTTCTCTTTCATTACGATAATTTGGGTATGCACGAAGAGATGGTCCTCACGACGCACTCATCCAAGGTTTGGTATTCGACTATGAGTGAGACAACCAAGGATACCGTCAAAGGTTCATACGAGCTTGGAAAAGGGTAAACAAAGTGGATAGCAAAGCATTGGGGCGTAAGAACTCCATCCCGTTGGAGCCTTATCTTAAGTGGGTACGAACTCGTGCTCAAAGACTCGGTATGCCATACCCATCCATTTTGCCTATCATCAAGGTGAAATTAGTTGAAGGAGATGTTAAGTATGCTATCCTTCATCCTACCATGCCTACTTATCTTGAAGACTTACAAAGAGCTTGGATCCAGCTGAAGGAAGAACGAGACACCTTCGAAGCCGAGTTCTATGCGAGTGAAAAGAAGGTTCTAGAGCTTACAAGACAACTTTATGAGGAGCGAAATATGAACGCCTACATTGCGCCAAAGAGGATGCGTTCGACCTTTTTGTCTTAGGAGTTTATTTTAATTTATTTCCTCCATTGTAAGCCCAATGGGGCATGGTTGTAATCAATTTAAACTTATTAATACAATTAATGTTTTCTCTTTTTTGTCTAAAAAAAATTTAAATCTTCTAAGTCCTTGAAAACATTGCATTCACATACCATGCATCATATCATGATAGGCTTTTCTCACACAGGTCTCTCATCTGCTTACTGTTTATTTCAGTAGAGATGGCTCTAGAACAGACTATCAAGGACATTCAGACTCAAAATTCTCAACTTCAGGAAATGTTCTTGAACCTATCCAAGGGGAAAGAAGAAATGAAAGCACTCATCACTAGGGGCATGACTATGGGGAATCCTGAGGACGACAAGGATGACCAGTTAGAGCGGCTACAAACTGAGATAAACATAATGAAAGTCCAGATGATGGGAAAAATGGTGGTCCAGATGGCTCTTATCCAAAATTTAGCTCGGGGACAAGAGGAGCCAAGGACCCTCGTCAACAAACTTTATCAAGACGGTTGCAACCGTATAAAGAAAATAGTGAATATTCGGGATCAAGTCATTATTCAGCCTCCCATGAGACAAGAAGTAGGTTTGATGGAGAGCAGAAATTTCCAAATTGCTGCTACACGAGCCCAGCAACAATAGGGTAACCGGCGTAAACATATTCCATTCGATAGGCAGTATACCAAACTCGACGTGCTGATATCGCAAGTCTTACAACACATGCTGAATATGAATTTGGTCACATTAAGGGATCCTCCTCAGAATCCTAATACTTCTTCTCCCTATTACAATCACGGAGAAAGGCGTGCATATAACTCCAGCAGTCCGGGGCATGATATTGATAGTTGTTGGACATTGAAAAACAAGATCCAAGACCTGGTCGACGAAGGAGCGTTGGAGTTTACACCAGACGGTCAACTGGAGCTTTTATACCACCCCTCAAGGGCATCCATATGAAGTGACGGTCTGGACGAGGAAAATTTCTGTTTATTCGAATTTTCAATTGTAATTTCTTTGTTTGCTTAAATACTTATCTTTATGTCAGACTTTGGTTACTCTCATTAATGCATTAAATATGTTTGTCTTGAATTAATCCATTCATTTTCACTCTATATAAACTATGCTTTTTACTCCCTTTATGATATTCAACTCTACTTTCAAAAAGTTTTAAACCTTTGGAGGGAGGATGACGAAAACAATGCCATAATCTCATACAATATGCTTTTGGACAGACCTTACTAATGATGTACATGAGTTCTTTCAATTTCTAAACACTGGAGTTATAAGGAGGATAATCCCTAGTCAACCCCTTTGAGCCTAAGAAGTAAGAGTTTTCTTTTTCACACAAATTGAAACCTTTAATCAAAATCTGGGGCAGGGTAGTTTCTTAGTTAATTCAAACGTGCGTTCAGTCGCCAACTTTCACTTTGTATACAAAAAATGACATCAAAAAATTTCCTCTGGAATAAAAAAAACAGCGATGGTTCCCTATCAAATAGGAAGTCATTATCTCTCAAGAGAAAAGCCCACTAAGGATACTTAAGAAAAACTGGGGCATCCCGATGACTGTAATCTCAAAACAAGAACAATCAGGAAAAAATCAGGGATAGTAAATAAAAAAAAGAGGACACTACAAATCCTCAACAACATGGAAAATATGGCAAAAATGACTGCCATCCAACAAATAAACTTCCAAATTTCTGAACCATCACCAAAACGTCATTCCAGTCTCCATTGGAGTTCAAACGCACAATTAACTTAGTTTAGGACTGAAGAACATCACGAAGAACGGGCAGGTACAAATACACTTTGAGCCTTATCCTTTTTTATTAAACATGAACCAGACCATGGTACAACCTTTCAAAGTCCTAATTGAAGCATGGGTTAGTCCGAAAGCATATTGTTACAAAAGGTATCCTGACTCCTGTAAGGTGTTACTCCAAATTCTGAGTTTAATTCATATTCTTACAAAATTCTTTTATCTGCTAAACTGCATTCTCAAAACTTCATAACAAGCATACACTTTGCATTATTTTAATATCACTGTTTTCATATGGCTAACTGTTTGACAGCGGAGAAATTCACGCGACGAATATCCAGTGAACAAAAACTCTCTCAGTGAACAGAACCACTTCAAATAGGATGACACTTCCAATGACAAATTTCCTATAAGAAAGGGGGCACAACGTGATAACTTTCCAACACATATGGGGAAGTCAAGTCAAGATTCCAAGAAATCTCTCAAGAAGTGCTGAACAACCAGGGGAAGGTCTTTATCTAAATCTCTTGGAGCGTTGAACTTAAATTCCAGCAAAGGGTCATATACGGCCGAGCAAACATTTCCTGGAAGTGCTAAAAACACTTGTTACTTGGGGAAGTGAGAAATTCCCAAAAAGTCCTTTTCATAGGATGACCCAGTCGAGTCCCCATAAAGTTGGATCCAGGCAACTCCCTAGCCAGAGTTTCAATCTCTGAAAACTTCTCCCCAACTGAGTTAATCTCAAGATTCCTCAAGGAGCTCTGCCAACAGATTGTCGACAAGGTTTATTTCCCCAGCTTGAATATACCTCACATACTATCACAAATTAAGGGACCACAACTCCTCTTCCCCAGTAAACTTTTCTACAATCCCCTGTGAGTTGCTGCCAAGCCTGGGAGCCGGCCAGATAACGGTTAACAAGTTGTTAACTTCCTTCCTCTTCCATCAAGATATAACTCCCCAGTAGAGCAAGGGACGATTGAAACTCCTGAACTCTTTTCCCCAAGCGAAAGTCAACACTCTCCACAAAGTTTTCTTCTCAAGCAAAATCAACATCCCCCAATGGATTTCTCCTCAAAACAACAAAAACAGGAATCCCTAGTGGAAACATTCTAAGCAAGGTTTGAAGATGAGCATACTCTTCATCCCCAACGACAGTCTGAGATTTATCCTCCCAAAACTTCTTGACATTTGTCAAGGATTTATTTTCCATGACAAAAATACATTCCAACAACATTTCATGTATCATATTTACATACATGATAAATGCATACAACATAATCTCATTTATTTTGAGAGCATCATCAAGCCATGCATACATCTGCATGCAACTAACCCTCTTCCTTGCAGGGAAAAGTCAATCAACAAAAGTCCTTTTTGGCAAATACCACAACCGTTTTCAAAAGGTCAGAGATTAATACCTGAAACCAGACAAGACAACTATCTATACGACCAACCTTTTCAAGTTCCAGATTAATACCTGTAACAAGCCAGGAAAACTATCTACAAGAAGAGATAGAAGATTAATACCTGTAAAAAGCCAGGAAAACTATCATCCTCTCTCAGGTCAAAGATTAATACTTGAAACCAGACAGGACAAATATCTCTACGACCAACCTTTTCAAGATCCAGATTAATACCTATAACAAGCCAGGAAAACTATCTGTGGACAACTGATTATAGATTAATACCTGTAACAAGCCAGGAAAACTATCTACATGAAGAGATTGAAGATTAATACATGTAACAAGCCAGGAAAACTGTCTTTCTCTCTCAGGTCAGAGATTAATACTTGAAACCAGATATGACAACTATCTCTACGACCAACCATTTCAAGTTCCAGATTAATACCTGTAACAAGCCAGGAAAACTATTTGTGGACGACTGATTGTAGATTAACACCTGTAACAAGCCAGAAAAACTATCTACATGAAGAGATTGAAGATTAATACCTGTAACAAGCTAGGAAAACTATCTTTCTCTCTCAGGTCAAAGATTAATACCTGAAACAAGATAGGACAACTATCTCTACGACCAACCTTTTAAAGTTCCGATTAATACTTGTAACAAGCCAGGAAAACTATCTGCGAATGAATGTTTAAAGATTAATACTTGTAACAAGCCAGGAAAAATATCTTTCTCTCTCAGGTCAGAGATTAATACCTGAAACAAGACAGGACAACTATCTCTACGACCAACCTTTTCAAGTTCCGGATTAATACCTGTAACAAGCCAAGAAAACTATCTGTGAATGACTGATTGAAGATTAATACCTATAACAAGCCAGGAAAACTGTTAAGAAAGGGGAAAATAGATAAAAATAATCTTTTTGACAAAATTGGAGAAAAAGAAAGTCTTCTTCGATTCACATTCTTCGATTGGACTTTTGTCGTTCTTCGATGCAAGCTTGGCTTGCATCCTTCAACTGGGCGTTGGCCTCTGACACGCTGGCTTTGATTCACAAGGCGGGAGCTTCCTGCATGCAACCTTTGATTGCATCTTTGGCCTCACATGGCTCACAATGCAATGGCTTCCTATAAGCCTGCTTCGATTAGACGTTTGATTCATGCATGCCTATGTTGATTAGACAAAAATTTCCCTCCATGCTTTCTTTGAATCACAAGGTTGATGGCTAGCTGCATACAACTTTTGATTGAGCCATAGCTCCCTCTTGCACGCAAGAGACGCCCACCAGGCCAGCAGACACAAGGTAAAATTCCTCATGTAGCCTCCTTCAATTTCAAGGCAAAAAGCCTCATTTTGGCATCCTTCGATTGCATAATTTTCCTCCTGCATGCCTCTTTCATCTAGGCATCTTTGCTTCCTGCATGCCTCTTTCATTTGGGAATGTGGCCTTCCTTTGATGCAAGCCTAGCATGGCTCTTTTGTTTGGGCATGTGGCCCTCCTTTGATGCAAGCCTGGCATGCCTCTTTCGTTTGGGGATGTGGCCCCTTTTATTGCAAGCTTTGTTTGAGCATTTAGACCCCATGCATGCATCTTTCGTTTGGGGTGTGTGGCCTCCTTCAATGCAAGTTTTGGTTACACCCTTCGTTTAGGCATGTGGCTCCCTTCATGTAAGCTTTCGTTTGAGCAAAGACTTCTTGCATGTTTGCTTGAAGTCAAAAAGCAATGGCCTCCTGCAGCTCTCCTTCGACACAAAAGCCATTGGTTTTCCATGTGTGTCGTTGATACCACAAAGCTAGGATTTCCTTCATGCTAACGCCCCAAAGCAGGGACCTCCTGCATACGCCCTTTCGTTTGGCCATGTGACCTTTGGAAGGAAAGCCTTCGACTATACAAGAGACACCTTCAGACAAGGCTTCGATTGGAATTTTTATTCCCTTCGAATCAGCATATTTCGAACCCAACTCTGGACCCTTCGAAGCAAGTTTGTTTGAAGAACTTTAAGCAAATCTCATAGCCTTATCCTCCAAATCCTACTTATCAGGCTATGTTGATTCCAAATCTTTACATAATCAGAGGCTTACACAAAGGTTTGAAGCTTTGTCTACTGGATAATACCATTCTTGGTTATAATAGCAAAAGGCTACGTACCCTTTTTTCATAAAGAGTACTTTTATCACAAAATCAGCTCCCAATCTGATTTGTGTCTGGACGAAGGAAGTACCAAAGGCATATGTCTAATCTCCTGCCATTAGGCCCCCACTTGTACTTAAAACTTGGGATCAATGAAAAGGGACTAAACTTTTTTCATTTACAACCAAACCATGGTTTGTTATCCTACAAACTTGGTTACTTCAAAACACCTTCAACCTTTCTCTATAAATAGAGAAATATTTGCAAGCTGAAGGGGGACTTTTTTTTGGTAGTGGGAAAAAATCTTCAAGAAATCATCAAACTCTCAAAAACTATCAAAGCTCTTAATATTCCCAAAACATTAAACACAAAACCATAATCTAAACACTTTCTTCTTTTGAATCTGAAGTAGTCCCCACACTTTTCTTTCTTTCGAGTCCAATAGAAAGAACACCATATTTGTTCTTCTCATTCGAATCCAGCATTAGAAACGTCACCTTCGTTTCTTCCCTTCGAACCCAGGAGTATCCTAGGCAGCAGCTAAAGGTCCATCTCACATACCCCAGCTTCAAACAAGGTAAGTCACTCTTAACCTTGAACCTTTAGTTTCTATCATAACATGTGAATAGTCTTTCCTTTCATTTCAAGACATGTACATAACATTTTTTCTTCTTTTCGTTTCCACCTTTTTTAGTTTGTTTTCATTTCTACTCTTATAGCTTATTTTCTTTGTTTATTAAAAATGCTTTAAAAACTAACTTGGCCATGAGACAATACTAGCATGGCTCCAGGCCATGTTGCTATGAAAATCCCAAACGAAGGAAAACAGGAGGAAAGAAGTATGAAATGAAGCCTTAGGCTTCCCTCCTGGCTGCCTCACAGTCCCAAACGAAAGTCTAGAAGGGCATGGAGGATATGTACTCTTGTTGCTTTGCAAATCCTTACTGCTTTGTAGTCCAAACGAAGAAGAGAAGGTGGTCCGTACTGACTTCCAGACCCAATTGAAGAAGACAACAAAGAACTTGAGGCAAATAGTACACTTCATGTTGCTTCCAGGCCCCAGTCGAGGGAAGCAGAAAGACAGATTGAAGACTGCATCCCATGCTTCATGCTTAGCCCAAATCGAAAGGCGCGTCCTCACTACTTCCAGTCCAAATCAAAGGAAGCCACGAAGGGCATAATTGAAAGGGTGTCTCTGCCCAAATTGAAAAGCTCATTTTCCATTCTTTATTTTGTTTTGTATTTACATTTTCTTGCTATTCAAGATGGTTGTAATAATATAGAATTTATTTTCTGCATTTTTATTGCATTTGTACAAATGTTAGTAATTAGGATGTATAGCAAGATAAAAACCAACAAGTAGACAACCTAAAATTCAAAGACAAAATGAATGCAAATCAAATACACTATTCACACATACACCTCTAGGATAATCTCACTTGTTGCCTCAGAAAAATAGTCATGTCCCTCGAATATGGGCGTTTTAGTAAAGACCCTCGATAAAAGTTTGTAGTCCCTCGATGACCCTCAATCCTTCAGTAGACGATCTAGTCCCTAAATGAAAATTGTTAAAACGTCCCATAGATTGCCTTCTATGACTATACAAACAACCCACGCCCGTCCTTTCACATCCAACGATGGGGCTTCTTACCAAATCAATGGTAAGATAGCAACATCTAAAGGAGGAGGAAAATAACATTAGACTTTTTGAGTAGGTAGGATGCTCGTAGTTGCTTGCTTGCTCACAACAAAAACATTTTACACACCAACAATTTCATTTGAAACATTTTCAAAAGACAAAGCTCTTTGTATGCATTCTTATAGAGACGAGAATCACTACCCCAAAAGTGAGTTTTAACAGCGCACATTAGACAACGCTTTTGTACAAAAGTGCTGCTATAAGTGAATTAAAAAAAACACGGAAACCGTATAAAATAATTAGTAAAAGCACTGCTAAACATTTGATCTTAGACAACGCTTTTAAAAAGCGCTACTAAAGGATTGCTTTAGAAAGCGCTTTATCATAAGCGCTGGTAAAGGGACATTTTAGACAGCGCTTTAAGAAAGCACTGTCTAAAGTCATAAAAAATTAAAAAAAAAAATTAGAAAAGCGCTGCTAAAGGACGCTATTATCCAGCTCTTTTAAAAATCACTGCTATAGTCCATATTAGCCAGCGCTTTTAGAAAGCGCTGTCTAAACCCTTATAAGTGAAAATTAAAAAAATAGAATATGTGTATTCACAGATTCACGAAAACAGAAGCTAGAAACCCTTTCCCTTGCGAAACCCATTTCCTTCTCCGTATCAAATCCTTTGTCGTCGTTCACCGTCCTCCACCGTCCCGCTCGGTTTTCCTCCACCCACACCGACCGGTTCTCAAGGTATGTTCTTTATTGAAAATGTGTTTAACTCCATTGATGTCCAAACTGAGTTATCCTCCTTGAAAATGTGTTTATATCCATTGATGTCCCAATGTGTTTATCTCCTATCGGTGTCTAAACTGGGTTATATGTATGCATTTTAATTTTTGGATTCTTGGTAGGGCTTGATATATAACAGCAACATTTTTAGCATTTAGCATTATTGCATTTTCTTTTGGTTCTATGTTTTTGAATAAAAAAGATGATATATATGATGGGTTTTTTTGTTATTTTAATTGGTTTCTAAATTGTTTATCATGTTTATATTTTCCATAAACTAGTATTTTGTTACTAGTATTTTGAACCTAAATATATATACAACTTGTTTTTTATGATCCTTTTGTATTGCTGTAGTTAGGTGAAGACCATCACCGATTCGAAGAACATCAAAGTCGCATCATCCGTCGTCAACACCAATAGCCCCTTTTCTTTCTGTATCGATCAATTAAAAAACACAATTACTTTTATATAGATATATTTATTTTTAGTCCATGTTATTAACTCTAGAAATAAATTTCTAGAAATAATTCATTTAATTCAAACAAAAAGAGAATAATCCGTTTATAGTGTTTTTATTTACTTGAATAAGTAGGAAAAAATGGATAAAAAATGGATGTTTTCCGATCGGTTGTCACAAGAGTACGAGAATGGGGTATTGGAATTCGTTAAGTTTGCTGTTGAACACGCCAAAGACCCCAGTCGAATGAAGTGTCCTTGCTTGGGTTTTTGTTATACGTGTTAGATATTTAACGGTGAAAAAAGTAACGAAAATGTTGAACTGGGGAGAAAAGTAGTACGACCTATGCTTCAGACGACAAGGACATAGATATATACGATTTTGATCGAGTCGAAGAGATTGCAGATGCACTTGAAGAAGATCTTCAGGATTGTCCCAAAATGTTTGAGATATTGGTAAGAGATGCAGAGAAACCGTTGTATAAAGGGTGAACTAAATTCACAAGTCTGTTTGCGGTATTAAAGTTGTACAACTTAAAGGCGGGCAATGGATGGTCAGAAAAAAGTTTCACAGAGTTATTAGCCCTTATGAGAGATATACTTCCGAAGGATAACGTTCTTCCTAATCGAACCTATGAGGCCAAAAAATGTTGTGCTCTATTGGCATGAGCTATGATAAGATACATGCTTGTCCAAACGATTGCGTTTTGTTTTGAAACGAATATGCATCATTAAATGAGTGCCCTAAATGCGGTTTGTCTCGATATAAGAAAAAATTGTCTCCAACAAAAGTCTTATGGTATTTTCCTATAATTCCTAGATTTAGGCGAATGTTTCATAGTGAAACCGATGCAAGACACCTTACTTATCATGTAGATGAAAGAATTATTGATAGAAAGTATCGACATCCGGAATATTCACCACAGTGGTCGAAAATTGATAATGATTATCCTGATTTTGGAGAAGAAGCAAGAAACCTTCGGTTGGCTTTATCTACTGATGGAATGAACCCGCATGGTCTTCAAAGTATCTCACATACCACATGTCCTATGATTCTTATGATTTATAACCTACCTCTATGGCTATGTATGAAGCGTAAGTACATGATGTTATCTATGTTAATATCTGGGCCTAAACAACCAGGGAATGACATAGATGTATACTTGACACCTTTGATCGAAAATTTAAAGATTTTGTAGGAGAACGGGGTGGAGGTTTATGATGGATATAGGAAACAAAGTTTCAATTTAAGGGCGATGTTGTTTGGCACAATTAATGATTTTCCAACATATGGGAATCTATCTGGGTATAGCATTAAAGGTCAACGTGCGTATCCTGTTTGTGAAGATGGAATCGATACGACGCGTTTGGACTTTGTCAAAAGAATGTGTTTCTCGGTCATCATAGATTCTTACATTCTAAACATCACTACCGTGCATGGAGAAAAGCATTCAATGGAGACACCGAACAATGTAAAGCTCCACCTGCATTGTCAGGTGACCAAATTTTTGAAAAGGTGAAAGACGTGTGTACTCAGTTTGGCAAGCCTTTTGCGTATACGGTTGTCAAAGGTGGGTGGAAGAAGAGATCAATTTTTTTGAATTTCCATATTGGAAGCATCTGTATGTGAGACATTTTCTCGATGTTATGCATATTAAAAAAATGTATTTGAAAGTGTTATTGGTACGTTACTCAATATTAAAGGAAAGTCTAAGAATGACCTTAAAGCAAGGGAGGACATGTTAAAGATGGGAATACGAACTGAACTAGGACCCATGAAGAAAGGAAGCCGAACATATCTACCACCTGTTTCTTTTACTCTATCTAGAAAGGAGAAATAGATATTGTGTAAGTTTCTAAGTGAAGTTAAAGTTCCAGAAGGATACTCTTAAGATATTAGAAGACTTGTGTCTATAAAAGACCTCAAGTTAAAGAGTTTAAAGACACACGATTTCCATGTTATAATGGAGCATTTTCTACCAATAGGTATACATTCTATTTTGCCAGATAAAGTAAGGAGTGCGATAACTAAGTTGTGTTTTTTCTTTAGGTAAATTTGTAGTAAGGTGATTGATCCCGAGATCTTACCAACATTGCAAAAAGAAATTGTTATTACTTTGTGTGAGCTTGAAATGTATTTTCCTCCCTCATTTTTTGACATAATGGTACATCTAGTTGTTCATCTTGTGAAAGAGACACAGTTGTGCGGCCCAGCTTATATAAGATGGATGTACCCTGCTGAACGTTTTATGAAAGTATTAAAAGGGTTTGTGAAAAACCGAAGTCGCCCAGAGGGTTGTATTGATGAGCGATAGATTGTTGAAGAAGCGGTTGAGTTTTGTACTGAATATTTATCCAAAGTTCAATCCATTGGACTCCCCAAAAGTCATATCTTTTAAAAAAAGGCAGGTAAAAGATTATATGGAGATAAAATTGTGACAGTATCAAAAGATGAACGGGATCAAGTGCATCTGTATGTTCTGCACAACAGTGAGGTTGAGCCATATGTTGAATTGCACAAGGATATACTCCGAGGGTTAAATCAAAATAGAAATGAAAATTGGATAGTACGGGAGCACAATCAAAGTTTTATACCATGGTTTAAGGATCATATTTTTTCAAAGCTTCATTCAGATCCCGCTTCAATAACAGAAAGGTTGAGATGTTTGGCATATGGTCCAAGTTTGCATGTGTTTTCCTATAGCGCATAAGCAATTAATGGATACACATTTTATACCAAAGAACAAGATGATAAAAGTACTATGAAAAATAGTGGTGTCACCGTGCTTGCTGAAGTAATGCACATTTCTAGTATGAAGGACCTAAACCCCAAATATGCAAATCTGTCATATTTTGGAGTTATCGATCATATTTGGCTGTTTGATTACGAGAAGTTTTAGATTCCTATCTTTGGTTACAAGTGGGTAAGTAGTGGTGGCATACGTATGGATATGTCAGGATTTTTGCAAGTGGATCTTAATAGAGAGGGGTACAAAGAAGAGCCTTTTATTCTAGCCTCACAAGCTAAACAAGTGTTCTATGTCACTGACTCGGCGAGTACAAAATGGTCTATAGTGATTTTTTCTAACAAAGTGGTTGATGATAACGGTGTAGACCAAGGTGGTATTGATGATGATAATGAGTCATGTATTAGACGGAATGAGTCGTATATTATAAATGATCAAGATGAGAATATTATAGCGGATGAATCATATATCAGAAATGATCATAATGAGGGTATTTGGATAAATCCATCCGTCCGCATTGTTAAGAAACAAGTAATTCATGTTCCAACCAAGAAAAGAAAGATATGTTAGTGAAAGAGATAGGATATTAAAATGTTTATGTTTATGTTTGTGTTTACATTTAAGTTTATGTTTATGTTAATTTTTGGCATTGTCATTTTATATATATTTCTGACTCACTTCTGACTCGCTTTTATATTGGGTTTATGTTTATCTTTATTACAGGTTAGATGGCTACTAACGACGATCACCCACGTGATGATTCTGTGCATGATGGAGATAAGGCCGTTAGTAAAACGAAAATGGAATATAGAAGAGGAATAACAATAATGAAGAGAATAATACGGGATAGAGACCAAGGCATAAAGTATGATGTGCATTGGAGCCAAGAAGGCCAACTTATTGAGCCTAACGGTTCAACGTTGACAAGTTATCTCGGTTCTGTGGTAAGAAGAGAAATTCCAATCACATGTGGAGATTGTAGAGTAAGAGTGTTAGACGACGCTAAAGATAAAATATGGAGTGAGATACAGGTACCATATGTGATGTTAATTGTTTTTAATGACAATTATGTCTCTAAATTACTTATACTAACGCACTTTGTGTATGATTTTCGTAGAGGTCGTTCATCATTGAGGATACAAGGAGAGATTATATTCTTAAATTGGCCGGGAAACTACATAGAGGGTTTAGAGCTTTCTTGTCAAACAAGTTTCTAAGGGATGCGGATAAAAATTTTGCTGATGCAGAGCTTCCAAAGAAATATGTTGATTTGATTATAGCTGAAGAATGGGAAACTTTAAATTGAAAAGAAGTACCCAAATATTTGAGAGCTTAAGTGTCGTAAATCGACAACGAGCATCAATTCCAGCATATCCATACAGAAAAGGTTGTATGGGATATGCACGCTTACAACAATCTATTGTAAGTATCTATAAATTGCAAAGTATCTATAATATATACACACTTATATTTGATCATGTTTTTTGGCTTAATGTGTAGCTAACAAAAGAGAATAATTCTGAAACATCTCTTCCGGAACATATTTTGTGGAAGGAAACCTGTGTGTGTAAGGATGGATCTGTTGAAGAAAAAGTTCAACAAATTTTCAAGAGATGTGTAAGTATAACATTATTTATTTAATTACATCATTCTTTTATTAACATATCATTCTTTAATTACAATATTTATATGAATTTCAGGAGAGTCTTTCCCAGTCTATACCTCCAGACGAAGATAATGATTGTAGGAGAATACCCTCATGAGCATTAGATATTCGTGAGTATTTTGGTCAGGTGAAGGGTAAGGGATTTGGAATCACTCCAACATCCTTGGAAAAAAAACAAAGACAAAATCTCCAAGCAATAAAGAACTTCAGGAGAAGTTGGAAAAGTTACAACAAGAAGTTTATGAGCTGAGAAAGGAAAAGGAAATCGATCAAGCTACAGGCTTTAAAGATACTAGTGACAAAGCTAGTATCAATGGTAACTTTGGACAAAATATACTCGAGGTAATTATATACCATCTTTATAAATTATAAAATCATGTTTATTAATTATATAACCATGTTTATTAATTATATAACCATATTTATTAAATTATAGGGCATTTCTCGGTGTCAACTATATTTGTCGACACCGACTTATCGGATGGTTGGCAAGGGAAAAGTGTATAATATTTCGGGAGAAATGCTTAACCATAGACCGCTCCCAGAGGGATCTTTGAAAGTATCGGTCGATGTCGTTTTAGAGGGGGGTGCGTTGTTACCACTACCGGGCGATGTGGCGGATGCAACATTGGTGGCAGATGCAATAAGATCGTTTGTTGCATGGCCGTCAAGCCTCGTTTGCGTAGATAATGAGGTATGCTTAAAATTGTTTACTATTCAATTTTTTTATGGCAATTATACTTACATTTTGTTTACATGGTAATGTTAGACTCCCACAAAATCCATTCCAAGAGATAAGGGGATTAGGCGGGATACCGAGTCAATTGCATCAATTGAGGTAACACAATTATATGACATTTATGCTATGAGAAATGCTAATTTGTGATTTTATACTTCCCCTAACTAATTATATGATAACTAGATTCATGCTAAAGAGACTGCACAACTCAGTAGGGGTAAGGCGCCTGAAATTAGCAACATTTCCACAAAAAAAGAATGTTGCTAAGAAGATTGTGGCTAGCAAAAAAACTACTGCTCAGTTCAGGTCATGCCTTCAGACATATTTAGGAATTACATATATTCCGGATGGTGGTACCTGCCTTATACCTATGAGTGCAGACATCCTTGGTTTTGAATATCTTGAAGCAATTGGTAGAGAGGATATGGAGCAATTTTTTAGGCATTTGGAATTAGGCCTCGATGTTATCGGTATATACATCAAGTATACTCTGATCAACTTTGTTTAATTAAATGAACAATTTAATCCCTCATTTAAATGAATATAGTATAATGTTAATCATGTTTTTATTTAAGGTTTATGTATGAAAATATTGTGCGCCCGTGTGGATTAGAAGCAAGATTTGGCTTCTTAGCTCCCAACACTATCAATTCAGGGTTGATTGTAACGAGACTAGATGATGTCATATCATATGTACTAGGTTTATTCGTGGCTAGTAAATATACTGAGAAGTTGTTCTTTTTGCCATATAATACTGGCAACGGGTTAGATTTTCATCCTAACTTGATCTATTATAATTTTCCGTTTTTGGCCATTGTTTAATCTTTGTTTAATCTTACAATGGACACTGGTTATTGGTTGCGATTAATCCTATGAGAGAAACTGTGTATTATCTGAACTCGTTATACAATGATTGGTCAACATATCCAGATTTGAAACAGATGATTGACACGTAAGTGTTTCGTTCCCAAAGAGATCTTCAAGATGATGTTTATGTTTATGTTTATGTTTATGTTTATGTTTATGGTCAACATATCTGGATTTGTGTTTATGTTTATGATTCTATGTGAGATTGTTCTAAACAGTCGTTTATATTTTATTATAACATTCTACTTGCTTTTCGCTCACAACGAGATATTCAAGTACCAAAAAGTATTGCCAACAACGTTACATGGATCAGAGTGGAGATACATTTTCACAAAGAGATATTCAGTTTTGATTACATTAGTGATGATACTTGATAAAACAATTTAAGGGGTATATCCTGATATATATTCGTATTTTCTTTCCATGTGTAGTGTCATCTCCAGCGTAACGGTATAGATTGTGGCTATTTTATGTTGAGGTTTATGAAAGAAACTATTATTTTGGATCGATTAGAGATTCCATCCACAGTGTAGATTTCTAACTTAGGAATTACATACTATTTTCATATTTTGTGTTTCTCATAAAATGACATATTGTTTTAACTAAATCACATACTATGTTATATTATTATATATGTAGTACTTTGACGAATTCAATTGTGCACATTACTCAAAAGATCAATTGGATGAACTTATGGAGGAATGGTGTCAATTCATTATCGGGTTGAGAATTTTATAAGCTAAGGTATATTGTCTTATTTCCTTTGATGAGAACTTTCTAGTTTTGAGTATAAATTAAATTCGAATAAAGTGCAACGTTAATATTACCATGTTATGAATTTCGATCATTTGGTTTTTTTTCCAGGTTTATAAGTACATGTGTAGAAGATAGAGCTAAGATATTCATGTTGTTGTTGTTTCATTAGAATTCTCGAAGATAGAAAGATGTATAGATGTAAATTTAATTTTGAATATTTTAGGCATTTTAACTTGTAGAATTTTAACTTGTATCATAAATTTTGTAATTGTTGTTGTCTATATCATCAATTTATATATATGTGCAATTTTTATATATGTATATTTTATTGGAATGAAGCTACCAAATATGGTGCATAAAAGATAATTCTGAAAATCTGGATCAAAATATTGGAATGAAGCTACCAAATATTGGAATGAAGCTACCAAATATGATAATTTTTTTTATTAAAATAGATAATTTATTTAAAAAAATGTGAACAATAGACAGCGCTTTAGGAGAAAAGCGCTGTAAAAACTTTAAAAAAAAAGCGCTGCCTAAAGTCTGAAAGCGCTGTCTAAAGTGGGGGAATAGACAGCGCTTTCAAAGGAAAGCGCTATCTAAAGCCTATCTGGAAAAAATTACAAAGCACTGTCTAAAGCAGAAGCGCTGCTAAAGGGGTATATAAAAAAGCATTGTCTATTCTAAAAGTGCTGTCTAAAGTAGGCATAAGACATCGCTTTTACATTCTAAAAAAGCGTTGTCTTTTCTTTTAGCAGCGCTGCTTTAGGCAGCACTTTAAAGCGCTGTTAAAAGCCTAAAAAGCACTGTCTTTTCCCTTTTTTGTAGTAGTGAATTATTATAAAGACACTTTTCAAAATCACTTTCAAAAACACAATCCAAAAACACCTCTTTGAACTATTTTCAAAACCAACACTTTGTACGCATTCTTATAGAAACGAGAATCATTACAAAGACGTTTTCAAAATAATTTCAAACCCACACCACAAAGCACATTTTCAAACAAAAGCAAGTGATCTAGCAAGCAACTAAGAGCCAGTAGATAACTACAGATGAAAAGGGTGCTAACACCTTCCCTCTTCATAACCTACCCCCCCGAACTCAAGAAATAATCTCTAAAGGTATTTCCTGTTCTTTTCAGCCTTTCCTTATTGGATAAAAGAAAAATCGGTGGCGACTCTTGCTATCTGCAACAATTATGATCAAACGCAAAACACCCAAGTCAGTTCTCCCACCGTGTTACAGTCGTATTCGGTCAGGATCATCTGCCATCTTGCTATTCTTCTGGAGAGAGCGGGCTTCTCAAAGATGTACTTGATAGGATCCATTTTAGATATCAACAAGGTAGTGTGAGTCAACATATACTGTCTTAGTCGGCGAGTTGCCCATGCCAAAGTACAACAAGTTTTCTCGATCAGTGAGTATCTTGTTTTACAGTCGGTAAACTCTTTGCTAAGGTAGTATATTGCATGCTCTTCTCGACCAGACTCGTCATGCTGCCCCAGCACACACCCCATTGAGTTCTCTAATACTGTTAAGTACATGATCATATGTCTTCCTTCAACTGGTGGCATCAAAATTGGAGGCTCTTGGAGATATTCCTTGATTTTTTCAAAGGCATACTGACAATCATCATTCCACTTCACTGCTTGATCTTTCTTCAGTAATTTGAAGATTGGCTCACAAGTAGCGGTCAGATATGAAATGAATCTGGCTATGTAGTTATGACGTCCCAAGAATCCCCTAACATCTTTCTCAGTGTGAGGAGTCGGTATTTATTGTATATATTTAACCTTTGCAGGGTCTACTTCAATGCCTTTGCCGCTGACAACAAAACCTAAGAGCTTACCGGATCTTACTCCTAAAGTGCACTTATTTAGGTTTAGCCTCAATTTGTATTTCTTCAGCCTGTCAAATAGTTTCTGTAGGCGATCATGGTGCTCTTCTTCAGTCTGAGACCAGGCTATGATCCATCAACATAGACCTCTATCTAGTGATAGATCATATCATGAAACAAAGCTACCATGGCACGTTGATAGGTTGCCCCGACGTTCTTTAGTCCAAATGGCATAACTTTGTAGCAGAACGTGCCCCACTGTGTGACAAGGGTCGTCTTCTCCATGTCCTCAAGTGCCATTTTGATCTGATTGTATCTGGAGAAACCATCCATAGAGGAGAATACTTTATGTTGTGCGGTGTTGTCAACTAGAACATAAATATGGGGAAGCGGAAAGTCATCCTTGGGGCTTGCCCTATTCAGGACTCTGTAATCCATACACATACGTACCTTATCGTCCTTCTTAGGTACTGGAACAACATTAGAGACCCATTGTGGATAGGACATGACAGCTAAGAAACTGGCATTGAACTATTTCATGACTTAACCTCGATCTTTTCGGACATATCTGGCCGCATACGACGAACCTTCTGTTTCATTGGAGGGTAGTCCTATTTTATAGGTAGGCGATGAACCACAATATCGATGTCAAGTCCCGGCATGTCTTCGTATGACCTGGAAAAAACCTCAACATAGTCATGTAGCATCTGAATTAACTGTTCCTTGACACTATGCTCCTGATTGGCACCTATCTTGACTTCTTTCTTGTCCTCTTCAGTACCCAAGTTCACTGTCTCAACTGGATCCTCATGAGGCTTTATTGCCCTTTCCTCCTATTGTAACAGTCTGGCAAGCTCTCCTAGTACCTCACAATCTTCCTCACCTTCGTCCTCGGCTTGGTTGATCGGATCTTCAAAGTCATAATGAGTGTTGTACCCCAAAATTTTCCCTCTCATTTCTCAAGGCATTTCTCACAAGGATTCTCAAAATTCAAGCTTGCACAAGTACAATTGTATTTTCCAGCATCAAATTAAAGAGGAAGCTGTTAAAAAAGGGGGAAATAGGTAAAAATAATATTTTTGACAAATTGGAGAAAAACAAGTCTTCTTCGATTCACCTCCTTCGATTGGCCTTTTGGCCTCTTTCGATGCAAACTTGGCTTGCATCCTTCGATTGAGCGTTTGCCTCTGGCACGCTGGCTTTGATTCACAAGGCAGGAGTTTCCTACATCCCACCTTTGATTGCATCTCTGGCCTCATATGATTCACAATGCAATGGCTGCCTATATGCCTGCTTCGATTGAATGTTTGATGCTTGCATGCCCGTGTTGAATGGACAAATATTTCCCACCATTCTAGCTTGCACAAGGCAAAAATCCTCCTGTAACCTTCTTCGGTTCCAAGGCAAAAAGCCTCCTTTTGGCATCCTTCGATTGCACAATTTACTTCCTTCATTCCCCTTTCATCTTGGCATCTTTGCTTCCTACATGTCTCTTTCGTTTGGGCATGTGGCTCTCTTTTGTACAAGCCTAGCATGCCTCTTTCGTTTGGGAATGTGGCTCCCTTTGTTGCAAGCTTCGTTTATACCCTTTACTTCCTGCACGCTTTCTTCGTTTGGGTGTGTGACTTTCTGCAATACAAGCTTGGGTTTACATTCTTCGTACGGGCTTGTGGTTTCCTTCAAATGCAAGTTCGTTTGACTATATGGACCTTTGGCAGGCAAGCTTTCCTTTGAGAAAAGGCCTCTTGTAGGTTTTGTTTGAAGTCACAAAGCAAGGGCCTCCTGCAATTCTCCTTTGACTCAGAAGCCTTTTGTTTTGCATGTTTACCAAACTCTCAAGGTAAAATTTCCCATTTATGCTAGCGCCCCAAAGCAAGGACCTCCTGCATGCACCCTTTCGTTTGGCCATGTGACCTCTGGCAGGCAAGCCTTCGACTGGACAAAAACACCTTCACACAAGGCTTCAATTGGAACTTTGATTCCCTTTGAATCACCATCTTTTGAACCCAACTTTGGACCCTTCGAAGCATGTTTGTTTAAAGAACTTTGAGGAAATCTCATAGCCTTACCTTACTTGGCAGGCTATGTTGCTTCCAAATCTTTACATGATCAGAGGCTTACACAAAGGTTTGAAGCTTTGTCTACTAGATAATACCATTCTTGGTTAAAATAGCAAAAGGCTGCATACCCTTTTTTCATAAAGAGTACGTTTATCACAAATTTAGCTCCCAATCTGATTTGTGTCTGAACGAAAAGTAGTGCCAGAAGCACAAATCCAATCTCCTTCCAGCAGCCCCCCACTTGTACTAGAAACTTGTGATCAACGAAAAGGGATAAAACTTGTTTCATTTTCAACCAAACCATGGTTTGTTATCCTACAAACCTGGTTACTTCAAACACTTTCAGCCTTTTCTCTATATATAGAGAAACATTTACAAGCTGAAATGGGACTTTTGGGGGTGGAACGAATCTTCAATCATCAGACTCTCCAAAACTCTCAAGAAAAAAACTCAAACACTCTAAAACACTTAAACACATATTCAAACCCAGAATCCAGAAGAAACACGAAACTTGTTTTTTCTTTACCCTTCAATTCCATAAGAAACACTACACCTTTTTCCTTGGCCCTTCAAATCTAAAGAAATACAATCCTTATTTTATTTTTCTCTTTCGAATCTGAAACCATCCTTCACATCTCCTGACCTTCGAATCCAGCACTAAAGGCATAACCCATGTTCCTCCCTTGGAATCCATAAACACTCAGGGAAGCCACTCAAGGTCCAGCACACGTTCCAGCTTCAAGCAAGGTAGGTCACTCTTAACCTTGAACCTTTTGTTTCTAGCATAACATGTGAATAGTCTTCCCTTTCGTTTCAAAAACATGTACATAACATTTTTCTTCTTTTCGTATCCATCTTTTCACTTTGTTTTCATTAATACTCTTATGAGTTATTTTCTTTGTTTATTAAAATATGCTTTAAGAACTAACTTGGCCATAATACAATGCTAGCATGGCTTCAGGCCATGTTTCTATTTAATATCTCAAACGAAAGAAATAGGAGGAAGGAAGTATGAAACGAAGCCTTAGGCTTCCACACTGACTTCCAAGCCCCAATCAAAGGAGGCAGCAAGGGACTTAAGGTAAAGAGTGAACTGCTTCACAGTCCAAACGAAGGAGCCAGAAGGGAGAAATGAAAGGTGTCCACACTGACTCCCTGGCGCAATCGAAAGGCACACCCACACTGACTTTCAGGCCCCAGTCGAAGGAAGCAAAAAGACAGACTGCACCGCATGCTGACTCTAGGCCCAATCGAAAGGCACGCCCACACTGACTTCTAGGCCCCAGCCGAAGGAAGCAGAAAGGCAGATTACATCTCATGCAGATTACAAGCCCAATCGAAAGGCACGCCTTCACTAAATCTAAGCCAAATCGAAGGGAGCCAGAGAAGCAGAATTGATGGGTTCTGCTACCCAAATCGAAAAGTCCATTTTCCTTTCTTTATTTTATTTTATCTTTATATTTTCTTGCTATTCAATATGGTTGTAATAGTGTAGGATTTATTTTTCTACATTTTTATTGCTTTTTATACAAATGTTAGTAATTAGGATATATGGAAAGATAAAAAACAACAAGTAGATAACCTAAAGTTCAAAGACAAAATGCATACAAATCAAACACACTATTCACACATACACCCCTAGGATAATCTCACTTGTTTCCTCGGAGAAATAGTCATGTCCCTCGAATATGGGCGTTTTAGCCAAGACCCTTGATAAAAGATCGTAGTCCCTCGATGACCCTCAATGTTGCCTTTGATAAACGATCTAGTCCCTAAATGACATTGCTAAAACGTCTCATAGGTTGCCTTCTATGACTATACAAACGTCTCACGCCCGTCCCTTCACATCCAATGATGGGGCTTCTTACCAAATCAACGGTAAGATAACAACATCTAAAGGACGAGGAAAAGAACATTAAGAGCTTTTGAGTAGGTAGGATACTCCTAGTTGCTCGCTTGCTCATAACAAAAACATTTTATACACCAACACTTTCATTTTGAAACATTTTCAAAAGACAAAGGTTTTTGTACGTGTTCTTATAGAAACGAGAGCCATTACAAAAACACTTTTCAAAATCACTTTCAAAAACACATTCCACAAACACCTCTTTGAATTATTTTCAAAACCAACACTTTGTACGCGTTCTTATAGAAACGAGAACCATTACAAATACGTTTTAAAAATAATTTCAAAACTCACACCACAAGCACATTTTCAAACAAAAAGCAAGTGATCTAGCAAGCAACTAAGAGCTCCAGATAACTATGGATGAAAAGGGTTCTAATACCTTCCCTTTTTATAACTTACCCCCCGAACTCAAGAAAATAATCTCAAAGGTCTTTCCTATTCTTTTCACCCTTTCCTTATTGGATAAAAGAAAATTCAGTGGCGACTCTTTCTATCTGCAACAATTGCGATCAAATGCAAAACACCCAAGTCAGTTCTCCCACCGTATTACAATGAGAGATAGCAGAACCGTTATCAATGGGATCTAGAATGGATGTGAATCTGCAGTTTGATATGTGAGTGTGTGTAAGAGCATAGTTGTATATTTTTGATAAATTAAAGAGGCAGAAAAGAAAAACAAAGAGTGTAAAATTTGTATGTGAAACGTCCAATGTTTTATTGATGACATATGAAAATGAATTAATGACCCTCACAAATAGACCATTGTGCCTCGGGTAAGACACAAGGCTGTAATGTTTCAATTGTTCAAATATTACATTTCCTTAAAACAAAAAGACAAATTACTCTTGAATAAAAGTAATGGGCACAAAGTCTTTAGCCTCCTAATTGCTGAGTTCACCACTGATGGTTGGGAAAATCCACTTGTCTAAGTCATAATCACTATCGTTGTCTTCCAGGGCATTGAATCCATGGTTGTTGATCCGTAAAGGTGGTCCCCCGGTGCGAGCACGACGAACATCTCTCTGGGGTCCTGAAGTAAACCCCAAACCAATTTTGTCAAATTTATAGGGAATATCCGGAAGTTGGCCCCAAATTATACTCCCACCTTCTTCAACTAATGCTTTAGCATCCTTGAGAGAAGCCATCTTCAGCAGAGGCCTAGTAATCTTTGGAACACTAGCAGTGGTCTTGGTTGCAGCAGCGGTCTATGGAACCTCTTCAAAGTTCTGACAGGAGGTCTCAATGAACTCTCCGTCCATTTCAACGTACCTGAAAGAGTTTAGGTGGCTCACCATGTACTCCTCCTTCCCATAAACTGTGATAATCTTCCTATTGACTGGGTACTTCAGCATCTGATGTAGGGTGGAAGTCACAACACCAGCCCCATGGATCCAGGATCGACCCAATAAACAGGAGTAAGATGGGTGAATGTCCATCACATAGAAAGTGGAATTAAAAGTTTGAGTACCAACTTTGATAGGGATGTCCACTTCCCTATGCACCATTCTTTTAGAACCGTCGAAGGCCCTCACCATAATAATACTGGGCTTTAGTGTGAGCCCGTCGCAATCCAACCTGTCTAGAGCATTCTTAGGTAAGACATTCAGTGATGAACCTGTATCTACCAAAACAAGGGCTAATGTAGTGCCCCTGCACTCAATAGAGACATGTAGGGCATCATTGTGTTTCCTTCGCTTGGGAGTTAGGTCTACATCAGATAATCCCGAGCCATTGTCAGCTGTCAAACTAGCCACACAACTCTCAAATTGATCAGTGGAGGTCTCTTGAGGCATGTGGGCATACTTCAGGAATTTTACTAAAGCCTTGGCATGGGCTTCAGAGCACAGCAGTAGGGCCATCATTGAAATTTTTGAAGGGATATTCCCCAATTGCTCTATGACATTGTAATCACTTTTCTTGATTATTTTCAATATCTCTTCCATCTCATTTTTAGAAGCCCCAGGAATGGCTTCTGGATGTGCCTTCGTTCGGACAAGCTCAGCCAATACCTCTTTGCCCTGACTCTCGGTAGAATCGGTAGCAGGGATAATAATAGAACTAACAGCAAGAGTAGCCATGGGAATACTGACAGGAGCAACAGCAGGAATAATCACCGGAGTAGTAATGGGAGTATTAACAAGAGCAACAACATGGATGATCATAGGAGTAGAAACAGTTTTTGGAGAGATCTCGAGAGAGAAAATTCTTCCGCTTCTTGTTATCTTACTGGTCCTGGTGATATTGGCAACGTCGGGATCAGTACCTTTAACAAATTTGTCTTTAATAGCCAACAGGTCTTGCTTGACGCAATGGTAATAGACGTCAGCCCCATAATTCTAGGGAACAACTTTATCCGAGGAATATGTTATAGGTCTAGGAAAAGTAATTATCAACAGAGAAACTTTTGGAACAAATGGAATCCTGACAGGTCTTTTGGAGGAGACCTTGGGAGGATTGGCAGAAATGGTAATGATAGAAACATCTTTATACGGAACACTTGTAACTGGAGTCTTCTCAAATAGAATTTCTTTATCATCCATCAGGTGTTGAACACCTTCTTTCAACAAATGGAAACCATTAGGTAGAGACAAACATAAGTGGAAACCTTCACCATAACCTAGAAATAAATCGGCTTGCAAGAGATTCTTTTTAACAGTCAGGAGGGGAGTAGCTAGTTCATCAACAGAAGCAACAAACATGTCATCATCAATAGAATTAACACCATGGTCGTGCTTGGGCATAGGGGAAGTTATAACATTAGGATTCTCAGGAGCATCGAATTTAATCTCCTTTTCAATCAAATCCTTCACCTTGTTCTTCAAATCCTAACAATCGTTTGTATCATGGCCTGGACTTTCAGAATGGTAGGCACACCGAGCACTTGAATTGTAGCGAGGAGATGCAGTGTTGGGATATTGGGAGCCTCTCTTAGGGTAACCAAATTGGATTTCAGCAAATGTGGCAAAACTTGAGACAAGGTCATATTAATCTAGGTAAACAGTCTCATGGGTTGATCTGTTCTGGACTGATTGTTCTGTTGTTGAGTAGCTGTAGGTTTGGATATCATTACAGCTTCCACTGTTGGACGACGTTCGGTTCTACCCTGACTTCTCTGGTTGTAAGCAACACTAACCTCTTTCTTTCCCATGAGAGGCCTCTTTCCTGCACTTGAAGAGAAATCTCTTTGAATCTTACCACTTTTAATACCAGCTTCCATTCTTTCTCCTGTCAAGACCAGCTCAATAAACCTAGCTGAAGAGCTTCCAATCATATGGTTGAAAAACGGACCAGATAAAGTACCCAAGAACATGTCTACCAGCTCCCGATCAGACAGAGTAGGCTGGACTCTTCCTGCAAGGTCTCTCCATTTCTAGGCATAATCTTTAAATCCCTCACTAGAACCCATAGACATGCTCTAAAGTTATGTACGGGTTAGAGCAAGGTTAACATTATATTGGTACTACTTGTAGAAAGCAGCAGCCAGATCTTCCCAGTTACGGATGTTGGTTCCCTCCAGTTGATAGAACCACTCTAATTGAGTCCCTGATAGACTGTCTTGAAAGAAATGCACCCACAAATTCATGTCAACAGTATGCAGCTGGATCTTCCTAACATAAGATCTGAGATTCAGCTTAGGACATGGGACCCCGCCATATTTAGCAAATGCGGGAACTTTGAACTTTTGCAGGTTAACCACTCCATAAACCAACCTTAGCTCTTCGAAATCCAGGCCAGGTACCCTCTGAACATCCATGGTGTTGAGACGGTCTTCCAGTTGTTTATAGTTATCATCAGTTGGAGGGTATTGTTCCTCGGTGTAATCAGCCTCATCTTCTTCAGACTACCTTGTACTGTGGTTTTCTTCTCTTGGCTCTCCTTCCTGATTGTCTCTCTATTTTGACAGAGTTGCGAGCTCTGAAACTTGCCTCACTGGTCCTTTGAACCTTCTTCCCATATTCATAACACCCACTGGCCTTTTTTTCTTCTTCTTGTCCTTGAGAATCAGAGCTTTCAAATCTTCTTGTCCCTTAGCCAGATTCAGGAACATTTCTTGGAATTGGGCATTCTGTGCCTGAAGCTCCCTAACTGTTTGTTCAAGAGCCATTACTGAAATAAACAACGAAGAAGATAAGAAGCATGTCCTGCAACCTGTTTATGCAATGATATGTATGACATATGTATGCTATGTTTTCAAGGATTTTTAAGACTTAAATTTTCTTAGCCAAAGGGAAAACAAACGTTAATTGCATTAAGAATTTTAATTTTTTACAATGATGCCTCTTGGGCTTACAAAAGAATTAACAAAGCAAAAATGAACTCTCAAAGCAAAAAAGGACTCAAGCTTTCCACGGGCGCATCCTCTTTGGTGTAATGTAGGCATTTATACTCTTCTCTTCGTGAAGTAGCCTGGTGAGCTCTAAAACTTTCTTCTTGTTGGCGTAGAATTGGGTTTCAAAGGTATCCCGTTCCTCTTTGAGTTAAATCCAGGATTTTTGTAACTCCTCGAAATTAGTCGGCATGTCAGGATGAAGAACAATGTAAGGAGTGTCTCCCTCAGCAACTGGCTCCATGATGATGGGTAGAATGGCCTCATAAGGCATCCTGAGACTTTGAGCACGGGCTCATACCCACTTAAGCTAAGGCTCCAAAGGAATGGATTTCTTATACCCCAGTGGTTTGCTATCAACTTTGTTCACCATGCCCTAAGCTCTTATGAACCTCTGACGATAAACCTGGACATCATTCTCATAGTCGAATATGATTCCTTGGACAAGTGTATCATAAGGATCATCCCTCCTAGCATAAACAAACTATCACAACACCAAACAAGGATTATAAGTGATTCCTCTCCTAATGCCTAGGAGAGGGACATTAGGGAATTCCCCACAGCGGTCAATAATGGTAACATTCTCCAAGGATCACAGACACCAATGAATGTCCGAATGTGTGAGGGACATCAACCTATTAGACTATCTCAAGCCCTTCTCATTCTTCAACACAGATCAAGGAAGGTTTTAAATAAACCACCTAGCCAATAGAGGAGTGCAACACAGAAGGGTCCCTCTTCTTTTTAAAGTGCGGGTATGCAGAGAGTGTAGAATGTCTCCAAGTAAAATAAGCATCAGATTATGAGACAGAAAAACCTTGATCGTATTCACATCTATGAGTTAGTATGGATTAGGAAATAGTACTATCACATAGATTAAAAGGGCCAACACTTCTTCAAAAGCTTGTAAATCCAGGGTATCCCAAAAATGGTAAGCCTTCTCAAATAGAAACTTAGCTAGAAACCTTTTGACGCCTCTTCTCATTTCCCAAATTGCCACTAAATCGGACCGTTGTAAAGACAGAGCATGAGAAATATTTTCAGGTTTTGGGTCTCTTTCCATACCATTGAAGGAAAATTGATCAAGAATGGGCACCCCCAATAACTGAGAAAACTCCTCCATGGTAGGCACCAATTGGTAATCATGAAAGGTGAAGCAGTGATGTAAAGGATCAAAGAACTAAAAGAGCACCTTCAACATTTCTTTATTAGGGCATGAGGTGACCAAATTTATAAGTCGACCATGTCTTTCAGTGAATGGAGAGCTCTCAGGAACCCTTTATTCTAATTCCTTGAGTTGAGGAGTGTGATGCGGTGGGAGAACTGACTTGAGGTTTTGCGTTTGTGTTTGCAAATGTTTCGGTTTAGCAAGAGTCGCCACCGACTTTTTATTTATCCAAAGGAAAGGTCAAAAAGCACAGGAAAGACCTTTGAGATGTTTTCTTGGGTTCGGGGGGTAGATTATGAAAAGGGAAGGTGTTAGCACCCTTTTCATCCATGGTTTTCCATGGGCTCTTAGTTACTTGTTTTAGATCACTTGCTTTTGCTTTTCAATTGTTTGAAATGGTGCTTCTGTGTGTGGTTTTGAAAATATTTTGAAAAGAGGCCTTTGTCTAGGCAACCTTTGTAATGATTCTTGTTTGAATATATACAAAGGTGTTTGTCTTTTGAAAAATGTTTCAATGTTTGAAAGTTTGTTGGGAAATGTTTTGAAATTGTGTTGTGTTTTTGAAAATAGCAAGGATGTTTGCAAATTTGATCAAGTAACTAGGATTTGTCTACCCTACTCAAAGATATTTCCTATACATTTTTAACCCTTTGACATTGTTGTTTTACCATTGCATTTGGTAAACAACCTTGTGTTTGGATGTTAAACGGGATAAGTGTGGGTCATCGTATGGCCATGATAACAATGTTCCCAAGTATCTTAGAAAGCTTTTTGTTTGAGGGACTAGATCATTTTTGTATAGGCAACCAAGATAGCGTCATCGAGGGACTATGATCTTTTTGTTTTTGTTTGATTTTGCCAAGATATCTAGCATGAATACCATGGCCATGTTAAAGGCAACAAGTGGGTGAAACCCTAGGGGTGCTTGTGTGTAATGTGTTATCATTTTCATGCATTTTTGTCTTGTATTAGTCATGTTATTTGTTTTGATTTTTGGTTATCATACAAACCCTAATCTTTCTAACATGCATATTTGAAAGCAATAAAGTGCGTAAAAGTAAATCTACGACTATTACAACATTGATATGGGGAGGGGGATACAAGTTTGAATAGGGGGATATTTGCAAGAAAATAAAACCCTAAGTCAACTATTACAACCAAATTGAACTCATTGTACAAAATAAATAAATTGACAATATTTAAATATGCAAATAAATATAAATATGCAAAATGATTTTTTTGTATTTATTTTATGTATGTAAAATAAATTATTTAATGTATCAAAAATAAGAAAAATATTAATGATTATTTTTGTATTAATATTATTTATTTATGTACAAGAAAATAAAATAAAATATATACAAAATGTTAAAAAATAAAAATATGTGAGAAAATATTATTTTGTATGTATAAATAATAAAATAAAAATATGTAAGTATTTTTAGTTTTATTTACAAATTTATTTAAGAAAATAAAAGTATATATTATTTTTTAACTATTCTTATGCCAAAATAATAAAAAATAATAATAAAATAAAATGTGAAATTTTAAGAAAATATTTTTTGGTAATTTTTATTTGGAGAAAATAAATAAAAGTCAGAAAATAAAAAAAGAAAATACAAAAATATGCAAAATAATGAAAATGGGCCCGGGGGTGTAAACAGCAAGCTAGGGGGTGCAAACAGTCATGCCAAGCCCAGCCCAGCCTAGATGGCCTTCATCCCTGACCTTGTGACAAGAAAAAATGCGCGCCCTGTATTCAAAACTGGAAATCCTGCATTTGTGCTTAAAAACAAAAACTTGCAACATGAAAGTTATAGAGTATGATCACACGATTCTAACCATGTAAAAAACTTAATCTAACTCTCAAAGACCAGAGAGAATTTCTCTGGCTCTAATTTCTAACCTAGTTTTTTCAGAAAGTTTATCATTCAAATTCTCCCAGCTCAGTTAACTTAAATGAATTCAATGCATATGTACAGATCAAGGACAATGAGGACTACATTTTTTATTCACAAACCTAAGCCTAATGATTCCTAAATAAAGAGATAGAAGTTTGAACTTTACCTGTTTTAGTCAAGCTCGAGTATGGCAATGCAGCAAGTTTCAGTGAGGCCTGAGGTTCTTTTGAGCTTGCTTGATGTTCCTTTGAGCTTTCCCAATGCTTAGTTTGCTTTGAACTTGCTTGAATCTCTCTATGGAACTCAACCTGCAAAGTCAGAATTCAAAAATGGTGAAGCTTGAAAACAAGGTTACAGTTGCTGGCCAATGGTTAGGATAGCTTAGGTGTGTTGTATGGAGTGTGTTGGAAGAGGTTTGGGGCAAAACGCACGAGGCAATGTGAAGATGGAGGTGAAACTGCAAAACTTGCCCTGTTTTGCAAGAACTTGGTGCTTTGATGTTCAAGGGTATTTGAGAGGTTGCTAGCTCGTGTTTCTGACCTTAGGCAATGTGTAAAAGTTGTTTGAAATGTTTTTCAAAGCTTGGTTATAACAGATACAAGAGTTGTGGTGTTTTTGCAAGTTGACTTGCTTTTGAAGAAAAGGTGATTTTGACAATGCTATGGCATGTACAAGCTAGCTCCAAGCATGCTGATAGTTGGTGTACCTTTGCCTAAGTTTGTGGAGTTGGTTTGCTGCAAAGGATTGGGTTCACAGCTCAAGAGAAACAAAATTGCATAAAGCAACCTTTATCAAAGTGGCAATGCTACCTTTTTGCCAAAAATGGATTAATCCTTTGTATAATGCTTCATTGATTAGAACAATGTCTCTAACCAATGTGTTTGCATTCAATTTTTGAGTGTGGAAGGGTTTAAGGACCTATAAACCAAGTACAAGCATGGTTGGACAAAAATTGCAACTTGTAGCAACATGAAAAATGCCATGGATCAAAGTGATATTTTGCCATTTTCAAACCTTCGATTCTCCCTAACCATAAATGATTTTGGAGACTTCTTGGACATTTTGGAAAGCTTGAAACATTCTATACAATCCATCTTTGAAATTCATTTTGAGATTCCAATGGGAACTAGGTGAAAAATTGCCATGAAGATAGGTCAAAATCCTGCCTAAACTAGGACAAAATTTCACTAAATTAAAAGTTTCATGGACCCTTGTTCACAAAATCATAACTTGAGATCCAAGCATCTTTTGGGAAAACATTGTTATTCAAAGTTGTAGATTTTGTGGAGGACTACAACTTTAATGTTGGAATTTTTGTTTGAATCTAATTGCATCATGGTGAAAAAGTTGGGCAAAGTTGGGAAAAAATAAGACATTTTCATAGCTTAGAAAATTTCTAAGTTATGAAAATTTTCCATTTTAAACCCTAATTTTCAAAATTAGGTTTCTTGATGAACAAGTTTCATGTTTTGACGCATCTTGATGAAAAATGACCCTTGGCACTTGATTTTGACCAAAAAGTCAAAGTTTGACTTTTCAGTATACAGTTGATTTTTGATCTGTTGACTGGAAAATTCATCTGTCAATCCAATGCATTTGAGATCTTTTAAACCTTGTGATTAGGTCAAGATGATGCCATTGAGTCCTTGAATCCATGCTTGAACCAAATTTGACAATGGCTAGGTGAAAAATCAGAAATTGTCCTTCTGCAGTTAAAACCCTAAAAATGACCATTTTGCCCTTTTGATGATCTGATCAAATTTCTTGAGGAGTTGTGGTCCAAACTTGATCAAATGGTTCATATGAGCCTATAATGTTGATTTGGATAAAAAATTATGAGGTTTGACTGTAAATTGGCCACAGTTAACTTTTTCCCCAATACAGCTGATTTCTAGGTCAATTGATCAATTGACTGGGCAAAAATTTGATTCAAAGCTAGAAACTTGGTAGGGGCAATCTTATAAGTCCAACATGAAGTATGAAAGTCACATTGAGCATTGGAAGTCCAAAATTCCTTGTGCAATCTCAAACCCTAATTTTAGGTCATCAGTGCAAGGAGATGTCTTGAGCAGAGCAAACCCTAATCCTGTCTGGAGTCCAAAGAGTCTTGTGAGGGGAAATCTTGATAAAATGAGAGGGAAAATTTTGGGGTACAACAAGGAGGTACCCTTATGAGGTTGACTTTGATATTATTCCTACGAGTGGATGCCATGTCCTATAAAACAACACAAAGATAAGTCCTAAAAATCCTTGAAATAGTTAGTATGATATGCCATGTGATGATGTTATGATTATGCTAGGAAAACATAAATATAGCAAGCACAAGCAAATCACACAAAGACCTTAGGTTTGAAGCTTGCATGGGTTTTAAGGTAAGTACCCTCTTGAAGTTTAGTTGGTTCAACCTGTCCTAGAAAGTAATCGGGTTCTAAGTGATCTCATTATCGCTGATCTTTCTCATAAGTTTCGTTCTAATCGGCAACTGACTTGCCACCAAACAAAACTCTGTAGTCAAATCTCAATGAGTGTAGTATCGAGTATCAACCGACTTTGGGCTACACCAAAGACGGCTATCTCACTACTTCCTACTGGCCAAGTTGTTCAATTAAAGGTTCTAAGGTCAGTTGATGCTTCATGACACCATGCAGCGGCCCCGTATTATCCTTGACTACTTAAGGGCTACCAGTACCAACCAAAGTGTCACATCAATGTAGATATCGTTTCAACCGTGTCGATATACCCTGTACAGTCTCCACGATCTATTGCTACTTACCTAAAAGGTGTCTCAGATTCGGGTGTAGGATCTTAGCAACCCAAACAAAGCCCTCAAAAGTAAAGCAAACAAAGCATAGAAGGTAAAGCGATTTACAATGAACTGGACTCTAAGGTAACCCCCCTTTTTATAAGTCCCCAGCAGAGTCGCCATTTATGTGTGGTGGCAGAATTGACTGTTAATACTTGTTTTGCATTTATGTTCGCAAATGTTGTAGTAAGCAAGAGTCGCCACCGACTTTTCTTTTATCCAAATTAAGGAAAGGGTGAAAAGAACGGAAAAAGGCCTTTTCGAGAATTTTCTGAGTAAGGGGGGTAGATTATGGAAAGGGAAGGTGTTTGCACCTATTTCATCTGTAGTTATCTACGGACTCTTAGATGTTAGCTCATCTTTTGAAAAATGCTTGTGCTTTGTGTGTTTTGAAAAATGTTTTGAAATGACTTAGTGTGGCGATTCGCTTTATGATAACTCTTGTATCAGTCCTCAAGAGTGTTGACAAATCAAATGTCTTTGAAATTTGTTTTTGAAATGTGTAAGTGTGAAAATTTTATTTTATTTGAGCAATCATCTAACAGTTATGTACTTGTACTCGAAAAGGTTTATTTTTTTCCTCCTATCCTTTAGACGGTGCTATCCTACTATTCGTGAGTAGGTAGCCCTATCGTTGGATGTTTGAGGGACATTCAAAGGGACGTTACGGCCACGAAGGTAACTTGGCAAGGAATTTTAGTAACTGTCCTAAAGTTCTAAGATCACTTTTAACCGAGGCAACGTCGAGACGATCATCGAGGGACTTATGATCTTTCAAACTAGAGGACAACCACTAAAACTTCTCACATTTCGAGAATTGTGACCGTTTTCCGAAGGCAACCGAAGTGGGGTACCCTAGAGGTGTATATGTGCATGGTGTGTTATGTTCAGTTATTTTAGTCTTGTGTTAAGTTTGCTAGCATTTGATTTTAGTCTTTTCATACAAACCTAATTACTAACAGCCAATATTTAGCAGAAATTTAAAGTGCGGGAATTTAAATCTACGCTATTATAGTGCTTTTGGGAGGAGGTATTTACATGTTCAATTGGGGAAAAAATAAAGAAAGCGATAAAGTCCTATTTTAATCTATTACATACTGTCAGCAGGTACATTATCATAAAAAATGCGAGAACAAAATAATGTGCGTGAAATAAAGAAACGTCTAAGAAATCCTAAGGATTTGGCTAAGTAAAATAAAATCTTTTTTTTTTGTTTTATTTATTTAAAAAAATACTTAAATTAAATTAAATGAGAAAGAAAACTAAATCCTAATTAATTAGATAAGAGAAAAATAATTGTTAATTAATAAAACTAATTCTCCTATTTTTTGTGTTTTTATTAAGAAAATATTTGAATGAAATAAATCTAAGTCTAATTGATTTTAAACTAATAAAATAATGTATAAATAATTAATTAAATTAATTTACAGAACAAAAATTAATTTAAGAAAAACCTAAGTCTATTATTATTTTTTATTTATATTATGATTTTGTTAAAAAAAAGTTATTAGAAGAAATAAATAATAAAACAAATAAAAATAAAGAAAAAGCAAATTGGGCCTGGAGATAATTATTAAACAGGGGGTGCGCTTGGAATTTTTGTTAGGCCCAAAAGCTTGAGTCCAACGTCCCAATAATGATCCATTAAGCACCACCCTTGGAGTTGCAGGGGGGAAACGCATCCCAGGATGGTCAGATTTCTTTGCATCACATCAGAAGGCTCAAACATGAAGGTATATGGTGAACGCTTAAGTGTACAATGCACTAAATCCTGCAAAGAAATGTTAGGAAATGTAAAATGCTGGACCTGGGATTCGAACCCATGTTATTTGCCTTTTGCACGCACGCCTTTACCAACTGAGTTTCCATTTCATTCGTGTATTATAACAAGTGCATAGTATTATATATAAAAACAAAATCAAATATATTAAAAATTAAAAAACGCGCGCTGATGAAATTCAAAGGAACTAATCAGATAGCACAAAAATGCCACGCCTTCTCCCAAACAGAGTCAGAGGAGTCAACGACGCCAGATTAGACCTCTAGTTGTCTTGTCTGGCCGATCAAAATGGTAAACCTGCAAAATAAGTTAAATCAAAACGCGCAAAAGACCCTATCTCACTTAAAATTTCCTTCTGATCACGAATCTGGCCTTAGATTGGCCAGAAAACTCCTATATCATGAGTTATGAATCTGAAACTCTAGCACGACATGGACATGGCAAAACGTGATTCAAGGTCCTAGCTTCTTGTGTAGTATGTTATAATATCAACAAACAACTATAATAATATGGATATGTGAGGAGAATCAATTTATATTACATGTAAAGAAAGTTTGAGATTATCAAAACTACCAAAACTGAATGGTGATGATCTGCCTGATCTGAGTGTGGAATCGTGCGCTAGAGGTTTGGATTAAGTTCCTGGAAGCCTCGGGGAGATGTTTGAATCCTTGGTTTGGACTGAGGAGGTCTTGAAATGGGTGTTGGAAATTTGACAACTTTGAATTATTTTTTGTGATTTTGTGTAGCTATCTTAGGCAATGGTATGCGTGCATGAGGCTTGCAAATGCCACCCTTTTATAGAGAAGATGGAAGGGACAAGGTAGGATGGAAATAAGCATGCTCAATAATGTTCTTTAAGAGCCATAAAAAATATTTGAAACTTTGCCAAAGGTGTGGAATTCTTGTCTCTTTTTGAATTTGAATGAACATGGACACAAATGAATTTCGAATGCTCTCCTTCAATTGACTTTGATTTCCTCCTTCAAATGTCCTAGAGTCTTATCATTGGGGCTTCTTCTATTGAGCTCATATTCAGCTAGACCTAACGAAAAATCTTTCCAGGCTAATCGAAGCTTCCTTTAGTAAGAGCTTGTGCAAGAAACTTGAGTATGGCAATATGTGGGATTTTGGGCAGGCCAGCATCTTTGCATATTTCTCTTTCGTTTTGGCCAACTAGATCTAATCTTTGACCAAACTCCTTTATTTCAGACAATACTAAGTGTCCTTCAAATGGCTTTAGATTGGACCCGTCTATTTTCCTTATGTAACACCCCAATTCTACCTCGCATTTATAAATGTAAATCAGAGTTATAAAATTCATACAACTGAATCAGGATGCCACAAATTCAACTTAAAAACCATTGCATTCAACAAGTATACATAACACTTTTAAAACTTTGGATGAACCAACAGCAAAGTAAATTAATCTCTTAATTTAACAACTTGAACAACTACGCAGCGGAATCATAATAACATCCTTGTCCAACATTACAACAACTTCAAAATAAAACATGCTTAGCAACAATCAAATTAAAGTTCAAAAACTGGAACAACAATAAATAAAAGCAACAAGTGTTCATCCCCCCAAGTGTTACGTATCAGAGCAATGACACTAACTCGAACTACTGATGGTATACCACCTTCACTCTGGATTACCTGCACGTTACAAACGTAAGGGTAACATTTAAACAGAAGGGGTGAGATGTCTAACAATATAATAAAACATATGATAAATAATATATTAGATCAGATCATATAATATCACCACTTCAAATCTTATAAACAACAATAATCACAAGGGAACATCAACAATATACAACATTTACTGCATAAATACACAACTTCCTTATGCAATCTTATAATGCGACTCAATACGATGCAAATGCATGTGGTACCATTGGAGAAAAACTCTCATATTAAAATAATTGCCAATAAATAGAGGCATCAACAAGGCATAATCCTTCATCTTAATTTTCGCCAATACAGTCCATCTTAACGAGCATCAGCTCCATCTTGATATGTAATGTATGCGACACAATCATGAATGTAGTAAAAACAACCACAACTAACAACATCTCAACGCAAATCATCATTGGCCAGAAGCCTACAACTCAGTAGCTGCCAATAATTAGAGACATCTCATCATAATTCATCAACACAATTGATCATCATAATTCCTTCACGTAAAGCCACAACAACTCAATCATAACCACAACACAACAGCAAGTCAACAACCATTCAACATTGGCCATAGGCCTACAACATAATATCGCCCATAATTATTCAGACAATTCTCGACTATGCCTATTAATCACTCATCTAATGCTTACCTCTAATTACTAAACCTCTACATATTATTATACTGCAATACTACCTCATTATTATTATTATTAATCTTACTGTTATGAACCAAGCATTAATCTAAGACCGTCTTATCCTCATCATACTTCATGAAATAATCATAGTGATTAACGCGGGAAGATAACTCTATCCTAATTTGGGTACTAGGATTATTCTTTGTATCCTTCATTTTAATCCTTGTGAATGAATTTCATTGCGTTAGCTATCCAACGCTTCAAACGGCACCTCAAACGGAGTCTGGAAACTCAAGTTACAGCCTTTGGAAAAATCTATCAAAAATTGGACTGCATGAGTCGACGCATGCCTCTTTGAGTCGACGCCTATTGGGTATGGAATCATGCATGAGTCGACGCGTAATCCTCTTGTGTCGAATCATACTGAGTCTGAAACACTGCATGTGTCGATGCATGATCCTTTCGTATCGACTCATCCTGAGTCTTAAATCCTGCATGTGTCGATGCATGGCCTTTGAGGTCGACTCATACTAATCTGTGTTGAACTTATTCTGCGATTTCACTGCGTTTTCACTGTGATTTCCCTGCCCTAGGTCCTAGAAACATCATCTAATCATAGGTAATCATCCCTTATGATAATCTTATGTTTCTACATCAATTATACATCATTTCGGTAAATCCATTCTATAAGTAACATTCCCAACTCACTTTGAAATCTGATATGGACCAATAAAACAAGAAGTGAGCTTCTTAGACTTCAATGCTCGTCCAACACCAGTCACATGTGTAACTCTCAAAAACACATGGTCACCTGCTTGAAATTATAAGTCCTTCCTTCGCTTGTCATGATAACTCTTCTGTCTACTTTAGGAAGCTTTCATCTTTTCTCGAATCAACTTCACCTTCTCAGTAGTCTCACGAACAAGTTCAGGTCCAAGTACTACACTTTCTCCAGATTCATGCCAACATAAAGGAGTTCTACATCTTCGACCATACAACGCTTCAAAAGGTGCCATCCCAATACTAGAATGGGAACTGTTATTATATGTGAACTCTATCAACGGAAGGTAAGTATCCCATGAAGCTCCCTGCTCAAGAACACATGCCCTCAACAAATCTTCCAACGATTGAATAGTCCGTTTAGTCTGAACATCCATCTGAGGATGATACGCCGAACTCAACCTCAACTTAGAACCCAACGTTTCTTGAAAACTCTTCCAAAAATCAGAAGTAAACCTCAGATCTCTATCCGACACAATGCACAAAGGAACAACATGCAGATTCACAATTACACTAGTGTAAATCTCAACCAACTTAGTCACTGGAAAACTGATGTTAATAGGAATAAAATGATCCGACTTCGTAAGCATATCAACAATCATCCAAATTGAATCATGTCCTCTTAAATTATTAGGTAACCCCATCACAAATTCCATCGAAATGCTATCCCATTTCCATTCTGGAACTTCTAACGGTTGCATCAACCCTGCAGGCTTCTGATGTTCAACTTTCGACTTCTGACAAGTAAAACATACATAGATAAACCGAGCCACATCACTCTTCATCCTAGACCGCCAAAACAAATTCTTCAAATCCTGATACATCTTTGTAGCTCTTGGATGAATACTCAACTTGCTCCTATGGCTCTCTTCAAGAATCACTTTCTTCATCTCTGTATCATCAGGAATACAAATCCAATTACGAAATCTCAACACACCTTGAGTATCTAACTTAAAATTATTATTCTCATACTAATTGATCCTAACCATCGAATCTACCAGTTTCACATCTAACTTCTGAGCTTCTCTAATACTGTCTAAAAATTCATTATTAATCTTCAACATACTCAACATAACACTCTGCGGTGTCACCTTGCAAACTAAGCTCATATCCCTGAACTGTTCAATTAATTCCAACTCTTTAACCATCATTGCTGACATATGTAAATTCTTTCGACTCAATGCATCAACTACCACATTCGCCTTTCCTGGATGATAATTCAAACCGAAATCATAATCCTTTAAAAATTCAAACCATCTTTGTTTCCTCATATTCAACTCCTTTTGATTGAATAAATACTTTAAGCTCTTATGGTCACTAAACACTTCAAATCTAGAACCATAAGGATAATACCTCCAAATTTTTAACATAAAACAACTACAGCAAGCTCTAAATCATGCATAGGATATCTCTTCTCATGAGTCCTCAACTGCCTTGATGCATAAGCAACTACCTTATCATTATGCATAAGCAAACCTCCTAAACCCATCTTAGAAGCATCACAATATACTACAAAAGGATCTCCTGGATTAGGTAACGTCAAAATCGGAGCCGACGTCAATCTCTTCTTCAACTCTGTAAAACTCTCTTTGAACTGAACATCCCACACAAAGGCTCTACCTTTACAAGTCAACTTAGTCAACATAAGTTACAACTTAGAAAAACCTTTGATAAACCTTCTATAGTAACCAGTTAATCCCAAAAAGCTTCTAATCTCAGTAGCTGACTTCAGAGTTTCCCAGTGCAACACAGCATCAACCTTCAATGGATCTACAACAATGCCACTACCTGAGATCACATGACCAAGAAAACTAACCTCCTTTAACCAGAACTCACACTTATATAGCTTTGCATACAACTTCTTCTCTTTAAAAACTTGCAATACTACTCTTAAGTGTTCTGCATGCTTTTTTTCTAACTTAGAGTAAATCAAAATGTAATCAATGAACACCACTACAAAACGATCCAAATAAGTATGAAAGATATAGTTCATTTATTCCATTAATACTCCCGGCGCATTAGTAACACCGAAAGGCATCACCGAATACTCATAATGTCCATAACGCATTCTGAAAGCCGTCTTCTGGATATCTTTATCCTTCACTTTAATCTGATGGTAACCCGACCTCAAATCAATCTTACTGAACACGTGAGCATCCACCAATTGATCCATCAAGTCATATATTCTTGGAAGCGGATACTTGTTCTTAATTGTCACTTTATCCAACTGTCTATAATCAACACAAAGCCTCATACTCCCATCTTTCTTCTTTACTAGCAACACTGGAGCTCCCCACGGTGATACACTTGGTCTTACAAACTTCTTTTCAAGTAACTCTTCCAATTGCTTCTTTAACTCTGACAATTCAGATGCAGACATCATGTATGGTTCCATAGACACTCGTCTGGTACCAGGTACAAGATCAATAACAAATTCAACTTCCTTCTCTAGCGGCACATCAAGAATTTCATCAGGGAAAACTTTAGGAAATTCACGCACCACCTGCACTTCCTCAATTGTAGCTTGAGTCTCGATAGATAGTGATGCCATCAATAAGAACATATGTGCTTCTTCTAGCATCAATTATCACAACTGTCTAGCAGACAACAGACTATCTTCCTCTTTTTCAGGAGTAGAAAACCTCACATACTTGATATAGCAGTTAATATAAACATAGTTATAGTCTAATTACTTCATACCCAGAATCACATCCAACCCTCTTAAAGGCAGACAAACCAAATCAACAGTAAAGTCTCTATCAAAAATTGACAAAGGACACTTTAAACACACAAAAGAAGTAGTCATCGACCCCTTGGCTGAAGTGTCGACGTCCATCTCTCCATCGCATGCGCCATTTCTTCTAAAGCAGTAGAAAGTGCAGCATCATTCCTTCCAGCCATCTCAACTTATCTCTTCAACATTAAAAACGGTTAGAACTCAAATTAACAATAGTCAATTGTTAAATAAAACTACGACTCGACAACTGGTCGGACCGACCGACTTTGCTCTGATACCAACTTTGTAACACCACAATTCTACCCGACATTTATAAATGAAAATTAGAGTTATAAAATTCATACAACTGAATCAGGATGTCACAAATTCAACTTAAAAACCATAATAACAACAAAAAAATTAAATTAATCTATTAATTCAACAATTTGAGTAACTACGCAACAGAATCATAATAACATCCTTGTCCAACATTACATCAACTTTAAAATAACACATACTTAACAACAATCAAATTAAAGTTCAACAACTTAAATAACAATAACTAAAATAAACAAGTGTTCATCCCCCCGAGTGTTACGTATCAGAGCAATGACACCGACTCGAACTACTGAAGGTAAACCACCTTCACTTTGGATTACCTGCACGTTACCAACGTAAGGGTAACATTCAAACAGAAGAGGTGAGATATCTAACAATATAATAAAATGTATGATAAATAATATATTAGATCAAATCTTATAATATCACCACTTCACATCTTATAAACAACAATAATCGCAGGGGAACATCAACAATATACAACATTTTCCACATCAATACACAACTTCTTTATGCAATCTTATAATGCGACTCAATATGATACAAGTGCATGTGGTACCATTGGAGAAGAACTCCCATCTTAAAATAATTTCCGATAAATAGAGGCATCAACAAGGCATAAGCCTTCATCTTAATTTTCGCCAATACAGTCCATCTTAACGAGCATCGGCCCCATCTTGATATGCAATGTATGCAACACAATCATGAACGTAGTAACAACAACCACAACTAACAACATCTCAACACAAATCATCGTTGGCCAGAAGCCTACAACTCAATAGTTGCCAATAATTAGAGGCATCTCATCATAATTCATCAACACAATTCATCAATGTAAATCATCAGCATAATTCATCCACGTAAAACCACAGTAACTTAATCATAACCATAACACAACAGCAGGTCAACAACCATTCAACATTGTCCATAGGCCTACAACATAATATCGCCCATAATTATTCAGACAATTCTCGACTATGCCGATTAATCGTTCATCAAATGCTTACCTCTAATTACTAAACCTCTACATATTATTATACTTCAATACTACATCATTATTATTAATATTAATATTATTGTTATGAACCAAGCATTAATCTAAGATCGTCTTATCCTCATCATACTTCACGAAATCATCATAGCGATTAACGCGGAAAGATAACTTTATCCTAATTTGGGTACTAGGATTATTCTTCTCATCCTTCATTTTAATCCTTATGAATGAAGTTCATTGCGTTAGCTATCCAACGCTTCAAACGACACCTCAAACGGAGTCCGAAAACTCAAGTTACAGCCTTTGGAAAATTCTGTCAAAAATTGGACTGCATGAGTCGACGCGTGCCTCTTTGAGTCGACGCGTACTGGGTCTGGAATCATGCATGAGTCGACGCGTAATCCTTTTGTGTTGACACATACTGAGTCAGAAACACTGCATGTGTCGATGCATGATCATTTCGTATCGACTCATCCTGAGTCTTAAATCCTGCATGTGTCGAAGGATGGTCTTTGAGGTCGACTCATACTGATCTGTGCTGAATTTATTCTGTGATTTCACTGTGTTTTCACTATGATTTCCATGCCATAGGTCCTAGAAACATCATCTAATCATAGGTAATCATCCCTTATAATAACCATATGTTTCTACATCAATTATACATCATTTGAGCATCATTATTCATCTCTAAATCATTGATTCCTCATCAAACAACAATATGTTTATATCAATCACAAACAAAACAACTTGTTTCCAAACCAATCCCATATACTACTCAACACAAACCCCACTATAGAGTCAAAAACCCACCCTTACCTTGGATTGATAGTTGCTCTACAATTTTCCGATTGAATTCCATTTTACCTCTTTTCCTTCTTTTCTACAACTTCCACGTTCTCTTTCTCTCTTCCAACCCTTATTCCTTTTTCTTCTTGCTGTTACTTCTTTTTCCTTATTATTTCTAAATAACTAATATCATAACCCTATAATTCTCATTATATCTTAATGGGCTTAAACTACTACACCCCCCCTTTTCTACTACTTCTAATCATTAAAAATAAGCCCACATCAAATAATAGTATTATTCTAATATTATTCTTCAACATAATCGAATAAATTAATTCAAATATCCACAACACAACATCTATCATCATAACACAACTTCACCAATAATCCAAAAATAATTTAATTAAATAATTAATTAAATTACGGGCGTTACACCTTAGTTGTTTGATTCAGATACCCTCAAGTGAGAACTTCATTCTGTCAATCGAAGCCTCCTTCTTCACTTCCTTTGAATTCCATTGCACAGGAAGCCTGGGCCTGGCCACATGTAGGACCAAGACTCATCATAAGATAAAATTTCATTTTGTGTCTCTTTCGATTGGCCAACAATATGTGTATCCTTCGTTTTGAACCAATGTGTGAGCTCTTTTCAAGGGACCACATGCATCACATGCGTGTATCACTTGCAATTCCTTCGAATGGGCCAACAAAGTAAATTCTTCGAATGGAACACCCGCGTATGCCCCTTTAAATCCATCAATACATGTACTTCAAATGGAGCAAATATATGTGCTTAGAATGGACCATGTGTCTTTCCTTCGAATGTGCCAGTTGTGTACCTTCTGAAAGGGGCATCCAAGTATGTCATAGTGCAGAAACTATGTGTGTTGAAGGTTTTCAAGGGTGGAATCGAAGCTTGCACATAGGAGGTCCCTTCCTTGTGAATGGAAGGAAATATTTCAAAAGTAACTTGTCTTCTGAAATGAAGGGCGCCAGTAGGAAACCAACACCTTATGAATCGAAAGAAACTAGTAAGAAGCCAACACCCTCTAAATCGAAAGAGGCTAATAGGAAGCCACTAACTTCTGAATCGAAGGATTCCAACAAGAGGCCCTTCCCTTTTGAATCGAAGGAGGTTGTTTCAAAGGAAACAAATGCCCAGTCGAAACTTATATACAATAAACAAGCAAAAGGTCAAGGCTTCAATCGAAGCTTATAAATTTGAAGCAAGCTTGAAGTAGGTTAGGTGCTCAAATGAAGAAAATTTTGTGCAGCCTTGACTTAGTGGAAATGTTGTGAGAAAAATCTTTGAGAGATGGGAGGGAAAATTTTGGGGTACAACAGTGATAAGTAAATAGTATGCAAAAAAATCAACTCAAAAGGAGTTGTTTTGATTGGTTAAATAAATTGTTGAAGTTTGTTAAAAAATGTAAAATAAAACAAGTGATAAAAATTAAGTTTGGTCCTGTCAAGGCTTGAACCCAAAACATCAAGATTGTTGGCTCAAAGGTTTACCACCAAGCCAAATGCGTATGCTAATTAAGACAATGTTTGTATGATATTATATGTGAAACCTGCCTTCTGAAATCACAAAATCACAAAATAAAAAAAAATGCAAAAGGGGGGTTCTCATTGGTTTCGAACCCACGCTCTTATGGTCAGAGGTACTTGAAAACGTGCGTGCTTGCCACTGGGGTGGCTGTTTAATCCGTTTATTAAAAAAATACCAATAAATATAAAATAAAATCATTTTTAAAATTTTATTTTTCTCTTCTTTTTCTTCCCTGCATCCATCATTACTGTTAGTGTAACAACATATTTCCCTTTTTTTTTCAAAAAATTCTAACTTCCTCATTTCTCAACCAAATTAAGAGTTGTAAAAACCAAACTTGCTTGATTTTTAACAAGGAATCCAACCATGTAATTTTAAGAACTATAAATTAAAGGTTTTCACGAATTTTCTATTGGTACCAAACAAAAACCTAAATGTCCAAAAAATTCAGTTTCAAAATTATCATCCCACAGTCAATAAAAATGAAATTTAAAGATATGGTTAACTTCATGAACATGATATCTACATTTTATATTTTAAAAGTAAGTGCAAATGATGCCTGTATCAAGATTTAAAAGTTTGAAAAACTTACCTCTTGATGCAAAAATTCAATGTCCTCTACACGACTTCCAGAAGCAATATGATGATTGCTTTAGCTTCCTGGGACCTTAGTGAGTATGTTGCAACTCTTACTTTGCCTTGAAAGTGTCTGGATTGGTCTATTCAAGTAAAGTTACAATGGTGGATTTTGAAAATGGTGGATGATGAAAATGATGTTAGTGAGGGAACAGGAGTGTGGATAGCTTTTATATATATATATATATATATATATATATATATATATATATATATATATATATATATATATATATATATATATATATATATATATATATATATATATATATATATATATATATATATATATATATATATATATATATATGAAGTGTTTGGATGATTTATTTGGACAATAGTTACAAGAGTGATGAGTTTCGAAGTTAAGGTTTCAAAAGCTTAAAAATGGTGATTTTTGGCCAATTCTGACTTGGGTGAGATTGAGGGAGTTTGAGGGCTTGTTTTTTTCGTGGTTTTGGTTATAAAATAGTGTCTCTATTTATAGTAAAAGGTTGGAGAAGCTCAAGTTGATCATAATTCAAAATCACATGTTAAGCTCAACATGTGATTTTCTTGAAAAATCAAGTTTCAATGTGTTGTACCTTTAATCATAGAGTGGTTAAACACTTTAAACATGTTGCTTCTTACTTTGTAGATTGAGTGTGTGCATAAGAAACAAGTTAGAGGCTCAAGGAGTGGACTTTTGCAAAAAGCTTGCTTTTCAAGAATGTAAATGGTACCTTTCTCCCTTAAATGGGAAGATGCATTGGAAAATGCTTGAATAAAGTGGACCATAGCTTAAAAGTTTGTGTGAACATTTAATTTTGGTGATATTTTCAAGTTAAGAGGCCTGCAAAGCAATATTATGCAGCATGGCATGAGATTGGATCATGTGTTCTTCATGAAAAATGACCTATAATCCATGTTTGTGATGCCATCTTCTTCTCTTCGAATATCCTAGCTCAAAAATGATCTCTTCAAGTTCTTGGACATTTTGGAAATCTTGAAACATTTTATACAATCTTCAGGTTGACCATTTTGGCTAAATCAACTTGGAACTAGGTGAAAATTGGTCAAGTTAAGCCAAAAAATCTGCCTAACTTGCCAAATGTCATGAATTTATGGGCTTATATCTTTAAATCTAAGCATTTTTTGGACATAAACCCTCGAATACAAGTTTGTAGAATTTATCAATATCTACAACTTTCATGTTCAAAGTGTTCATTGAATCATCTTTCATCTTGGTGAAAAAATGTCATGACGTAGTGAAATTATCAAGTATATAAAACACTTAGAAAATTTCTAAGTATTGAAAACTTTGACTTTTCATGGACTTTTCTTGACTTTTTGATTCTTGATGTTCCAGTTTTATATTTTTGCATATCTTTATGAACCTTGATCTTTGAAACTTAAAGTTGACCAAAAAGTCAAAGTTTGACTTTTGGTGTATCAGTTGACTTTTTCATCAGTTGACCAAATTTCAAGTATCAATTATTTGATCTTGAGAAATGAATTGATTAATGCAATTAGGTAAAAATGATTTGTTTGAGTCCTTATGATTATGATTCAAGTCATTAGATCATGTATTAGGGCAAAAGTCAAAAATCAGTCATTCTCAATCAAAACCCTAATTTTGACCATTTTGTCCCTTGATGATTTGAACACTTTTCTTGAGGAATTGTGATCCAAACTTGATCAATTGACGAATATGACTTCAAAATGTTGATATTGGCCAAAAATCTTGATGTTTGACTGTGGGTTGACCATAATTGACTTTTTACCCAATACAGTTGATTTTCAGTCATCTGGTCAATTGACTGAGCAAAATTGTGATCCAAGACTTGAAACTTGGTATGAGTATTCTTGGAGGTCTATAATGAACCATGAATGTAATTTAAGGCATTAAAAGTCCAATTGTCCTTATGAAAATCAAAACCCTAATTTGGGGTCTCAATGCTTAAGAGGTGATTTGACCTAGTCAACACTTGTGCAAACTTGAGCTATTGAAGATCTTTGTGAGAAATGTCTTAAGAAAATAGAAGGAAAATTTTTGGGTACAATAGGGGGGTAGGTTATGAAAATGGAAGGTGTTAGCACCCTTTTCATCTATAGTTATCTACGGGATTTTAATTGCTTGATCACTTTGAAATGCTTTGCGTTTGTGTAAGTTTGAAAATATTTTGAAAACGCCTAAGTTTGGTAAACTTTGCAATTATTCTAGTATAATTGAGAATTTATACAAAGTGTTGGTTTTGAAAATATTTGTTTGAAAAGGAATGTTTGAAATATGTCTTGAAGGTGCCAATGTAAGGAAATTTTGTAATGATTCTCGTATCGTTGAGAATGTATACAAAATGTTTGTTTTTGAAAGATGTTTGAAAGTGTGAGGTGTGAAATGGTTTTGTTTGTCAGAAAGAAATTACGAGAAGTCTACCTACTTAAAGAGTCTTTGTTCTTTTCCTCCTCCTTTAGATAGTGCTACTTTACAATTGATTTGTAGAGATCCATATCATTAGTGTGAGGGACAAGCGTGGGTCATCGCACGGTCATAGAAGGCAACTTGTAAGATGTTTTAGAAATTGTTGTAAGGGACTAAGATCGTTTACCGAAGGCAACATTGAAGGGTCATCGAGGGACTACGATCTTTTAATCAAGGGTCTTTGCTAAAACATCTCACGTTCGAGAGACATGACTCTTTTTATCCAAGGCAACAAGTGTGGGTTACCCTAGAGGTGCATGTGTGCGAAGTGTTTTGATTTACAATATTTTATCTTTAAATTAGGGTTTTGCTAAGGTTTGTTTTAATCTTTTCATGCAAACCCTAATTACTAGAAATAATAAGGAAACGATAAATTATGGAATTTAAATGTCCTATGTTATTACAACGCTTTGGGAATGTTGGATACAATTTTGTGAATAGGGGAAGAAAGAAATAAAGCCCTAATTAATATTACAAACCATTGAATATGAACTTCAACAATAGTTATGCACAAAATGTAAAGATGGTGAAGAAATTGCTTTTAGGGTTTTTGATGAAAAGGTTTAGAGATTAACCTAATTGAACTAATTAATTTTAAATACAAGCAAAGTTAATTATTTATTTAATCAAAACCTAAAATCTAAGTTAATTGAAAATAAATAATAAAAAACCTAAGTCTAATAAATTTATTTTAGAAAATAATTTGAACGTTAATGTTAACTTAGAAAAATATTTTTTTTAAAGTGTGTAAACTAAACAAAAATCTAGTTCTAAATATTAACTAAAAATAAAATAAATGTTTAAGTAAAAATTATTTAGTAATTTAATTATTTAATAAAATATATTTTGGTATTTTTTGTTTAGATAAAACAAAATAAATAAATAAAACAATGAGAATATAAAAAGAAATAAAAAGAAATGGGTAGGAGTGTTGAAAAGTAAAAGAGGGTTAAAAGTTAGCAAAGAGGCCCAAACTTGCTTCTTTTTTGTTTGAAATCAGAGAAATAAAAATAAATAATGGGTTTGAGTATAAGTAAAACGGGGGTGAGAAGAAGTAAAAACAAAAACAGAAAAAGGCCCAAGTGTTGGAAGCCCAACGGTGTTGGTGATCCCATGTGGCTGGCTTTCTGAGGCATACCATGCGCTTGCTTTGTGGTGTATTGGATGAGATCATATGATGATCCTGTGGTGAAGGAATGAGGGTGTATGGCGTGCGTATTGAGCTTGTATGTACGAAATTTGAAAGAAGAAAATGTAAAAAAAAAAGGACCATTGGGGCTCGAACCCAGGTCACAAAGGTCATAGGCGCGCGCTTTAACCACTGGGATGGTGATACATCCTATAGTTAAGACAACAATTATTAAATATGTAATGAACTCATTTTTGGCTGTGCTTCATCTTCTTCCTTGCACCAGAAGTTTCAACACCATTTTTGAATTTTGTAACTTCCTCATTTCTCAACCATTTGCAAAAGTATAAACATGAAACTTGCTCCATTTTTCAATACGAACTCAACCATGAAAACAACTTAAATTATAAATCAAAGATGCACATTAATTTCTGTTGGTACCAAATAAAACCTAATTTTTTTAGAAAGTTAAAACTCAAAATTCGCATCACTCAGGCAACATAAATGAAAACTAAAGGCATGGTTAGCTTCAGGGCTATGATGTCTATATTTTTCATTCACAAAGTAACCATTAAAGATGCTTGTAAGGAGAGTTCAAAGTTGAGAAAACTCACCTCAAAACTGGAAATCGTGTATGGAGTTTGAGCACTTCTGGAGGTGTTGTGATGATCTGGATAGCTTCACTGCCGTCCTAGGAAGCTAATGCAAATCTTACTTTGTGCTGAAAATGCTTGAATCGTGCTGGAGAAGTCATTGTACAGAGTTCTATTTTTGATTTTGGAAGATGAGGAAGATGATGTTACATTTGTGAAACAGGGGTGGGGATGATTTGTTTGTGATGTATAGATGCTTTGTAAATTATTAGAAGTGAAAATGCACGAGGGATTTGAGTGTTTGAAGTTTTTGGTCAAAAATGCCAACAATGAAGGTTTGTGTGCAATTCTGAGTTTTAGGGAGTTTGAGTGAGTTTGAGGGCTATTTCATCCGCGTCTTAGCTTTCAAATAGTGTCTCTATTGATAGAGAAGAGGTTTCGAATGCTCAAGTTGATCAGAATTTAAAATCACATGTTAAGCTCAACATGTGATTTTTCTTGAAAAATCAAGTTTCAGTGTCTTGTATCTTTGATCATAGAGTGGTTAAACACTTTAATCACAATGCTTTTGACCTTGTAGATGGATTTTGATCAGAGGGAACAAGTGAGAGGCTCAAGAATTGACTTTGTACATAAATCTTACTTTTCAAGAATGGCAATGATAACTTTCTCCCCAACATGGCAAACTGACTTGGACAATGCTTAAACCACTTGGATCATAGTTCAAAAGTTTGTGTAATCCATTAACTATGGGTAGATACACAAGTTAGAAGGCCTGCAAAGCAAGATTATGCAGCATGACATTGAGATTGGATTATGTGTTCCTCAAGAAAATGACTTGTAATTCAAGAATAGATGCCCAACTTCATCTCTTTGAATCTCCTAACTAAAAAATGTTCTCTTCAAGTTCTAGGACATTTTAGAAATCCTGAAACATTGTCTACAACCTTCATGTTGACCACTTTGGCTAAATCATCTTGTAACTTTGTGAAAATTGGTCAAGAAGTTAGGTCAAAAATCTGCCTAAACTTGTTGAAAATTTCACCAAGTGTTTTATGAAAAATGTCATGACTTCATGAGCCTATATCTTCAAATCTAAGCATTTTTTGGACATCAACCATCTAATACAAATTTGTAGAGTTCATCAAGATCTACAACTTTCATGTTGAAAGTTTTCCTTGAAGCATCTTGCATCTTGGTGAAAAATTGTCATAAAGTATTGAAATTATCAAGGATAAAAATACTTAGAAATTTTCCAAGTATTGAAAACTTTGACTTTTTATGGACATTCTTGACTTTATTAATTCTTGATGATCAAGTTTTATATATTTTTAGTATCTTGATGAATCTTGATCTTTGAAATTCAATGTTGATCAAAAAGTCAAAGTTTGACTTTTTGTGTATTAGTTGACTTTTCATCAGTTGATTCAAAATTCAACTATGAATCCATTGATCTTGAGAAATGATATGAGTCGTGAATTTAGGTCAACATGTTGCATTTGATTCTTTAAAATCATGCTTAAAGCCATTAGGTCATTTATTAGGTCAAAAGTCAATGATCAGTCATTTGCAGTCAAAACCCTAATTTTGACAATTTTGCCTCTTTGATGATTTGAATGCTTTTCTTGAGGAATTATGATCAAACCTTGATAAATTGATGAATATGACTTCAAAATGTTGATGGGGATAAAAAAATCTTGAAGTTTGACTATATATTGACCACAGTTGACTTTTTACCCAATACAGCTGATTCTCATTCATCTGAGCAATTGACTGAGCAAATTTGTAGTGAAAGACTTGAAACTTAGTATGAGAAATCATGGAAACCTATAATGAACCATGAAAGTAATTTGAGGCATCAAAAGTTCAATGGTCCTTGAGAAAACCAAAACCCTAATTTGGAGGCTCAGTGCTTAGAGGTGAGCTTGTTTTATCAAACTCTTGGAACTTCTTGAGCATTTGAGATATTGTGTGAGAAATGTCTTGAGAATAGAGAGAGAAAATTTTGGGGTACAATAGCTGCCCCTGTTGAATCTTCTTAAACCTAAAGAATTATATTGGCTTGTTCGCCATTCGTGACTTGAGGGTAGAAGATGATTGAACACTTAAGTGCCCAGAAATTTGCACTCGATTGTGCACTTAGTAAAATTGTTTGTTGGTTATGTAGGGAATGGGCTTAAATATTCCATTCAGAGGTAATTGTTGATAGAATTATCAGAATGAGTCTATGCACGACTTTATCTGAAGAAGTATCAGAATAAATCTTTGTACGATTTAATCTGAGCTAGGAAAGGTTTACTGAGAGAAGTATCAGAATAAATCTTTGGTTGATTTAATCTAAGCCAACAGAGGTCTTTAAATCTTTATTTGAGATAAGTATCAGAATAAATCTTTGGTCGATTTACTCTGAGCCAGAAAAAGGTCTATTGAGATAAGTATCAGAATAAATCTTTGGTTGATTTAATCTGAGTCAGCGGATGTTTTTAAATCTTTAACTGAGAGAAGTATCAGAATAAATCTTTGGTCGATTTACTCAGAGCCAGAAAAAGGTCTACTGAGAGAAGTATCAGAATAAATCTTTGGTCGATTTAATCTAAGTTAGCAGATGTTTTTAAATCTTTAACTGAGAGAAGTATCAAAATAAATCTTTGGTCGATTTACTCTGAGCCATAAAAAGGTCTACTGAGAGAAGTATCAAAATAAATCTTTGGTCGATTTAATCTGAGCCAGCAGATGTTTGAAGGGAGTGTCCATCATGTAGATATTTTCCCTTGTTTTGTTTCAGGGAGTGACCTATAATATGTTTTGAGGATTTCTTGATGATATCGGTTTGTCGATTGATTCTTTCTGAAAAGGTAAAGAGTTAGTTATATGCAATGTCATAATGTATGAATTTCATTGCGTAACAATGTTCTCAAAATAAATGAGATTGTGTTATATATGTTTCGTATGCATATGTTATAGCATATCAATGTGAAATGTTGTTTGAAGTGTACTTATAAACCCGTGCAGTATCTTTGTCAGGGAAAGTAAATCTCTGACTATTGATGGGGAATGAATAATATGTGTATCTTCAATCTCGTCCAGAATTCTTCCGTTGGAGATTCCTATTTGTTTGTTTGAGGAAAACTCTGCAGGGGGTGTATTGATTTCTGTTTGGGAAGTAGAGCTTAGGCACATTGGTCCTCTGCTGCTCTACTGGGGTGTTTATTTCTTATTTACCCTGACTGGGGATAAAAGAGATGGTTAAGCTTCCGACTTATTTAGGGAAGATAATTCTTATATGCCCTGACTGGGGATGAAAGATATGGACAATCTTCTAAGTCGTCTGGGGAGGACAAAGTTAATTGGTATATGGTCGGATTCTAAGATTCGCAACAACTTTCTGGGGATAGTGGTTATTTTAATAGGGAGAAGAATTTTGTATGCGATTTGTAGTAGCCTGAGGAATATACTCGAGTTAGGGAAATAAACCCTTGTTGATGGAGAAGTTCTCTACTGAGAAAACTAACTCTCTTAGGGAAATTGAATTTTCTAAAGAGATGGACTTTGCAAGGTTTCTTTTTTCAGTTTTGGAGGAATAAACTCAGCTGGGGAAGAGAAATTCCATGCATTGTACTAATTGGAACTCCGTAGGTTGGAGTGATTTGTCGAGGAGATTGTTGAAAATGTACCCTTATTTGTGAAGATTACTCTGTGGGGAATAATCTTATAGAATTGGCTCTGGCGACTTCAAGGGGGATAACCTTATGAAAGGGATTCTGTGGGGATTTATGGACAACTTGAGTGTCATCCCAGCTTCTAGAATTTTGAGTAAATGCTTATTCCTGTTCTTATTTATTTGTTAATAGTTAATCATGTTCATACGCACATGCTCATTAAATTTTAGTCATTGGACGTTTTTGCAAGAAAAACAGAAAAAACAAAAATTTGAACTTCAAAGTATATTTGTATTGATAATTTTGCCTATAAACAGTCGAGTTTGTACAAGGAGACAAATCCTAGTAAGAGGAGTTCCTCGTGAAATGAAAAGAGTACAAAGTGAAAAAAAATATGTATAGCCATGTGGAAGTGATCTCATTGGGTTCCAACTCTGCTATTGCCCATATGTCTTCGAACATCTCGTTCCTTGTTGTCGGAGGAAGTTGATTGAATTGGTCTTGTACCATTTGAACTTTTGACCTTGGTAATAAAGTTGATTGTAGTGATCCAACAGGACATAGTCGTACGCTTTAATCCCTAAATTTTTCCTGAACCCCCCTTTCGGGTTTTCATTCCACCAGGATACCTTTTTTTTGCCCAAGCTGCCCTTTCAGGTTTTCGACTTACCGGGTGTACAATCTTTTGTATATATCCCTTTTTTTTCCCAAACCTTTTTGGTTCGCCGGGATGCCCTTATTTTTGCCCAGGTATGTCAACCTAGTGGGTCATTCTTATGCGTAGTATTTTTTGACTATGTCCACGTTCACAGGATGTGGGAAATCTTCACCGTACATGATGGTTAACATCATAGCACCGCCCGAGAATACTTTCTTGACAAAAAACGGCCCTTCATAGGTGGGAGTCCATTCGCCCCTGGGATAACTTGTGGTAGAATGATGCGCTTTATTAACAAGTCAACAACCTGGTATACCTGATGCTTGATCTTCTTGTTAAATGCCTTGATCATACGCTTCTGGTACATCTAACCGTGACAGATAGCAGCCATCCTCTTTTCGTCAATCAAATTCAACTGATCCAACCAAGTCTGAATCCATCCGTCTTCGCCTAAGTCTGCTTCTTTCATAATCCTTAGAGAAGGAATCTGAACTTCGACAGGCAGAACAACTACCATGCCATAGACAAGAGAGAACGGGGTTGCCCCAGTTGATATTCACGCTGAGGTACGATAGCCGTAAAGAGCAAATGGTAACATCTCATGCCAGTCTTTGTAGGTTACCACCATCTTTTGCATAATCTTATTTATATTTTTGTTGGCAGCTTCCACTGCACCATTCATCTTAGGTCTGTATGGAGAAGAGTTGTGATTTTTGATCTTGAACTGCGTGTAGAGTTTAGTTATCATGGCATTCTTGAGATTGGTACCATTGTTAGTGATGATCCTCTCCCAGATGCCATACCGATAGATGAGGTTATGCTTGATGAACCGGGCCACGACATTCTTAGTAACTGGGGCAAATGAAGATGCTTCAACCTATTTAATAAAGTAGCCAATAGAGACAACAATGAAACAATGTCCATTAGAGGCAGTAGGCTTGATTTCCCCAATCATATCAATGCCCCACATTGCAAATAACCAAGGAGAAGTCATGACATTTAAAGGAACTGGAGGCACGTGAACCTTATCAGCATAAATTTGGTACTTATGGCAAGTCCTTGAGTGGAGGTGACAATTGATTTCCATGGTCGACCAATAGTAGCCAGCTCTCAGAATCTTCTTGGCCATAGTATGTCCACTTGAGTGAGTACCAAAGATGCCTTAGTGCATGTCCTCCATAGTTTTATCTACTTCCTTATTGTCCATACAATGAAGCAGAATTGAATCATGGTTACGCTTGTATAAATCCCATTACTCAAGAAGAACTTGGCAGAGAATCTCCGCATGAATTTATTATCATTAATAGAAGCTCCTTCAGGGTATTCTTGTGCTTCCAAGTACCTTTTCACCTTGCAAAACCAAGGCTTCTCCTCTACACCATGAGTGTCAATCTCAAGGCAGTGCGCAGGTTCATCAAATCTTTCTACAGTAATTTTGGGAGCTTCGTTGTCCCACTTGACCTTGAACATAGATGAATTAGTGGCTAAGGCATCTGCCAACTATTTTTCTTCCCTTGAGGATATGTTCAAAGGTAATTTCTTCAAAGTACGGGATGAATGTTAGTACAAGTTCTTTGAAGTGATAAGATTTGGTTGTTTTGTATCCCACTCTCCTTTAACTTTACTAGTTACTAAAGCTGAGTCTCCATATACACTTAAGAATTTGATTCTTAGGTCAATAGCAGCATTAAGACCCAAGATGCACGCTTCGTACTCGACCATATTGTTGGTACAGTTTAAGCAGAGCCTGGAAGTGAAAGGTGTATGGAAACCTTCAGGGGAAATGATCACGACACCAATTCCCTTACCTAGTGCATTGGAAGCTCCATCAAAAACCATAGTCCACCAGGATCCTTGCTCAGGTCCTTCATACAGTCTAGGCTTTTCACAATCCATAATCAGCATGATATTCTCGTCCAGGAATTCAAAGTTCATGGATTGGTAGTCATCCATAGATTGATGCGCCAAATGATCTGCTAGCACACTTCCTTTGATTGCTTTTTGAGTAGTGTACTGGATATCGTATTCAGTTAAGATCATTTTCCATCAGGCTATCCTTCCGGAGAGAGCTGGCTTATCAAAGATGTACTTGATGGGATACATATTAGAGATCAATAGAGTAGTATGAGTCAACATATATTGTCTTAGCCGGCGAGCAGCCCGTGCCAAAGTGCAACAAGTTTTCTCGAGTAGTGAATATCTTGTTTCACAGTCGGTAAACTTTTTTCTAAGGTAGTATATTGCATGCTCTTTTCGACCAGACTCGTCATGTTGCCCCAGCACACACCCCATTGAATTCTCTAACACGGTTAAGTACATGATCAGAGGTCTTCCTTCAATTGGCGGAATCACAATTGGAGGTTCTTGTAGGTACTCTTTGATCTTGTCAAAAGCTATTTGGCAGTCGTCGTTCCATCTGACTACTTGATCTTTATCAATAGCTTTAAGAGTAGCTCACAAGTAGCAGTCAAGTTAGAGATGAATCGGGAAATTTATTTTAGACGTCCTAGGAAACCTCTAACCTCCTTCTCAGTACATGGGAGCTAGCATTTCTTGGATAGCTTTAACTTTAGCAGGATTGACTTCAATACCTTTGCCACTGACGACAAAGCTTAGGAGCTTACTAGACCTAGCCCAAAGGTGCACTTGTTGGGATTCAACCTCAGCTTGTATTTCTTCACCCTTTCAAACAGCTTGTGTAGATGGTCAAGGTGCTCTTCTTCAGTTTGGAGCCTCTGTAACATGCCATCAACATAGACTTTTATCTCATGATCAATCATGTCATGAAATAAAGCCACCATAGCCCATTGATAAGTTTCACCTACGTTCATCAGCCCAAAAGGCGTGAACTTATAACAAAAGGTGCCCACTGTGTGACAAAGGTGGTCTTCTCCATGTCTTCAGGTGCTATTTTGATTTGGTTGTAACCCGAGAAGCCATCCATGAAGGAGAATACCTTATGTTGAGCAGTGTTGTCAACCAAGACAGCAATATGCGGTACTGGGAAGCCGTCTTTAGGGCTTTCCCTATTTAAATCCTTGTAGTCTACACACATACGGACCTTACCGTCTTTATTCGGTACGGGAACAAAATTTTCAACCCATTGAGGATATGACGTCACGACCAAGAAACCTACATTGAACTATTTCATTACCTCAACCTTGATCTTCTCAGACATATTAGCATGCATCTGACGAACCTTTTGTTTAGTCGGAGAACATCCCTCTTTCATTGGCAGACGATGAACCACGATATTAGTATCGAGCCATGGCATGTCCTCATATGACCAAGCAAAGACTTCAACATATTCGTGCAACATTTAAACCAATCTGCTCTTGACATTGTCTTCCAGGTTGGCGCCAATCTTGACTTCTTTCTTATCTACCTCAGTAACCAAGTTTATCACTTCGACTAGTTCTTCGTGCGGTTGGATAGCCTTTTCCTCTTGTATCAGGAGTCTGACGAGTTCTCCAGGTATCTCACAATCTTCTTCACCTTCGTCTTCGGCTTGATAGATTGGATTTTTGAAGTCATAAACGGTAATAGCAGAATCGTTGTCAATGAGATTCAGAGTGGATGTGGATCTGCAAATGTGTGTGTGTGCATGTAAGGTCACATATCTATTTGAAAATGCAGTAAAGTAAAAGAAAGACAAGGAGCACAAAAATTGAATAAAAAATTGTCCAATGTTTTCATTAAATGACATATGATATATGAAATCACAAACCCTTAACAAATTGACCATTGTGCCCAGAGCAAGGCACAAGGTTTAAAGTCATTGTTTTAAACAGAAATTATACAAACAAACTTCTTAAAGAAATAAAAACAGGAAATAGCAATTACTCATGGCTGAAGGAGATTGAGATGAAGTCTTTGGCCTTCCAGTTGTTAAGTCCACTGTCAGTAGTTAGGAATATCCAGTCATCCAAGTCACTGTCAGTGTCTCCCAGAGTATTGACTTCATTATTGCTAATACGGAGAGGTGGTCCACTAGCACGAGCACGTCGAACCTCTTTCTGAGCATTTCAACTAAAACCCAACCCAAATTTGTTAAATTTTTAGGGGATGTCAGGAAGTTGTCCCCAGATAGTGAAGCCTTCATCCTCTACAACAGCCTTAGCTTCCTTCAGAGAGGCCATTCTTGGTGTGCCCTTAGAGATCTCAAGAATAGTAGGAGTAGCAACAACAATCATTGGAGGGATTCCATCAAATTTATGGCAGGGGGTTTCAATGAATTCCCCATCCATTTCAACATAATTGAAAGAATTCAAATGAGTGACCATATATTCTTCCTCTCCACAGGCTATGACAATCTTCCCCTTCACTGGGTACTTCAGCTTTTGATGTAATGTAGAGGTAATCGCACCTGCCCCAGGAATCCATGGGCGTCCCAGTAAGCAAGAATAGGCCAGGAAGATATCTATTACATAAAATGTTAAATTGAAAACTTGAGATCCCTCCTTGTTTAGAAGATAAACCTCTCCATGGACCATCCTTTTTGAACCATCGAAGGCTCTTACCACAATATCGCTGGGCTTCAGCACCAGCCCTTCACAGTCCAATCTATCCAAAGCATCTTTAGGTAAAACATTGAGTGAGGACCTAGTATCTACCAACACATGTTTTGTACCCCAAAATTTTCCCTCTCATTTCACTCAATACATGCCTCTAGAGGTCCTCAATTGCCCTAGAATGACTGGGAATTTTCCAGACAAATTCTCCTCCTAAGGCAATAAGCCTCAACTAGGGTTTCATTGTTAAACAAGATGTGTGAGTCCTAAGGATCCCAAATTTTCTCTATTGTCCTAGTATGTCCTCAAGATCATCCATGCCAAATCTTATTCCATGAACAACAAGTTTGCTTAGTCAATTGCTCAAATGCCTGGAAATCAACTATACTAGGTCAAAAGTCAAATGTGGCCCAAATACAGTCAAAATTCAAGATTTTTGGTCAACATCAAAATTTTGAGGTAATATCCATCATTTGATCAAGGGTTGATCATGATTCCTCAAGAAATGATCCTAACTCATCAAAAGTCAAAAATGGCAATTTAGGGATTCTATAGGAAAAGTCAACCAAACTTTGACCAGACATAACTTTCTCATACTTTATCATAAATTTTTCCACAAAAGCTCACTTTGAAGAGAATCCAATTCCGTACAACTTCTCTTTAGCCCTCAAATTCAAGAAATGCCTCAATCAAAAGATACAAGCTCATACATTATAGGTCCTTTCAGAAAGTCAACAAAAATACCTTTTGGGGGGGTGGGAAAAATTTCAGGCTTCAACTTTCCCTATTTTGCAGGTTAGGTTTTTGGCCGGTCGGAGAAGATGACCAGAACCACCATCTGGGGTGGTTTGACCGACCAAGGACCTTGCGTGGCGTGTTAATATGTTGTGATTGGTTCATTTCATATATCAGGGCCCAACAAGTGTGCGCGTGTTTTTTATGACTCAGCCATAGCCTTGTTTTCCTTTATAATATTATTTTGTTATTATATGTATGAATGAGTAGGCAGCGCCGATGGCAAGAGCAAAGGGTTTAAGGCTTTGTATGTGTGGGAGGTCAGGCATTCGACCCTTGCCTCCTGTAAATTATTTTTCTGAAAATCACAAAAAAAATAATAGATTTAGGTTTTTCTAATTAAATTTAATTTTTGATAAATAAATTAATTTGATTTAATTATTTTGACCTATTTCATTAATTAAAATTAACTAGAGAATTAGGTTAAATTTCAAATATTTTTCATAAAACACCAAAATAATTTTTTTTACAGACAATTAGATTTTTAGGGTTTATTCCAATCTTAATTTTTTTCGCGTTATTATTTTTCCATACGATTATTTTTTACCATTTATGTAACTGCGCCCGGTTTGTAATAGTTTAATTAGGGTTTTAATTTCCGCATTTTTACTTTTTCAACCATTACTTATGTATCTACACCAAAGCCCTATAATAGCGTAGGAATTTTTATTTCTCGCTTTTATATTCCTTATGCTTGTATATAAATTGTTAGTAACTTAAGCGTGTATGACAAGATTAATCAAATTAATCATTAGATCACTAATCTCAAGATAAATATCTGAAAAAAGCACAATGTTGCGCACTTGCATCCTTAGGGTACTCCTAACTTGGTTACCTTCGAAAAACAATGGTCATGTCCCTCCAACATAGGGATATCTTAGCAAAGACCCTTAATCTAAAAGTCATCATAAAGATCATAGTCCCTTAATGTCCCTCAAGTTGCCTACAAGAAATGATCTTATCCCTCGATGTTTCCTATATGATGACAATCCCTTCGAAATGCTAAGGTATCCTTACATATTACCTTCAATGACCATAATCGTTCCTTTCGATAGTCCCTCAACATCCAACGATAGGGCTACCTACTCCTTAATAGTAGGATAGCACTATCTAAAGGAATGGAGGAAAATAACTTCCTTTTTCGAGTAGGTAGACAGTTCTTAAGTACTTGCTCAAACCTAACCTTTTCACTTACACACTTTCAAAACTTCTTTTTAAAAAAGTTTTATCACACTCTTGAGGACTGATACAAGAGTTATCATAAAGCAAACAAAAATCTTCCAAAACACACAAATACAAACAGTTTTCAAAAATGATCAAGTACCTAATAGCCCATGGAAAACCACAGATAGAAAGGGTACTAACACCTTCCCTTTCCATAATCTACCCCCTTACTCAGAAAATCTCGAAAAAGGTCTTTTTCTGTTCTTTTCACCCTTTACTTTGTTGGATAAAACAAAAGTCGGTGGCGACTCTTGCTTACCGTGACATTTGCAAACAAAAAATGCCAACCAGTATAACAGTCGGTTCTGCCATCGTATCACAGAACTGGCGACTCTGTTGGGGACAAAATAATAAAGTGGGGTTTACCTTAGGGTCTAGATCATTTTGCTTCTTTCTCTACTTGTTTTCTTTACTTTTAAGGGTATTGTTTGGGTTACTATAGATCCTACACCCGAATATGGAGAAAACCTTTTAGGTAAGTAGCAATAGATCATGGAAATTGGGCGGGGTATACCGACACGGTTGAAGCGATGGCTACGTTGATGCGACACTTTGGTTGGTACCGGAAGCCCTTGAGTTAATCAAGGAGAATATAAGGCCACTGCATGGTGTCATGAAGCTTAAATTGACCTTAGAACCTTTAATTTAACAACTTGGCCATTAGGACGTAGTGAGATGGTCGTCTTTGGTGTATTCCCAAAGTCGGAAGATACTCAATGCTACACTCATTAAGATTTGACTCCCAGGGTTTGTTTGGTTGCAAGTTAGTTACCCATCGAATGAAACTTGTGGGAAAGATCAGTGATATTGAGATCCATTAGAACCCAGTTACTATTTATAGGACAGGTTGAACCAATTCAAACTTCAAGAGAGTATTACCTTAAAACCCATGCAAGCCTTAAACCTAAGGTCTTTGTGTGATTTGCTTGTGCTTGCTATATCTGTGTTTCTTAGAACAATTATGAGATCATAACATGGTATTTCATACTAACCATTTCAAAGATTTTCTAGGGCTTATCTTTGTCTTGTTTTGTAGGAAATGAAATTCACTCGCAAGAACACTATCCAAGTCAACCTTGTGAAAGTACCTCCTCAACTCAAGGACTTAGCATCAAGGATTCCTGAAAGCTCTCCCTTCACTGAAAAACATGGTCGAATTCTCAACTTGGTCACTTCAAACCCTGATGAAGAAATGTTAAAGGTGCTCTTTCAGTTCTTTGACTCGTTGCACCACTGCTTCACTTTTCCTGATTACCAGTTAGTGCCTACTATGGAGGAGTTTTCTTAGTTATGGGGTACCTATCCTTAATTAACTAACATTCAATGGTATGGAAAGAGACCCAAAGCCTGAAGAGATTGCCCAAGCTCTGTCTTTACAACGGTCTGATGTGGTGGAAAATTGGGAAACCAGAAGAGGTGTCCAAGGATTTCCAGCTAAGTTTCTATTTGAGAAAGCTCACTATTTTTGGAATACCCTAGATTTACAAGATTTTAAAGAAGTGTTGGCCCTTCTCATCTATGGGATGGTACTATTCCCTAACACGGACCAACTCATAGATGTGAAAGCGGTTAAGGTTTTTCTGTCTCATAATCCGGTGCCTAATTTACTAGGGGATATTCTATACTCTCTGCATACTCGCACTCTAAAGAGAAGAGAGACCCTTCTGTGTTGCACTCTTCTATTGGCTAGGTGGTTTATTTGGCACCTACCCCGGTCTATTTTGAGAAATGAGCAGGGTATGAGATGGTCTCATAGGATGACGTCCCTTACACATTCGGATATTCATTGGTGTTCTCAGTCCTTGAAGAGTATCAATATCATTGATCGTTGTGGGGAATTCCTAATGTCCCTCTCTTAGGCATTAGGGGAGGAATCACTTATAATTCTTGTTTGGTGTTGCGACAGTTTGGTTATACTAGAAGGGATGGTCCTCACGACACACTCGTCCAAGGAATTACATTTGACTATGAGAATGATGTTCAGGGTTATCGCAAGAGGTTCATTCGAGCTTGGAGCATGATAAACAGAGTTGATAGTAAGACACTGGGGCACAATAATTCCATCCCTCTTGAACCTCAAATGGGTGCGAGCTCGTGCTCAATGTCTTATGATGCCTTACCCCGCCATCTTACCTGTGATTATGGAGCCAATTGCTGAAGGAGACACTCCTTACCTTGTTCTTCATCCTGACATGCCAACTGATTTTGAGGAGCTACAGAAATCCTGGATTTAACTCAAAGAAGAACGTGATACCTTCGAAATCCAATTCTACGCCAGCGAGAAGAAGGTTTTAGAGCTCACCAGGTTACTTCACGAAGTAAAGAGTATAAATGCTTACATTGAACCAAAGAGGATGCGCCTTTGGGAAGCTTGAGTCTTCTTTTGCTGGGAGAGCTTTATTTTTGCTTTGTTCCCTTGTAAGCCCAAGAGGCATTATAGTGATCGATAAAACTTTTTAATGCAATTAACGTTTGTTCCCTTTCTTGTTTAAGCAAATTCAAGTCTTAGAAATCCTTGAAAACATTGGATACATATATCATACATATCATTGCATAAGCAGGTTCCAAAGCAGGTCTCTCATGTTCTCGCTGTTTATTTCAGCAAAAGAAATGGCTCTCGAACAAACAGTAGGTGATCTCCAAACTCAAGAGGCTCGGTTCATGGAAATGTTCCTAAACCTATCCAAGGGGTAGGAAGAATTGAAAATACTTCTCAATGGGAACTTGACCAAGAAACATCGTGACAACCACAAGGATGACCAGTTGGAACAACTGCAAGCTGAAATGGAAAGGATGAGAATCCAGATGAGTAGTCAGATGGCCCTTATCCAAAGTTTAGCTCCGAAACAAGAATAATTGAGGATTCTCATCAGCAAGCTTCTTTAGGATAGATATGACAGTCTGGGGCAAACTACTAGAGCTTGGAGCCTAATCAAGGATCAATCTCTCTTGGCAGATAGGGAATTGGGTGACTTGTTCATACGGGGGCATGTTGAAAATAAGCTCAAGAGCAGTGACATTCAAGGGATTACATCTTCAAGTACGCATAAGAGACCATACAATGGGAAGAAAGAGCCCAATACCGTGTACGACCAGAAGGACCGCAATAAGAGTAATCTCAACCAATCTGTGGGGATAATGTGAACTTCTATTCCCGCACCGATATAATTACAACGGGGTAATCAACAAAGGAAAGACAAGCCCAAAAGGCAATTCACCAAAATCAACATGTCTTTGGCTCAAGTATTGCAACACATGTTGAAGATGGAGTTGATTGCGTTAAGGGATCCTCATCCAAACCCCAAAACTTCTTCCCCTAACTACAATCCTGATGCAATATGCGCCTACCATTTTGATAGTCCGGGACATGATACGAATGATTGTTGGGCATTGAAAAATAAGATTCAAGACTTGATTAACGAAGGAGTGCTGGAGTTCACACAAGATGGCCAGACTGAATTCTTCAGCCGTTCCTCAATGACACACCATCTGAAGTGACAAGTTCAGACAAAGAGGCTTCATGTTCATTAGAATTTTCAATATGTAATTTTCTTTTGATTGTTCAAACATTTATTCATGTCAAACTTTGTTACTTTATCAATGCATTACATATGTCCGTTTAGAATCAATTCATTCGTATTCACTATATTTAAATTGCTTTCCTTTTCGTGATATTCAACTCTCGATCAAAAGCTCTGAGCCTTTAGAGGGAGGATGACGAAAACGATACCACAATCTCTACAATATGCTTTTGAACAGACCCCGCTAACGATGTACAAGCATTGTTTCAAAATCCTAAACAGTGGAGTTATAAGGAAGATAATCCCTAGTCAACCCCTTTTGAGCCAAAGAAGTAGGAGTTTTTATTTTCACACAAATTAAAACCCTTAATTATAACTTGGGCAGGGTAGTTTCTCAGTCAATTCAGACGCACATTCAGTCGCAATCTTCTGCTTCGTACATAATGAATGACATAGAAGACGTCCTTCCAAATCAAAAGACAGTGACGGTTCCGCATAACAATTGAGATAGGCAGTAATTATTTTTCAAAAAAGAAAAGAAAAGCCCGTCAAGTTAAAACCTATGAAGGGGACTTAAGAAAAACTGGGGCATCCCACTGACTGTAATCACAAAAGAAACAATTCAGGAAAAAGTAGGGATAATGAAAACCAAAAAAGAGGTTACTACACATCCTCGACAAAAAGAAGATTACAAAAATGACTGTCTCTTCAAAATAAACTTTCAGTATCCGAACCATCATCGGAACATCAAGGACAAGATGCCAGACTCAATCAGGATCTAAACGTGCAATTAACTGAGCATAGGACTGAAGAATATCACGAAGAGCGGGTTGGGTACAAACAAAATTTGAGCCTTTATCCTTTGTTTCTTGAACCGTGAACCAGGCCACATTATAACCCTTAAAAGTCCTAGCTGAAGAATGGGTTAGTTCAAAAGCATAATGTTACAAAAGGTATCCTGACTTCTGTAGGGTTCGCTATAAATCCTTAGCTTACATCACACTTTTATAAAATTTGTTTATTTTACTAAAAAACGCATTTTCAAAAAAAAAAAATTTCAAGACAGATATAAGATTTGCATTCTTCAAATACCATTGTTTGCATATGACTATTTGTTCAACAACAGAGAAATTTGCACGACGAATATTCGATGAACAAAAATCTTCTCAGTGGACAGAATCACTTCAGATGGAAAGACGTTTCCAATAACAATCCCTTCATAATCAAGGGGCATGGCACGATATCCAGCTGATCTGGGGAAGTTAAGTCAAGGTTCAAGGAATCTCTCAAAAATGCCAAATAGCCAGGGGCAGATCTCCATTTGAATCACTTGGGGCATTGGACATGAATTCCAATAACGAATCATGTACGATCAAACAAACACCTTATGGCAGTGTGACAACACTTACTACTAAGGATATCGACAATTCTCTGCACCTGGTGAACATGGACATAGTCAGAAAATACTACGCATAAACAAAGACCCGATAGGTTTACTGGCCTAGGAAAAAATTAGGGATAAATACAAAAAATATGTACACCCAGCAAGTCAAAACCTGAAAAGGCGGCTTGGGCAAAAAAGGGTATCCCAGTGGATTGAAAACCCGAAAGGGCGGTCCAGGAAAAAGTTAGGGATTAAAGCGTATGACTATGTCTCGTCATCTCGTCACTTGTCTATCAGTAGAAGACTTATCATCCTGATCAGCCTTTACCAAGCACCCCATGAGTTGGGATGACACTCAAACCATCCAAAAGCCTCTGCAAGTACTTTCTCCAGCAGGTACACGAGCAGAAACGTCCCGATGCGAAAGTCACTGCTATGTCCTTAGCATACATCCCAGTGACGTCTATGTTCATCACAGAGTAGTAACAACCAAAGTTTTGACCTCTTCTTCCCTAAGCAGGAATCATCTCCTCCAACAAAGCTCCTTCAGAGAGATGAAATCTGTTTTCCCCAGCCAAGTTTTATAATTTCAAACTATTTATAAAACCTCCCCCCGAGTAGAGTTTATTTCTCTAACTACGGAAGTTCAGGCTCCAACAGAGTTTATTTCTATACATCAACAAAATCTTCCAACAAAGTATTATCTCTCTCCACAAAGTCAATCCCCGACAAAATATCCTCAAACAGAAAGAGGAAATCCTCGAAAAATCACATCCATTCATCATCCTCAGCGGAAACGAAGGATTCGGCTTCCCAATACTCTTCAGCAACAGTCCGGGATTTAATTTCCCATACTAAGAAATATTGCAATAGCATCCCATATTCACACAATATGGCATGCGCATACACATCACATACAACATAATCTCATTTATTTTGAGAACATCATCACAATACATTTCATACATCATGACATTGCATACGACTAACTCTTTACCGTTTTCAGGAAATATCAAATCAACAAGCATCGTTGACTACTTACATGACCCGGTAGTCTTCTCAAATGCTACGTCTGATGAAGGGCTATTTCAGTATTTTTCTCAGAAGGATGTCTTCAAAAGATCTTCTCTAGTTCAGTTAGATTGATACTAAGATCTCTCTGATTTCTATTCCAGTTGAAGATATTCCAAGACTTTTGTCTGGTTCAATTAAATCAATACTAAGATTCTTCTGATTTCCATTCATTCAAAGTTAATCTAAGACATTCTCTGGTTCAGTTAGATCGATACTAAGATCACTCTAATTTCTGTTCCAATTGAAAATAATCCAAGACTTTTGTCTAGTTCGGTTGAATCGATACTAAGATTCTTCTAATTTCCATTCCAATCAAAGTTAATCAAAGACCTTCTCTGGTTCAGTCAGATTGACACTAAGATCTCTCTGATTTCTATTCTAGTTGAAGATATTCCAAGACTTTTGTCTGGTTCAGTTGAATCGATGCTAAGATTCTTCTAATTTCTATTTCAATCAAAGTTAATTAAAGACCTTTCTTTGGTTCAGTTAAATCGACACTAAGATTTTTCTGATTTCTATTCTAGTTAAAAAAACTGCAAAGCCTGGAGCCCGACCAGTTAGCAGATAATCTCGTTTCCCCAGTAAAGCACTGTGAATCCTGGAATACGACCAGATAGCAGTCAGCCTTATTATCCTCAGCAAGTCACTGTGAAGCTTGGATCCTGACCAGATAGCACTTCACTTTTGTCTCTTGAATCAAGAGATGACTCCCCAGTAGAGTAATGGACAACTAAAGCTCCCGAACTCTAATTCCAAAAACAGAGACCAATATTCCTCAATGGAGTCCTCCCTAATGACAGGCATAGGAATTCCCACAAAGAAATATCTCATGAAATCAACATTATTCTAGATGGCATCTTAAGCCCATCTCTAATGAATCTCTGTCATATTCTATGGATGGCATCTTCAAGCCCATATCCGACGATCTTCTGTCATTTTTTCCAAATGGCATCTATAAGTCCATTCTCGATATTATCTACACAGTCAAGTATCATTTTAGACGAGTGCAAATTTATGGGCACTCTAGTGTTCAATCATCTTCCACCTTCAGATCACGAAAGGCAGACCAGCCAATCTACATCCTCAAGTTTAAGAAGATTGAATAGGGGCAGCTGTTGTACCCCAAAATTTTCCCTCTCATTTCACTCAAGACATGCCTCTAGAGGTCCTCAATTGCCCTAGAATGACTGAGAATTGACCAGACAAATTCTCCTCCTAAGGCAATAAACCTCAAATAGGGTTTCAATGTTAAGCAAGATGTGTGAGTCCCAAGGATCCAAAATGTTCTCCATTGTCCTAGTATATCCTCAAGATCATCCATGCCAAATCTCATGCCTTAAACAACAAGTTTGCTTAGTCAACTACTCAAATGCCTGGAAATCAACTATATTAGGTCAAAAATCAATTGTGGCCCAAATACAGTCAAACTTCAAGATTTTTGGTCAACATCAACATTTCAAAGTAATGTCCATCATCTGATCAAGGTTTGATCATGATTCCTCAAGAAATGCTCCTAACTCATCAAAAGTAAAAAATGACAAATTAGGGTTTCTATAGGAAAAGTCAACCAAACTTTGACCAGACATAACTTTCTCATACTTTATTAGAAATTTTTCTATAAAAACTCATTTTGAATAGAATCCAATTCCCTATAACTTCTCTTCAGCCCTCAAGTTTAAGAAATGCCCCAATCAAAAGATACAGACTCATACATTATAGGTCCTTTTAGAAAGTCAACAAAAACACCTTTTGGGTCAAGGCTCCTTACATGAACTTGGAAGATCCAATTGAGATGAAACTAAAAGGGTTGTTTAGAGGACATCCTAAGCTCTCTAAAATGCCTAAGAACACCCTATTAGGGTTAAAATTGAGAAAGAGATGCATTGCTAAAGTTGACCAATTTTTGGAAATATGCATGAAGTCAATATTGACCTAACTTGAATTTTTTCCAAATGGGCCCATGTTTTCATGCTTGGAACTTGTTCCTAACATGGCCCACGACCTGTGAGCCCACTCATACTTTATTTCATTATTTTTATTTTTTATTTTTATTTTTTATTCATTAAAATTCAAAATTAAATAAAGAAATAATAGAAAATATGTAAGATATGATTTGAGAATCTTTTTCTCATCAAATGAAGAGTAAAACATGCTAGCAAATCAAAGAAAACGCGTGGAAATCATTTGTGCAAGATTTGTCCAAACTTGGAAAGATTACATATTATCCCCAAAACAAATATTATGTGATGAAAGCATTGGATTCTTTCCACAATTGCAACCCTAGTTTGATTCACTACATAACCATAACAAGTCCAAACCTAATGTACAGGCACATCAGTAACAAAAAGAACCATACCAAAGTGCAAAAATTCACAAGAATCGTGAAAGTTGAAAGCATTAATTCAAGCCTTTGTTAGTCCAGACAAAGGAACCAATCTTCCTCCCGAGGTTCCTAGGAGCTTGTTTGAACCATTATTCAAGCCAGATCGTGCCAAGAAGCCCTCCTTCAAGCATCATCGATTTGGTATAATTTCTTGAATTCAAATCCTCTTATTACACAATACAAATGAGTTATGCGTGAATATATGTGTTCATATTGATCATTGTAAATTTTTTAATGTGTTTCATGTGAGTTTCAGTGCCAAAATCGAAGCTTGACATTGTTAGGGTTTGAAAACACGTGAGCTTCATTTTCAGAGATGGAGAAATATTTAGACCAAACTAATGCCATGGTTGAACTCGCAGTCTAGGTTTTAGGGGGGGTAGGAAAAAATTTAGGCTTCAACTTTCCCTATTTTACAGGTTAGGTTTTTGGTCGGTCGAAGAAGATGACCGGAACCACCATCTAGGGTGGTTTAACCGGCCAAGGACCTTGCGTGGTGTGTTAATATGTTGTGATTGGTTCATTTCAAATATCAGGGCCCTACAAGTGTGGGTGTGTTTTTTATGACTCAACCATGGCCTTGTTTTCCTTTATAATATTATGTTGTTATTATATCTATGAATGAGCAGGCAGCGCCGATGGCAAGAGCAAAGGGTTTAAGGCTTTGTATGTGTGGGAGGTCAGGGGTTCGACCCTTGCCTCCTGCATATTATTTTTTTGAATTGTTACTAGCAGATTCATTGGTTCCCAATCCCAGGCGTGCATCATGCACCCTCACGCTTAGCCATAGAATCACTCCTTCTCCAAGATCTAGCGCCCAACAGCATATCTCCATGATGAACCTCCAAGCTTGCCTCCCACTGGATCCAGCGCAGTTGTGGCCCAACCAGATTTGGGCTATGACAAAATTCAAACAACACACCCCTCCAATTGGGTTTCACACCCCCCCCCCCTCAGGCCCATCTTCTTTCCTTTATTTTATTTAATTTTTGTTAATTAGTTTATATTTTCTATTCATTGTTTTTTTAAAATCATAAAATCAGAAAATCATAAAAAAAATAATAGATTTAGGTTTTTCTAATTAAATTTAATTTTTGATAAATAAATTATTTTGATTTAATTATTTTGACCTATTTCATTAATTAAAATTAATTAGAGAATTAGTTTAAATTTCAAATATTTTTCATAAAACACCAAAAATTATTTTTGTATAGACGATTAGATTTTTAGGGTTTATTCCAATCTTAATTTTTTTCGCGCTATTATTTTTCCATACGATTATTTTTTACCGTTTATGTAACTGCGCCCGGTTTGTAATAGTTTAATTAGGGTTTTAATTTCCGCATTTTTACTTTTTCAGCCATTACTTATGTATCTACACCAAAGCCCTGTAATAGCGTAGGAATTTTTATTTCTCGCTTTTATATTCCTTATGTTTGTATGTAAATTGTTAGTAATTAGGTGTGTATGACAAGATTAATCAAATTAACCACTAGATCACTAATCTCAAGATAAATATCTAAAAGAAGCACATTGTTTCACACTTGTATCCTTAAGATACTCCTCGCTTGGTTGCCTTCGGAAAACAATGGTCATGTCCCTCGAACATAGGGATATATTAGCAAAGACCCTCAATCTAAAAGTCATCATAAAGATCATAGTCCCTTAATGTCCCTCGAGTTGCCTACGAGAAATGATCTTGTTCCTCGATGTTGCATATATGATGACAGTCCCTTCGAAATGCTAAGGTATCCTTACATGTTGCATTCAATGACCGTAATTGTCCCTTTTGATAGTCCCTTAACATCCAATGATAGGGCTAGGGCTACCTACTCACTAATAGTATGATAGCATTATCTAAAGGAAATGAGGTAAAGAACGTCCTTTTTCGGGTAGGTAGACAGTTCTTAAGTACTTGCTCAGACCTAATCTTTTACACTTACACACTTTCAAAACTTCTTTTCAAAAACGCTTTATCACACTCTTGAGGAATGATACAAGAGTTATCATAAAGCAAACAAAAATATTTCAAAACACACAAACACAAACATTTTTCAAAAATGAGCAAGTACCTAAGAGCCCGTGGAAAACCATGGGTGGAAAGGGTGCTAACACCTTCACTTTCCATAATCTACCCCCCTACTCAAAAATCTCGAAAAAGGTCTTTTTCTGTTCTTTTCACCCTTTCCTTTGTTGGATAAAAGAAAAGTCGGTGGCGACTCTTGCTTACCGTGACATTTGCAAACAAAAAATGCAAACCAGTATAACAGTCGGTTCTGCCACCGTATCACAACATGCGCCAGAGTGGTGCCTTTGAAATCAATAGAGATGTGCAGAGCTTTGTTATGATTCTTTCCTGCCGGAGTTAAATCTATATCATAAAGTTCCAAGCCATTATCAGCAGTTAGGCTTGCAACACAGTACTCAAATTGATCAGCAGTGGTTTCTTGTGATACATGGGCATTCTTCAGAAATTTCAACAAAGCTTGGGCATGCTCTTCGGAGCATAATAACAAGGACAACGTGGATATCTTTGAGGGTGTCTTCCCCAGTTGTTCAACTATTTTGTAATCACTTTTTTGGATGATCTTCATAATTTCTTCCATCTCTTGTCTAGATGGGTCTTTAATTGTCACTTCTTTTGATGATGCCTCCATCAGGGCAGGCTCAGTAACTTTCTCTTTACTTAGGGCATTGGTAGTTGGCCCAGCAGCAGGAGTGTAAACAGGTATTGTTGTAGTTGTCAGAGGAGATATCTCCAAAGAGAAGACCCTTCTTGTCCTAGTGACCTTACTAGTTCCGGCAATGTTTGTAATTTCAAAATCTTCATTTTCCTTAATCCATGGCTCTTGCTTGACACCATGATAATAAAATTTTGCCTCATAGTTCCAGGGAATAGCTTTTTCAGAGGTATAGGGGACTGGCCCCAGTGTAGTGACGATTAAGGGAGCCACTATTGGCTCATTAGGGATCCTTATAGGGCCTTTAGAGGTGATCCTAATAGGATTGTTGGAGATTGTGATTATGGAAACATCTTGAGGTAAACTTTTCACGGACGGAGTTTTCTTGAACATAATTTCATGGCTATCAAATCAGGCGTTGGATACCTTTTTTCATCCACATACATCCATTGGTTTGGGAAGCACAATGGTAACAATTTTCAAGTCAGTCAGGAAATAAACTGGCTCTCAGCAAATTCTTCCTAACGGTCGATAATGGAGTATTCAAATCGTTAATGGTGGAGACAAAAGAGACATCGTCAATGGCATTGACACCTTTACCATGACTAGGCGTAGGCGCCGTAATCACATTAGGGATTTGTGGAGGGTCAAACTCAATCACTTTGTTATCAATCAAATCTTGGATCTTGCTCTTTAAGGCCCAACAATCATTGGTATCGTTCCCAGAGCTATTGGAATGATAGGCACAATTTGCATTTGGGTTGTATTTTGGAGATGAAGTATTGGGGTTTTGAGGAGGATTCCTCAATGTTATCAAATCTACCTTTAACAGATATTGTAAAGCTTGAGACAGTGGCATGTTGTTTCTAGTGAATTGCATCCTTGAGGCATCGGGCCTTTGTTAATTGTTTGATTGTTGTGGTTGTTGAACTAGGGTCAGGTTTGAAATCAATACAGCTCATACTGATTGATGACGATCACTCTTGATACGACTCCTTTATCCGTAAACAGCATTAGTTTCCTTCTTACCAACAAATAGTTTCTTTGCAGCACTAGAGTTGGAGGCTATGTGGATATTCCCACTTTTGATTCCGCTTTCAACTTGCTCTCTAGTCAAAATCAACTCGGTAAATCCTGATGAAGAACCCCCAATCAGTAAATTAAAGAATAGACCAGTTAAGGTTCCCATGAACATGTACACTATTTCTCTGTCAGTTAATGGGGGTTTCACCCTTCCATCCAAGTCCTTCCACTTTTGAGCATACTCCTTAAAGCTTTCATTTGAGCCTATAGTCATACTTTGTAATTGCATGCGGGTTAGCGTAAGATCAGCATTGTATTGGTATTGTCTGTAGAAGGCAGCAGCCAGATCCTCCCATGTGTGGATATTAGTCCCCTCAAGTTGATAGAACCACTCCAACTGTGTTCCAGATAAGCTTTCATGGAAAAAGTGCACCCATAACTTCCTATTGGTGGTGTGTGGTTGAATCTTGCGGACATAAGACCTTAGATGCATCTTTGGGCGGGAGACCCCATCATACTTGGCGAAGACAAGGACTTTGAATTTGTGGAGAATGACAACCATAGGGACAACACCTAAGTATCCAAAGTCCAAACCAGACACTGTTTGGATCTTGTGATACGGTGGGGGAACTTACTTGGGTGTTTTGTGTTTTATTGCAAATGTTGCGGTTAGCAAGATTCGCAACTGACTTCTCTTTTATCCAAAAGGAAAGGATGAAAAGAACAGGAAAGACCTTTGAGATTATTTCTTGAGTTCGGGGGGTAGATTATGAAAAGGGAAGGTGTTAGCACCCTTTTCATCCATAGTTATCTATGGGCTCTTAGTTGCTAGCTAGATCACTTGCTTTTGTTTGAAAATGTGCTTTTGTGTGGTTTTTTAAAAGTATTTTAAAAAGGCGTCATTATTTAGGCAAACTTTGTAATAGTTCTCGTTCGTAAGAACGTATACAAAGTGTTGATCTTTTGAAAACGTTTCAAGTTTGGAAAGTGTTTTGAAAGTGTTTTTAAAGTGTTTTGAAAGTGTTTTTGAAAGTGTTGGTATTTGTTTTGAAAATAACCAAGAGTGTTTGATTTGAAATTGAGCAAGAAACTAGGAACAATCTACCTACTCAAAAGTCTTAGTTCATTTCTTCCTTTCCTTTGATATTTCTATCTTACCATTGATTTGGTAAGAAGCCCTATCTTTGGATGTAAAGGAACGGGTGTGGGTCATCGTATAGCCATGATAGAAATATTGTGAGATATCTTAACAATTTTCTTTGAGGGACTAAGATCATTTTGAAAAGGCAACATTGATAGCGTCATCGAGGGACTATGATCTTGTATTTTTGATTGCGTTTTGCTAAGATACCCCACATGCATAACATCGCCATTTTCGTAAGGCAACAAAGTGGAATTACCCTAAGGGTGCAAGTGTGCAAATGTGTTAGATTTACATGCTTGTTTATCTTGGCTTAGGGTTTGCTAACTTGTTGATTTTATCTTTCCATACAAACTCTAATTTACTAGCATTATATAAAGCGATAAATTGCGGAAAATAAAAATACTAAGCAATTACATCATTAGGGGAGGGGGTATATAAATTTACCAATGGGGATTTTGCAAGAAAATTAAATCTAATTAACTATTACAACCATATTGAGTAAATGTACAAGAATTGAATAAATAATAATGTACAAATACAAATGGAAAAGAAACATGATTTTTGTTTGGATTTTTATGAAAGGGTTTAAACCTAAACCTAATTAAGAAAATACTTAATGAAAAATAAACAAAATTAACTTGAACTAGTTAAGAAAGGAAATTAATTAAAAAAAGGATTTTTAGGGTTTTTTATTAAAAGGTTTTAAATAATGAAAATAAAATGAGAATTGAATAATTAAAATAAACCTAAGTTCTAAATTAATTTTAAGTAAGAAAATAAAATAATATAATAATTAAACCTAAGTCAAAAAATTATTATAAAAGAAATAAATTAATTTGTTGAGAAAATTATTATAAAATTATTATATTTTTATATTTTTTAATAATAAAAATGATAATGATAAAAATAATAATGATAAAAAATAATATGAAAAATGAAAATGAAATAAAGAAAAAGAAAAAAGAAATAAAAAAATAAGGGGCCAGGGGTGTATGAGCAAACAATGGTTAGGAGTCAGAAAAAAATAAAAGCCCAAACGGGACAGGCCCAAGCGTTATTTCAAACAAAAAAGAGAGAAAACTGAAAATATGAAGAAAAAAAAGGCAAAACGTACGTTGGGGCTCGAACCCAGGTCCTAAGGGTGACAGGGGCACGCTTTAACCACTAGGGTGGTGATACATCTGTTAACTTAAACAAAACAACAAATATATAATACAAGTCTTATCCTGAATGCACTTCATCTTCAACCTCCATCCAAAGGATATGTAACTTATTCATTTCTCATCCATTCATAAAACTTCCAACATCAAACTTGTTAGAAATTTTCTCACGATTCTGAATATGTAAATAACTTAAGCTAATTCTCAAATATGAGCATGAATTTCTAACAGTACCAAATTCTGACCTAAATATTTTCAGAAGTTCAAACTCAAAATTCTCCCTACTCAAGCAACATAAATGCAATCTATGGACATGTATAGTTTCAGGACAATGATGTCTACATTTTATCTTCAAAAATGAAAGCCTAACAATGCCTAAATAATGAAATAGAAGTTCAAGAAAAATACCTCAAAACTGGAAATCGTGAAATGAATTTGATCTTGATTCAAGGTGTTGTAATGGTCAGGTTATCTTCCTTGAGTGTCTAGGAAGCTAATGCAATGCTTAGCTTGAGTTGAGAGTGGTTGCAATGTCCTGGAGAAGTCCAATTGCAATGCTCTGTTTTTGAAAATGGAGGTTGGTGAAGATGGTGTTTCAGTTTGAAAACAGGGGTTGGGATGGCTTCTATATGTGTATTAGAAACTTTGTGGATGGTTTGGCCAAGAAACGCATGAGGGGATTTGGAGATTGGATTCAAAAATCAGAAATGAGAAGTTTTTGTGCTTGTATGGAAATTTCTGGTTTTGGGGAATTTGTGGGAGTTTGAGAGCTTATAAAATTGTGTATTAGCTTGCAAATAACTTGTATGGTTATATGAAAAAGGTTAGTGCACTTGAGGTGGTAAGAAATACAAGATGTAGAGTTATGGTATGTTACTTGATTTTGAAGAAAAGTGGAAAACATGGTTTCAAGGCATAGTGCAAGCATGGCCTGGGTTTATGGGAGGCTCTAGATATGTTGCTTTTTCCTTTGGCATTGCTTGTGTTCATATGGAACAAGTTATGAGCTCTATGCATTGACTTTGTGATTAAAGTCACTTTTCCAAAATGGAATTGTGAACTTTGTCCCATTAATGGAATAATCACTTGGACAAAGACTCTAGCACTTGGATCATAGCTCAAATAGTTGTGTAATCTTTTGAATATGGATAAATTTAGAGGTTAGAAGCCTGCAAAGTAATATTTATGTAGCATGGGTGTGGATTTGAATTCTTGTTCATCATGGAAATGACCTATAATTCAAGAATGAATGTCTAACTTCTTGTCTTCGATTGTCTTTGCTCAAACATGATCTCAAAGAGATCTTGGACATTTTGGAAAGCTTGTAACATACTCTATAACCTCTATGTTGGACATTTTTGAAAATTCCTTTTGGAACTGTGTGAAAAATTGCCATGAAGTTAGGTCAAAATCTTGCCTAAACTTGGGCAAAATTTCACTAAGTTTCAAAGTTTCATGAACATGTATTCACAAAATCATAACTTGAAATCCATGCATTTCTAGGAGAAGTTGTGTTCTAAAATGTTTTAGATCTCATTGAGATATACAACTTTCATGTTGAAAGTTTCCTTTGAATCATATTGCATCATGGTGAAAAATTGGCTCAAAGTTATGAAAAAATATGAATTTTCAAACACTTAGAAATATTTCTAAGTTTAGAAATTTTGACTTTTCAAAATGAAATCTTGACTTTTTGATTTCTTGATGAACAAGTTTCATATTTTGACATTTTTTGCTGAATTGTGTGATCTTTGATACTTGATTTTTACCAAAAAGTCAAAGTTTGACTTTTCAGTGTACAGTTGACTTTTGATTAGTTGACTGAAAATCAACTATCAATAAATTGATCTTGAGTGAAGTTTTGACTCATGCCATTAGGTAAAAATGATGCAATTTAATCCTTGAGATCATGTCTCCAACCAATCAACCATTTGCTAGGTCAAAAATCAGAAATTGTACTTCCTCAGTCAAAACCATAATTTTGACCATTTTGCCCTTTTAATGATCTGATCAAATTTCTTGAGGAATTATGGTCCAAAGTTGATCAAATGACATATATGAGTTCATAATGTTGATATGAATAAAAAATTATGAAGTTTGACTGTAAATTGACCACATTTGACTTTTTCCCCGATATAGCTGATTTTTAGGTCAACTGATCAATTGATTGAGCAAAAATGTGATCCAAGACTTGAAACTTGTCATGAGCAATCTTGAGAGTCCAAAATTATCCATGAAAGTCATATGGGGAATTAAAATTCCATTTATCCTTGTGCAATCTCAAACCCTAATTTTCAGTCATTAGTGTTTAAGGATGTGTCTTGAGCTGATCAACCCTAGTGCAGTCTTGAACCAAAGGAGATCTTGTGAGAGATTACTTGATAAATGAGAGGGAAAATTTTGGGGTACAACAGATGACCCTGTTCAATATTCTTAAACCTGAAGAGTTAGGTTGGCGGATCCGTCATTCATGATTTGAAGGTGAAAGATGATTGAACACTAGAGTGCCCGGAAATTTTCACTCGAAGATGGATTGTGAATGGGCTTATAGACGCCATTTGGAGGAATGTTGGTAAACACTGGAAGAAGTATCAGCACAAATCTCTTGCTGATTTATACTAAAACTTGATGTTTTACCTGTGAGAAAAAGAGTTAGTAAAATGTATATGTATGCATGATGTTCACCAGATGTGGTATTATGCTAAATGCATTTTGTATGTACATGCGATGATGTATGAATGTGAGATGTATGTTTTTTTCCAAGAAAATAAATCCCTAACTGTTGCTGAGGAGTTTTGGGAAGTTGACTCCCGGATTTCCGTTGGGGACGAAGAGTATACATATCTCCAAACTTTGTTGAAAAGATGCTTCCGCTGGGGAATATCTCTTGAATGTCAGTTGTTATCTGGTTGGATCCAGGCTTCACAACTTGTCGAGAATGAGGAATTCAACTGCTATCTAGTCGGGTCCCAAGCTTCACGGTAACTTACTGGGGAAGAGATAAATTAACTGTTATCTGGTCGGATTCCAGGATTTGCAGAAAATTTCTTAAAATTGAATAGTTATCTGGTCGGATCTAGGCTTCACAATAACTTGTTGGGGATAAGGAAGTTAACTGTTATCTGGTCGGATCCAGGCTTTGCAGTAACTTGAAGTGGTAACTACTATCTGGTCAGGTCCAGGTTTCATGGTTTTTGGAAAGTTGTACTATTATCTAGTCAGGTCAAGGCTTCATAGTGTCTCTCTGGGGATCGTAGTTAATTGTTATCTGGTCGGGCTCCAGTTTTCATAATAACTTGCTTGAAAATTGACATTTGTTCGGGTCCAGGATTTGCAGATTTCTGAGGTTAATGAGGTTAATTGTTATCTGGTTGGGTCCAGGTTTCACAATAAACTGTTTGGGGATTTAGTTGTTATCTGGTCGGGTTCCAGGTTTCACAATGAATTTTTGAGGGTAATTGATATATGGTCAGATCCAGGCTTCACAACAACTTGTTGGGGTAGAGACAAACTCTACTGGGGAAAAGAAGTTAAACCTTGGTCTGGTTGTGTCCAGTTTCTTCTATATTTTGAAGAGTTAAACTATTATTTGGCCGGGTTCAGGTTTCATAGTATTTGAAATATTACACTATTATCTGGTCGGATCCAGGCTCTATAGTGACTTGAGAAGTTGAATATTATCTGGTCGGGTACAGGCTTCATAGTATCTTGAAAATTGTGCTAATATCTGGTCGGGTCCAGGCTTCATAGTATCTTTTGGAGATAGTAAAGGTTTTGTTGATGACTTTATTGGGGATTATGGGTTGTGGCCCTATGATTTGCAATAGTCTGAAAGGCAAACTTAAGCTGGGGAATGTAGACTCAGCTGGGGAGGAGAGACTCAGCTTGGGGAAGTATATTCAACTAGGGATAACAGGCTCAGCTGGAGAAGATAGACCAAGCTAGGGAATTTTGTACTTGGCTAGGGAGTTATACTACTCGTTGTTTGTTGGGGAAATAAACTCTATTGATGAATACTTGATGAACTGCTGACGAGGAGAGTTCTTTGAGGAAGTGATCCACGATGCTTCTACTTGTAGGATCGACTTAGCTGGGGAGAGAGCTGCCAAGAGATTGAGACTCTAGCTGGAGATTGGCCTATGCAAAGAAACTTTGTGGGTAAATTTGCTGGAGATGATGTTAATGAAATAATTCTGTGGGGATATTCCATATACATTAAAGGGATGCTTGTTACTGTTTAGCAGGACACATGTGCCAAATAGTTTTAATTATTTTCATATGCATAAGTTCATCCAATTTTAATCTTTGGACAAATTTTCATTCAAAACAAAGACAGAAAGTTTGCACTTCAAAGTATATTTGTATTGATATTTTTCCCATGAATAGGCGTTTTCGTACAAAGAGACGGAGATCCTAGTAAGAGGAAGTCGTCGAAAGGAAAACAAAATTGAAAACAAAAACAAATAGCCATGTGAAATGATCTCATTTCCTTCCAACTCTACTATTTCTCCAATGTCTTCGAATTCCCCTTGCCGTTGACAGAAATTGATTGGATTGATCTTGGACCGTTTGAACTCGGACCTTGGTGATAAAGTTGACTGTGGTGAATCCACGGGACATAGTCATACTCTTTTAATCCTTAACTTTTTCCTGGACCTCCCTTTCGGGTTTTCAGCCCACCAGGATACCCATTTTTTACCAAGTTGCCCTTTCGGGTTTTCAACTTGTCGGGTGTACAATCTTTTGCATATATCCCTAACTTTTGCCCAAACCTTTTGGTTTACCGAGATACCCTTATTTTGCCTAGGTGTGTCAACCTAGCGGGTCTCTTATGCGTAGTATTTTTTAACTATGTCCGCGTTTATAGGATGTTGGATGTCTTCTGCATCCATGGTAGTCAGCATCATGGCACCGCCGGAGAACACTCTTTTGACAACAAATGGCCCTTCGTAGATGGGAGTCCATTTGCCTCTGGGGTCGCCTTGTGGCAAAATGATGTGCTTTATCACCAGGTCACCAGCTTGATATACTTGAGGCTTAATCTTTTTGTTGAAAGCCTTGATCATACGTTTTTGGTACGCCTGACCATGATAGACAGCAGCCATTCGTTTTTCATCGATCAAGTTCAGCTGATCCAATCTCATCTGAATCCACTCGTCTTCGCCTAAGCATGCCTCATTCATAATCCTTAGTGAGGGAATCTGAACTTCTACTGGAAAAACAACTTCCATGCCATAGACTAAGGAAAAGGGAGTTGCCTCAGTTGATGTCCTAGTTGAAGTGCGGTAACCATGTAGATAAAATGGTAACATCCCATGCCAATCCTTATAGGTTACTACCATTTTCTGCATAATCTTCTTGATGTTTTTATTGGCTGCTTTGACTGTTCCATTCATTTTGGGTCCATAAGGAGAAGAATTGTGATGCTTAATCTTAAATTGAGTGCATAACTCAGTAATCATGGCATTGTTGAATTTAGTCCCATTTTTGGTGATGATCCTTTCAGGGATACCATAACGGCAGATGAGGTTGTGTTTGATGAATCTGGCTACCACATTCTTGGTGACTGAGGCGAATGAAGCGGCTTCGACCCATTTGGTGAAATAGTCAATAGCGACAAGAATGAAGCGATGTCCGTTGGAAGCGGTGGGCTTTATTTCTCCAATCATATCAATGCCCCACATTGCAAATGGCCATGGAACAGTCATGACGTTCAGAGGGATAGGAGGCACATGGACCTTGTCAGCACATATTTGGCATTTGTGACAATTCCTAGAGTGTTGATGGCAATCAGTCTCCATTGTTGACCAATAGTAACCATCCCTCAAGATCTTCTTGTCCATTGTATGTCCACTTTAGTGAGTACCAAATAGTCCATATTGCATGTCTTCCATGATTTCCTCTGCCTCCTTCTTATCCACGCATCGGAGTAGAGTGGAGTCATGGTTGCGTTTGTACAATATTCTATTACTTAAGAAGAATTTAGCTGAAAATATTCATAAGAACTTTCTGTCATTGATAGATGCTCCCTCTGGATACTCTTGTGCTTCAAGGTATCTCATCACTTCACGGTACCATGGCTTTTTCGTGTCAGTGTCAAGTTCAAAGCAATATGCAGGTTCGTTGAATCTCTCAATTGTAATCATAGGGGCCTCGTTATCCCATCTGACCTTGAACATTGAAGACATGGTTGCCAAAGCATCAACCAATTGATTTTCTTCCCTAGGTAAATGCTCAAAAGTGATCTCTTCGAAGTAGGGAATCAGTGATAGCACAAGTTCCTTGTAAGGGATGAGATTAGGGTGCTTAGTGTCCCAATATCCTTTTACTTGGATAATCAATAGAGCGGAATCCACAAACACATTCAAATTCTTGATCCTCAAGTCAATAGCAGCTTTCAGACCCAAGATGCATGCTTCATATTCGACCATGTTGTTCGTGCAATCGAAGCATAGTCTGGCAGTAAAAGGAGTGCAGAAACCTTCAGGAGAGATGATCACAACACTAATTCTGTTACCTAAAGCGTTGGAAGCCCCATAGAAGACCATATTCTATCGGGATCCTCGTTCAGGTTCGTCATACGGTCCAGGTTTCGCACAGTCGGTTACTAGCATGATGTTCTTGTCAGGGAAGTCGAAGTTCATAGACTGATAACCATCCATAGCTTGATGGGCCAAATTATCTGCTAGTACGCTTCCTTTGATGGCCTTTTGCATAGTATATTGAATGTCATACTCAATTAAGATCATTTGTCATCTGGCTATCCGTCCGAAAAGGGAAGGTTTCTCGAAGATGTACTTGATTGGGTCCATCTTAGAAATCAACAGAGTGGTATGAGTCAACATGTACTGCCTTAGCCGGCGAGCAGCCCATGCCAGAGCAAAGCAAGTTTTCTCGAGCAGTGAATATCTGGTTTCACAGTCGGTAAATTTTTTGCTCAGGTAATAAATAGCATTCTCTTTTCGGCCAGACTCGTCATGTTGGCCCAAAACACACCCCATAGAATTCTCTAGTATTGTCAAGTACATGATCAAGGGTCTTCCTTCAATTGGAGGCATGAGAATAGGATATTCTTGTAGATATTCTTTGATTTTGTCAAAGGCAGCTTGGCATTCATCATTCCATCTGACTACCTGATCTTTCTTCAAAAGTTTGAAGATTGGCTCACAAGTAGCAGTCAAGTGAGATATGAAGCGGGCGATGTAATTGAGACAACCCAAGAATCCTCTAACTTCCTTTTCGGAATGAGGGACTGGAATTTCTTGGATGGCCTTTACCTTGGCAGGATCAACTTCAATGCCTTTATTGCTGACAACAAAACCTATAATATTTCCAGATCGTACTCCAAAGATGCACTTGTTAGGGTTCAACCTTAACTTGTACTTCTTCAGCCTCTCGAATAATTTGTACAGGTGATCGAGATGTTCCTCTTCAGTTTGTGATCCAGAAATCATATCATCCACATAGACCTCTATTTCATGATGAATCATATCATGAAACAAAGCTACCATAACTCTCTGATATGTTTCCCTTGCATTCTTCAATCCGAATGACATGACCTTGTAGCAGAAGATGCCCCATTACGTAACGAAAGTAGTCTTCTCCCTGTCTTCGGGAGCCATCCTTATCTGATTATAGCTGGAGAAACCGTCCATAAAAGAGAAGACTTTATGCTGAGCAGTGTTATCAACTAAGACGTCAATGTGTGGTAGAGGAAAATCATCCTTGGGACTTGCCCTATTCAGATCCCTATAGTCTACGCACATGTGAACCTTTCTGTCTTTTTTCGACACTGGAACCATATTAGCAACCTATTGGGGATAGGATGTCATAGCTAGGAACCCTGCATCAAATTGTTTCATCACTTTAGCTTTTATCTTTTCAGACATATCAGGCCTCATGCGACGAACCTTTTGTTTGACAGGAGGACAGTCTTCTTTTGTCGGCAGACGATGAACTATGATGTCGGTATCCAACCCAGGCATATCTTCATAAGACCAAGCAAATACTTCCACATAATCATGCAACATATGAACCAACCTGATCTTGACACTTCTTTCCAAATTAGCACTGATCTTGATTTCCTTCTTGTCTGTCTCAGTACCCAGATTGATAACTTCAACTGAATCTTCGTGCGGCTGAATAGCTTTTTCCTCTTGTAATAGAAGTCTGGCTAGTTCTTCCGGTATTTCACAATCTTCCTCACCTTTGTCTTTGGATTGGTTGACTGGGCATTCAAATTCATAGTCGGCAATAGTAGAGTCAATGGCAATAGGAACCAGAGTGGACGAGGACCTGCAAGAATTTGTGTGTGTGTGTGTGCATGTAAGATACATGGCTATTTTTTGAAAACATGTATTTGAAAGAAAAGAAAGACAATGAACACAAATATTTGAATGCAAAAGAGTCCAATGTAATGAATGATCATATGATTAGATGAACATAAATAAAGCCCTTAACAAATGGACCAAAGTTCCCCAGGCCAGACACATGGCTTAAAAGTCATTGTTAATCATTACAGACAAAATGTTCTTGAATTGAAAGAAAAGCCATAACAAGTAGATTACTCCTCAATGAAGGAGATGGGCACAAAGTGCTTTGCATGCCAATTATTCAGCTCCGTTGTAGTTGGATACACCCAATCTTCAAATGCAGCTTCTTCATCAGAATCACCCACGACATTGAATTCATGGCTTCCAATGCGGAGAGGTGGCTTTCCAGCACGAGCACGCCTCACTTCCTTCTAAGCTTTGACGGTGAAGCCCAAACAAAACTTGTCCGCTTTGAATGGGATATCAAGGAGTTTCCCCCAAGTATCACAGCTTCCTTCTTCAATTGTTGCACAAGCATCTTTGATTGAAACCATCTTCGGCACGACCTTAACAGCTTTCGACTCATCAAAGGAATATTTGGTAGCAGCAACCATTAGTGGTACAACCTCAAAGGCTTGACAGAGTCTCAATGAATTCTCCATCCATCTCTACGTACTTGAAAGAGTTAAAGTGGATCACCATAAACTCTTCAACACCACAGATGGTGACAATTCTTCCCTTGACGGGATATTTAAGCTTTTGATGGAGAGTTGAGGTCACTGCCCCAACTTTATGGATCCACAGGCGACCCAACAGACAAGAATAGGCAGGATGGATATCCATAATGTAGAAGGTGGAATTGAAAACTTGTGATCCTACCTTGATTAGAAGATCTACTTCCCCATGAAATGCCCTCTTTGATCCATCGAACGCCCTTACAATGATATCACTTGGCTTCAAGACTAAACCTTCACAGTCTAGACGGTATAACGACCCCTTGGGTAATACATTCAGAGAAGAACCAGTGTCGAGTAGAACATGTGCTAGGGTCGTCCCCTTGCACTCGACTGAAACATGTATAGCTTTATTGTGGTTCTTCCCCAACGGTGTTAGGTCAGCATCCGAAAATCCCAAGCCATTATCATCCGTCAGGCTAGCCACGCAATTCTTAAATTTGTCGGTTGTTGTCTCATAGGGGACAAGAGCCTTTTTCAGGAATTTGATTAACGTCTGAGCATGGGCATCGGAACAAATCATCAATGACAACATTGAAATATTAGAAGGGGTTTGCCCCAACTGTTCCACAATCTTGAAGTCGCTTATTTTTATTATCTTTAAGATCTCGTCCATCTCATGAGTGGAGGGCTCTCCATCAGCAACATCCTTTGCGGGTATTTCAGTCACGACAGGCTCAACAACCTTCTCCTTCCCCCTTGTATCAGTACTTGGCTTGGCAGTAGTAATGCGGATGGGTGCCTTTTTAGCAACTGGTGGTGAGGTATTGGGTGAAAATATTCTCCCAGTTCTGGTTACTTTGCTTGAGCCAGTTATGTTATCAACATCATCAGCTTTATCTTCTTCGATCCAAGCTTCTTGTTTTATGCCGTGATAAAACACCTCAGCACCATAGTTCCATGGTACTGCCTTGTTTGAAGAATAGGGGATTGGTTTGGGATTAGTAATTATTAAGGGAGCAATAGTGGGTTCATTTGAAATCCTAATAGGACCATTGAAGGTGATCCTAAGAGGCTTGTTTGAGATGGTGATAATGGAGAGATCTTCATATTCGTTAGTCAAACTTTTGGCAAGTGGGGTCTTCTCAAATAGAATTTTGTGGCTATCCATTAGGCGTTGAATTCCTTTATTTAGCCCTTCACATCCATTGAGTTTTCTCGTACAGCACACACAGTCTTTTACACAGCCAGGGAAAATCCCAACTTTCAACATATTCTTTTTTATGATATTCAGCAGAGTAGTCAATTCTTCAACAGAGGCAACAAAGATTGTATCTTCAATAGCATTAACACCCTAGTCATGCTTCGGCATAGGTGCGGTGATTACATCTAGAGTTGGAGGAGGATGAAACTCAATAGTCTTGTTATCAATCAAATCCTATATTTTATTCTTCAAGGCCCAACCCTGGTCAGTCTCATGCCCGGGGCTGCTTGAGTGGTAAGCACATTTAGCGTTCGGATTATACTTTGGCGAAGAGGTATCTGGGTTGGCAGGAGGATCGCGTAATATCACCAAATTAGCCTTGAGAAAATGTTGTAAGGCTTGAGATAATGACATGCCTAACCTCGTAAGTTGTCTTCTTGGAGTTTCAAAACATTGATGATTAGCAGATGGTCTTGGAGTAGGAGTTGGATTGGAGATTCAGACAGCATTAACAGACGGGTGATCATTCTTCTTGGTACGGGCCCTTGCCCCATACACATCATTGATTTCCTTCTTTGCAGAAAAAGGTTTCTTGATAGGATTAGAAGTAGAGGTAGATGTCACAGAGATCTTCCCACTTTTGATGTCTCTTTCAACTCTTTCACAGATTAAGATTAATTCGATGAAACCAGAAGAAGGGCAGCCAACCAACAGATTAAAGAAAGGACCAGATAGAGTGCCCATGAACATGTCAATGTTCTCCCTATCATTCAAGGGTGGTTGAACCCTACTGGAGAGGTCTCTCCACTTTTGTGCATATTCCTTAAATCCTTCATTCTTTCCCATAGTTATATCTTGTAATTGAACCCTCGTTGGCGCCAAGTCGGTGTTATACTAATACTGATGGTAGAAGGCGATAGCTAAATCCTCCCAAGTATTGATACAGGAACCATCTAACTGATAAAACCATTCAAGTTGCGTTCCGGCCAAGCTCTCTTGGAAAAAGTGAACCCATAGTTTCTTATCAGCAGTGTGCGACTGTATCTTGCGCACATAAGATTTCAGGTGGAGTCTTGGACAAGAAACTCCATCGTACCTTGCAAAGATTGGTATTTTCAATTTGTGGGGAATGACTACCCCAGAGATCAAACCCAAATCACAAAAATATAAACCGGGGACGGCTTAGATTTTAACAACTTTCAATTTGTCTTCTAACTATTTATATTTGATATCGGCGGGTGGATACTACTCGTCGAAATAATCATCATCAGACGCTTGATCATTAACACAGTCATCCTGGGTACTCTTAACCTCACCAATCTGGTTCTCGTCTTCTTCAGATGAGTCTTTCACTATCGGGATCTGACAAACTTGCTCTTTGAACCTTCTGCCCATGTTGACCAGGGCTCTCTTCTTGGGCTTCTTCTTAACTGCCAGCAATGCCATCATATCTTGCTGCCCTTCGGCTAGGGCCAGTATTGTCTCTTAGAATTGAGAGTTTTGTGCTTGGAGATCCTTCACAGTTTTCTCTAGATCCATCTTGCTGAAATAAACAGCAGAAAGATAAGGAAACCTGTTATGTGAAAACATGTCATGTTATGATGCATGGAATGTATATGCAAATGATTTCAAGGATTACTGAAATTTAAATTTGTATAGACAAAAGAATGAACAAACATCAATTTTTCATTAATCAGTTCAAAAAGGATTACATCATGCCTCTTGGGCTTACAAAATAACTTCCTAAGATAAAAAGACTGAACGCATCATCTTCGGCGCGAGATAGGCGTTCACACTTTACTCTTCTTGTAGCTTCTTCAAAAGCTCCAAGACCTTCTTCTTACTAGCACAGAATTGAGCTTCGAAAGGATCTCTTTCTTCCTTTAGCTGAATCGAACCCTTTTGCATGTCTTCAATAGAGGTAGGCATGTCTAGATGGAGGACAGTGTACGGGACATCTCCTTCGTCCACAGGTTCCATGATGACCGGTAAGATGGAAGGATAAGGCATCACAAGTTTATGAGCACAAGCTCGCACCCACTTAAGGTAAGTCTCGAGGGGAATGGAATTCTTGTGTCCCAGCGTCTTGCTATCCACTTTTCTTACCATCCTCTAAGCTCGGATAAACCTCTGACGGTATCTTTGGTCGTCGCTCTCATAGTCAAATACCACTCCTTGGATAAGCATCTCATGTGGACCATCCCTTTGGGAGTAACCAAACCGTCGTAAGGCTAAGCAGGGGTTGTAAGTGATATCTCCTCTAATGCCAAGTAAAAGGACATTAGGGAATTCACCACAATGGTCTATGATAGTAACATTCTCCAAGGATCGGGAACACCAATAAACATCTGAATGTCTGAGCGTCATCAACCTATGGGACCACCTTGAACCTTGCTCGTTCTTTACCACAAATCGGGGAAAATGCGAAATAAACCATCTTGCCAAGAGAGGAGTGCAACACATGAGGATCCCTCTCTTTCTCATAGTACGAGAATGAAATGAATGAAGGATATCTCCTAACAAGGTAGGCACGGGTTACGGGACATGAAGATTTTGACAGCATTTATATCTATTAGTTAGTCAGGATTTGGAAACAAAACCATCCCATAGATGAGAAGGTCCAAGATTTCTTCAAAAGCTTGTAAGTCCAAAGAGTCCCAACAATCTTGAGCTTTCTCGAACAAGAACTTGGCTAAGAAACCTTTGACACCACTCCTTGTTTCCCAATTAGTTACGATATCAGATTGTTCCAAGTGTAATGCTTGGGTAATCTCTTCAGGTTTTGGATCTCTTTCTGTACCGTTGAAGGGTAGTTGATTGAAAATGGGAATCTTCAAGAGTTGTGAGAATTCTCTTAGAGTAGGCACAAGTTGGTAATCAGGAAAAGTGAAGAAATGGTGTAGAGGATCAAAGAATTAGAAGAGCACCTTCATCATATCTTCATCAGTGTTGGAGGTATCCAAGTTTAAGAGGTGGCCATGTCTTTCGGTGAATGAAGAGTTTTCAGGGAATCTTGATGCTAACTCTTTGAGTAGAGGAGGAATCCTCACGAGATTGACTTGGATAGTATTCCTGCAGATAGAAGCCATGTCCTACAAAACGGAACAAAGATAAATCCCAATAATCCTTGAAATGGTTAGAATGAGTATGATGTTATGATGTTTATGATGTCATGTATAAATATATATATACAAACAAGGCAAATAAGTCCTTAGGTTTAGCCTTGCATGGAGTCTCATAGGTAAGTACCCTCTTGAAGTTTAGTTGGCTCAAACCTGTCCTAGAAATCGTAACTGGGTTCTAAAGGATCCCAATATCACTAGTCTGTCTTCTCGGGCATTGTTTCAGCGCAAGCCTCTTTCACAGCGACCAAAATATCCCAAAAAGCCAAACCTCAATGAGTATAGTATCGAGTATCTACCAACTTTGGACTGCACCAAAGTCGGTCATCTCACTACGTCCTAATGGCCAAGTTGGTCGAGTAAAGGTTCTAAAGCCAGTTAGTGTTTCATGACATCACTCAACGGCCCCGTATTCTCCTTGACGACTAAAGGGTTACCGGTACCCACAAATATGTCACACTAATGTAGCTATTTCTTAGACCATGTCGGTATACCCCGCACAGTTTCCACAACGTATTGCTACTTACCTATAAGGTATCCCAAATCCGGGTAGAGGATTTAAGCCCAAATAAAGAACCAAAATGTAAAGCAAACAAATCAAACAATGAAAGCAAATAAAAGAGATCTAGCCCTAAGGTAACCCCACTTTTAAGTTTGTCCCTAGCAGAGTCGCAAGTTCCTGATATGATGTGAGAACTGACTTGAGTGTTTTGCATTTTATTGCAAATGTTGCGGTTAGCAAGAGTCGCTACCGACTTTCTTTTATCCAAAAGGAAAGGCTGAAAAGAACAGGAAAGACCTTTGAGATTATTTCTTGAGTTCGGGAGGGTAGATTATGAAAAGGGAAGGTGTTAGCACCCTTTTCATCCATAGTTATCTATGGGCTCTTAGTTTCTTGCTAGATCACTTGCTTTTGTTTGAAAATGTGCTTTGTGTGGTTTTTTGAAAGTATTTTGAAAAGGCGCCATCGTTTAGGCAAACTTTGTAATAGTTCTTGTTCGTAAGAACGTATACAAAGTTATGATCTTTTGGAAATGTTTCCAGTTTGGAAAGTGTTTTGAAAGTGTTTTTGAAAGTGTTGGTATTTGTTTTGAAAATAACCAAGAGTGTTTGATTTGAAATTGAGCAAGCAACTAAGAACAATTTACCTACTCAAAAGTCCTATTTCATTTCTTCCTTTCCTTTGATATTGCTATCTTACCATTGATTTGGTAAGAAGCCCTATCTTCATATGTAAAGGAACGGGCGTGGGTCATCGTATAACCATGATAGCAATGTTGTGAGATATCTTAGCAATTTTCTTTGATGGACTAAGATCATTTTGAAAATGAAACATTGATAGCGTCATTGAGGGACTATGATCTTGTATTTTTGATTGATTTTTGCTAAGATACTCCACATGCATAACATGGCCATTTTTGTAAGGCAACAAAGTGGAATTACCCTAAGGGTGCAAGTGTGCAAATGTGTTGGATTTACATGCTTGTTTATCTTGGCTTAGGGTTTGCTAACTTATGGATTTTATCTTTCTATAAAAACCATAATTTACTAGCATTTACATAAAGCGATAAATTGCAAAAAATAAAAATACTAAGCTATTACATCATTAGGGGAGGGGTATACAATTTATAAATGGGGATTTTGCAAGAAAATTAAATCTAATTAACTATTACAACCATATTTAATAAATGTACAAGAATTGAATAAATAATAATGTACAAATGCAAATGGAAAAGAAACATGATTTTTGTTTGGATTTTTATGAAAGAGTTTTAACCTAAACCTAATTAAGAAAATAATTAATGAAAAGTAAACAAAATTAACTCGAACTAGTTAAGAAAGGAAATTAATTAAAAAATGATTCTTAGGGTTTTTTATGAAAAGGTTTTAAATAATGAAAATAAAATGAGAATTGAATAATTAAAATAAATCTAAGTTCTAAATTAATTTTAAGTAAGAAAATAAAATAATATAGTAAATAAACCTAAGTCTAAAAATTATTATAAAAGAAATAAATTAATTTGTTGAGAAAATTATTATAAAATTATTATATTTTTATATTTTTGGTCTTTTTGTTTTATGAAGAAAAATAAAATATATAAGTGTAAATAAATAAAAAATTTATAATTTTATATTTTTTAATAATAAAAATAATAATGATAAAAATAATAATGATAAAAAATAATATGAAAAATGAAAATGAAATAAAGAAAAAGAAAAATGAAATAATAAAATAAGGGGCCAGGGGTGTATGAGCAAACAATGGTTAGGAGTTCAAAAAAAGCCCAAACGGGATAGACCCAAGCGCTGTTTCAAACAAAAAAGAGAGAAAACAGAAAATATGAAGAAAAAAAGGCAAAACGGACGATGGGGCTCGAACCCAGATCCTAAGGGTGACAGGCGCACGCTTTAACCACTGGGGTGGTGATACATCCGTTAACTTAAACAAAACAACAAATATATAATACAATTCTTTCCCTGAATGTACTTCATCTTCAACCTCCAGCCAAAGGATCTGTAACTTATTCATTCTCATCCATTCACAAAACATCCAACATCAAACTTGTTAGAAATTTTCTCACGATTCTGAATATGTAAATAACTTAAGCTAATTCTCAAAGATGAGCATGAATTTCTAACAGTACCAAATTCTGACCTAAATATTTTCAGAAGTTCAAACTCAAATTTCTCCCTACTCAAGCAACATAAATGAAATATATGGACATGTACAGTTTCAGGGCAATGATGTCTACATTTTATCTTCATAAATGCAAGCCTAACAATGCTTAAATAATGAAATAGAAGTTCAAGAAAAATACCTCAAAACTGGAAATCATGAAATGAGTTTGAGCTTGATTCAAGGTGCTGCAATGGTCAGGTTAGATTCCTTGAGTCTCTAGGAAGCTAATGCAATGCTTAGCTTGAGTTGAGAGTGGCTGAAATGGCCTGGAGAAGTCCAACTGCAATGCTGTGTTTTTGAAAATGGAGGTTTGTGAAGATGGTGTTTAAGTTTGAAAATAGGGGTTGGGATAGCTTCTATATGTGTATTAGAAAATTTGTGGATGGTTTGGCCAAAAAACGCACGAGGGGATTTGGAGATTGGATTCAAAAATCAGAAATGACAAGTTTTTGTGCTTGTACGGAAATTTCTGGTTTTGGGGAGTTTGATGGAGTTTGAGAGGTTGTAAAATCGTGTATTAGCTTGCAAATAACTTGTATGGTTATATGAAAAATGTTAGTGCACTTGAGGTGGCCAGAAATACAAGATATAAAGTTATGGCTATGTTACTTGATTTTGAAAAAAAGTGGAAAACATGGTTTCAAGGCATAGTACAAGCATGGCCTGAGTTTATAGGAGGCTCTAGACATCTTACATTTGCCTTTGACATTGCTTGTGTTTAGATGGAACAAGTTAGGAGCTCTATGCATTGACTTTGTGATTAAAGTCACTTTTCCAAAATGAAAGTGTGAACTTTGTTCCATTAATGGAATAATCACTTGGAGAAAGACTCTAGCACTTGGATCATAGCTCAAATAGTTTTGTAATCTTCTGATTATGGATATATTTCTAGGTTAGAAGCATGAAAAGTAAGATTTATGCAGCATGGGTGTGGATTTGAATTCTTGTTCATCATGGAAATGACCTATAATTCAAGAATGAATGTCCAACTTCTTGTCTTCGATTCTCTTTGCTCAAACATGATCTCAATGAGTTCATGGACATTTTGGAAAGCTTGTAACATCATCTACAAAGTCTATGTTTGAAATTTTTGAAAATTCATCTTGGAACTATGTGAAAAATTGCCATGAAGTTAGGTCAAAATCCTGCCTAAACTAGGGCAAAATTTCACTATGTTTCCAAGTTTCATGAACATGTATTCACAAAATCATAACTTGAAATCCATGAATTTATAGGAGAATTTATGTTCTACAATGTTTTAGATCTCATTGATATCTACAACTTTCATGTTGAAAGTTTCCTTTGAATCATCTTGCATCATGGTGAAAAATTGGCTCAAAGTTGTGAAAAAATATGAATTTTCAAACACTTAGAAAAATTTCTAAGTTTAGAAATTTTGACTTTTCAAAATGAAATCTTAACTTTTTGATTTCTTGATGAACAAGTTTCATATTTTGACATGTTTTGATGAATTGTGATCTTTGATACTTGATTTTGACCAAAAAGTCAAAGTTTGACTTTTTAGTGTACAGTTTACTTTTGATCAGTTGACTAAAAATCAACTATCAATCAATTGATCTTGAGGGAAGTTTTGAGTCATGCCATTAGGTCAAAATTATGCAATCTAATCCTTGAGATCATTTCTCCAACCAATCAACCATTTGCTAGGTCAAAAATCAGAAATTGCACTTCCTCAATCAAAACCCTAATTTTGACCATTTTGCCTTTTTGATGATCTGATCAAATTTCTTGAGGAATTGTGGTCCAAACTTGATAAAATGACATATATGAGTTCAAAATTTTGATATGGATAAAAAATTATGAAGTTTGACTGTAAATTGACCATATTTGACTTTTTCCCCAATATAGCTGATTTTTAGGTCAACTAATCAATTGATTGAGCAAAAATGTGATCCAAGACTTGAAACTTGTCATGAGAAATCTTGAGAGTCCAAAGTGATCCATGAAAATAATATGGGGCATTAAAAGTCCATTTATCCTTGTGCAATCTCAAACCCTAATTTCCAGTCATCAGTGCTTGAGGAGGTGTCTTGAGCTGATTAACCCTAGTGCAGTCTTGAACCAAAGGAGATCTTGTGAGAGATTACTTGATAAATGAGAGGGAAAATTTTGGGGTACAACAGATCTCCACAGCCTTAAGTCAGTCTTCAGCTATTTGTATTTCTCATCCGTCGGTGGGTACTGCTCTTCGAAATAGTCTTCGTCCTCAGAAATCTGGTTATTTCCACCCCAGCCCTGGTGCTTCTAACTTCCTCTTCTTAATTGTCTTCTTCCTCAGAAGAAGCCTTTTCTATTTGAGCCAGTCAGGCAGGCCTCTTGAACCTTCTTCCCATGTTGAGAATAACAGCCCGTTTCTTGGTCTTCTTTTTGGTGGCAAGGAGTGCCATCACCTCTTGCTTTCCTTTAGCTAAGTTGAGGAGAGTCTCTTGGAACCGCGTGTGTTGAGTTTGCAGATATTTTACGGTTTTCTATAGAGCCATCTTATACTTAAATAAATAGTAAAAATATGAGGAAACCTATATCATAAAACCTCCTTATGATATGATGAATGCTATGTGGATGCAATGTTTTCAAGGACCTTAAGGAATTTAAATTTGCTAGACAAAAAGGAAACAAACACAATAATTGTATTAATAAGTTCAAGATTACAACTTCCTCTTGGGCTTACAATGAAAAAGCAAAAAGGGTGTCAAAAGACAACAAAATATACTTCTAAAACAAAAGACTCAAGTCTCCCACGGACGCTTCCTCGTTAGTGTAATGTATGCATTCAGGTTTCGCTCCTCGTGAATTTGCCTTGTGAGCTCTAACACTTTCTTCTCGCTTGCATAAAATGGAGCTTCAAAGGTGTCTCGTTCCCCCTTGAGTTGAATCCACAATCTCTGCAATTCTTCGAGGTCCGTCGGCATGTCAGGATGGATAATGGTATAAGGAACATTCCCTTTGGCAACAGGCACCACAACTATTCATAGAATAGCACGATATGGCATCATGAATTTTTCGAGCGCGAGCTCACACCCATTTGAGATAAGGATCCAAATGAATAAAGTTCTTATACCCCAAAGTATTTCTATCAACCTTGTTTACCATACCCCAAGCTCGTACAAACCTTTGACAATAACCTTGGACATTATTCTCGTAGTCGAATACAATACCTTAAATGAGTGCACCATGAGGACCATCTATTCGAGCATACCCAAATTGTCGTAGTTCTAGAGAATGGTTATAAGTGATACCTCCCCTAATACCGAAGAGTGAAACATTAGATAATTCCCCACAACGGTCAATGATGGTAATGTCCTCTTGGGATCAAGAGCACCAATGGATATTCGAATGAGAGAGCAACACCATCCTTTGAGTCTAAATCAAGCCTTGTTCATTCTTTAATACTGATCGAGGAAGGTGCGAAATAAACCACCTAGACAGCAATGGAATGCAACACATAAGAGCTCCTCTCTTCCTCGTGGTGCGAGTGTGAAGCCAATGTAGAATATTTCCAAGTAAAGTAGGCACATGGTTACGAGAAAGAAAAACCTTGACGGCATTCACATCTATGAGTTGGTCTGGATTAGGGAACATTACTAACTCGTAGATTAGAATAGCCAAGACCTCTTCAAAATATTGAAAATCCAAAGCCTCCCAAAATAGTCGAGCCTTCTTCAACAGAAACTTAGCTAGAAAACCCTTGACTCCACTCCTTATTTCCCAATTATCTACAATGTCAGACCTCTTCAAATGTAATCTTTGGAAATAACCTCATGTTTTGGAGTTTCCTCTAAACCAGTGAATGGTAGTTGATCAAGGACTGGTACCCTCAATAGTTAAGATAATTCTTCCATTGTGGGTACTAATTGATAATCGGGAAAGGTGAAACAATGATGCATGGGATCAAAGAACTGAAAGAGCACACAAATCATGCCTTCTTGAAAGCTTGAGGTAGCTAGATTCAGAATTCGACCATATCTTTTAGTGAACAGAGAATATTCAGGAACCATTGATGCTAACTCTTTGAGTTGAGGAGGCTCCTTTAAAAAGTGGATTCAGATGGTATTTCTGCGAGTGGAAGCCATATCCTACAAAAGAGAACAAATATAAATCCCTAGATCCTTGAAATGGTTAGTGAAAATTCTATGGCATGATGTCACGATGTTTATGAATAAATAATCACACACAAATGAAGCACACAAGGCCTTAGGTTTAGGCTTTCATGGGGTTTATAGGTAAGTACCCTCTTGATGTTTAGTTGCTTCAACCTGTCCTAAAAAGTAATCAGGTTCTAAGAAATCTCAATATCATTGATCTTTCTTCAGCGGGCATTGTTTCAGCACAAGGAATCTTTTTTCGTGACCTAAATATCCCAAAAGTATGATCTCAATGAGTGTAGTATTGAGTATCAACCAACTTCAGTATGGACCAAAGCCAGTTATCTCACTACTTTGTAATGGCCAAGTTGTTCAACTAAGGTTCTACAGTCAGTTAGTGCTTCATGACACCACTCAGCAGCCCTGTATTCTCCTTAATTTAATTCAAGGGACACCGGTACCATAAATGTGTCGCACTAACGTAACTATCGCTTCAACCATATTGGTCTATGTTGTACAGTCTCCACGATCTATTGCTACTTACCTAATATGCCCAAGATCCGGGTATAGGATCTTTTACAAGTAATAAACCCAAGCATAACCCATAAATATAAAGAAAACAAGACAAACAAATAAAGCAATAAAGGTGATCTAGCTCTTAAGGTAACCCCACTTTTAGATTCTTTCCCCAGCAGAGTCGCCAGTTCTGTGATACATTGGGAGAGCTATCTTGGGTATTTTGCATTTTATCGCAAATGTTGCGGATAGCAAGAGACACCACCAACTTTTATTTTATCCAATAAACGAAATGGTTAAAAGAACAAGAAATACCTTTTGAGAATTTTCTTGATTTCGGGGGGTAGGTTCTGAAAAGGGAAGGTGTTAGTACCCTTTTATCTGTAGTTATCTACGGGAACTTAATTGCTTGATCACTTTGATTTGCTTTGTGTTTGTGTAACTTTGAAAATGTTTTGAAAATGCCTAAGTTCGGTAAACTTTGTAATGATTCTCGTATCGTTGAGAATGTATACAAAGTGTTGGTTTAGAAAATATTTGTTTGAAAAGGAATGTTTGAAAGATGTCTTGAAGGTGCCAATGTAAGGCAATTTTGTAATGATTCTCGTATCCTTGAGAATGTATACAAAATGTTTGTTTTTGAAAGATGTTTGAAAGTGTGAGGTGTGAAATGGTTTTGTTTGTGAGCAAGATATTACGAGCAATCTAACTACTTAAAGAGTATTTGTTCTTTTCCTACTCCTTTAGATAGTGCTACTTTACCATTGATTGGTAGAAATCCATATCATTGAGTTTGAGGGACAGGTGTGGGTTATCGTACGATCATAGAATGCAACTTGTAATATGTTTTAGCAATTTTCGTAAGGGACTAAGATCATTTACCAAAGGCAACATTGAAGGGTCATCGAGGGACTACGGTCTTTTAATTGAGGGTCTTTGCTAAAACATCTCACGTTCGAGGGACATGATTGTTTTTATCCAAGGCAACGAGTGTGGGTTACCCTAGAGGTGTATGTGTGCGAAGTATTTTGATTTTAAATATTTTATCTTTGAATTAGGGTTTTGCTAAGGTTTATTTTAATCTTATCATGTAAACTCTAACTACTAGCAATAATAAGAAAAGTGATAAATTACAGAATTTAAATGTCCTATGCTATTACAACGCTTTGGGAATGGAGGGTAGAATTTTGTGAATAAGGGAAGAAAGTAATAAATCCCTAATTACTATTAAAAACCATTAAATATGAATTACAACAATAATTATGCATAAAATGTAAAGATGAAGAAGAAATTTCTTTTAGGGTTTTTGATGAAAAGGTTTAGACATTAACCTAATTGAACTAATTAATTTTAAATACAAGGAAAGTCAATTAATTATTTAATCAAAATCTAAAATCTAAGTTAATTGAAAATAAATAATAAAAAACCTAAGTCTAATAAACTTATTTTAGAAAATAATTTGAACGTTAATGTTAACTTAGAAAAAAAAAATTTTAAGTGTGTAAACTAAACAAAAATCTAGTTCTAAATATTAACTAAAAATAAAATAAATGTTTAAGTAAAAATTATTTAATAATTTAATTATTTAAGAAAATATATTTTAGTATTTTTTGGTTAGATAAAATAAAATAGATAAATAAAACAATGAAAATATAAAAAGAAATAAAAAGAAATGGATCGGGGTGTGGAAAAGTAAAAGAGGGTTAAAGGTTAACAAACAGGCCCAAACTTGTTTCTTTTTTGTTTGAAATCAGAGAAATAAAAATAAATAATGGGCCTGAGTATAAGTAAAATGGGGGTGAGAAGAAGTAAAAACAAAAACAGAAAAAGGCCTAAGTGTTGGAAGCCCAATGTTGTTGGTGATCCCATGTGGCGGGCTTTCTGAGGCATACTATGCGCTTGCTTTGTGGTGTATTGGATGAGACCATGTGATGATCATGTGGTGAAGGAATGAGGGTCTATGGTGAGTGTATTGAGCTTGTATGTATGAAATATGAAAGAAGAAAAGGTAAAAAAACAAAAGGACTGTTGGGGCTCGAACCCAAGTCACAAACGTCATAGGCGTGCGCTTTAACCACTGGGGTGGTGATACATCCGGTAGTTAAGACAACAATTATAAACTATGAAATGAACTCATTTCTGACTGTGCTTCATCTTCTTCCTCGCGCCAAATGTTTCAACACCATTTTTGAATTTTGTAACTTCCTCATTTCTCAACCATTTTCAAAAGTATAAACATGAAACTTGCTCCATTTTTCAATACGAACTCAACCATGTAAACAACTTAAACTATAAATCAAATATGAACATTAATTTTTGTTGGTACCAAATAAAACCTAATTTTTTCAGAAATTTCAAACTCAAAACTCACATCACTCAGGCAACATAAATTAAAACTAAAGGCATGGTTAGCTTCAAGGCTATGATGTTTACATTTTTCATTCACAAATTAACCATTATTGATGCTTGTAGAGAGAGTTTAAAGTTGAGAAAACTTACCTCAAAACTGGAAATCTTGTATGGAGTTTGAGCACTTCCGGAGGTGTTGTGATGATCTGGATAGCTTCACTGAGTTCTTAGGAAACTAATGCAAATCTTACTTTGTGTTGAAAGTGCCTGAATCGTGTTGGGGAAGTCAATGTGCAGAGTTCTGTTTTTGAGTTTGGAAGATGAACGAGGTGATGTTACAATTGTGAAACAGGGGTGGGGATGAGTTGTTTATGATGTATAAATTCTTTTTAAATGATTAGGACTGAAAAAGCATGAGGGATTTGAGTGTTTGAGGTTTTTGGTCAGAAATGCCAACAATAGAGGTTTGTGTGCAATTATAAGTTTTAGGGAGTTTGAGTGAGTTTGAGGGCTATTAAATATGTGTCTTGTCTTGCAAATAGTGTCTCTACTTATATAGAAGGGGTTTGGAATTCTCAAGTTGATCAGAATTCAAAATCACATGTTAAGCTCAACATGTGATTTTATTGAAAAATCAAGTTTCAGTGCCTTGTACCTTTGATCATAGAGTGGTTAAACACTTTCATCAAAATACTTCTGACCTTGTAGATAGAGTGTGATCATATGGAACAAGTGAGAGGCTCAAGAATTGACTTGGTACATAAAGCTGGCTTTTTAAGAATGGCAATGTTAACTTTCTCCCAAAACGGCAAATTGACTTGGACAATGCTTAAACCACTTGGATCATAGCTCAAAAGTTTGTTTAATCCATTAATTATGGGTAGATATAAAAGTTAGAAGGCCTTAAAATCAATATTATGCAGCATAACACTGAGATTGGATTATGTGTTCCTCAAAAAATGACTTGTAATTAAAAAATAGATGCCCAACTTCATCTCTTCGAATCTCCTAACTCAAAAACGATCATTTCAAGTTCTTTGACATTTTGGAAAGCCTGAAACATTATTTACAACCTTCATATTGACCACTTTGGCTAAATCATATTGGAACTAGGTGAAAATTGGTCAAGACGTTAGGTTAAAAATCGTCCTAAACTTGTTGAAAATTTCACTAAGTGTTTTATGAAAAATGTCATAACTTCATGAGCCTATATCTTCAAATCTAAGAATGTTTTGTACATAAAATCTCTAATACAAAGTTGTAGAGTTCATCAATATCTACAACTTTCATTTTGAAAGTTTTCCTTGAATCATCTTGCATCTTGGTGAAAATTTGTCATGAAGTATTAAATTATCAAGGTTAAAAATACTTAGAAATTTTCTAATTATTGGAAAATTTGAATTTTTGTGAACTTTCTTGATTATTGATGATAAAGTTTGATATTTTTTTAGTATCTTTATGAATCTTGATCTTTGAAATTCAATGTTGATCAAATAGTCAAAGTTTGACTTTTTTTGTATTAGTTGACTTTTCATCAGTTGATCCAAAATTCAACTATCAATCCATTGATCTTGAGAAAAATTTGAGCCATGAAGTTAAGTTAACATGTTGCATTTGAGTCTTTGAAATCATGCTTCAACCCATTAGGTCATGTACTAGGTCAAAAGTCAGTGATCAGTCATTCTCAGTCAAAATCCTAATTTTGACAATTTTGCCTCTTTGATGATTTGAATGCTTTTCTTGAGGAATTATGATCAACCCTTGATAAATTGATGAATATGACTTCAAAATGTTGATGGTGACAACAAAATCTTGAATTTTGACTGTATATTGACCATAGTTGACTTTTTACCCAATACAACTGATTTTCAGTCATCTAAGCAATTGACTGAGCAAATTTGTAGTGAAAGACTTAAAACTTGGTATGAGAAATCTTGGAGACCTATAATGAACCATGAAAGTAATTTTAGGCATCAAAATTTATATTTTACTTGAGAAAACCAAAACCCTAATTTGGAGGCTCAGTGCTTAGGAGGTGAGCTTGTCTGATCAAACTCTTGGAACTTTTTGAGCATTTGAGATCTTTTGTGAGAAAAGTCTTGAGAATAGAGAGGGAAAATTTTGGGGTACAACAGGTAGAATCCCAAAAGTATAGTGAAGCTAATAGCATGCTTTGTCTATACCCAGGACCAGATTTTGATAGTTGAATCATGTCGTAAATCTCCAAGTCCTTCCAGAAATCACTTTTCTGACTTTCGACTTTAGCAAGCCAAGAAAGATAATATTCAAGTTATTTCATTAGGGGAAAAGAGATAAACACTTTAAGAGTGTTGCTCATATAATCAAGGTTAATATTATCTTTTATTTGTGAAGCGTCAATCGAAGACTCCGCTGGGTTTTCTGCCGATTTCAGGATTTCAGGTTTTTTACTTTTATCATTAGATTATTTACTAGCTAAAAGTTTTGTATGATGGTAAATAGGGAATACATCTTTAAGTTTCTTCGTATCTTAATTAGGGTCAGGAAAGGGACCCATGAATGCATGTGTTTCCCCAGAAATTGTTAAAGGGATAATTATTGAGATTCGTAAATTTTGTGTTTTTCCTCAAGAAGAGGAGGTTCTAGAATGTATTCATAATTCCCTACTAGCAGTGGAGATGCTGTTTTGGTGACTGGAATATAAGCTTCTTTGAGTTGTTGCTTAGATATTTTAGCTTTTGGCACCATTGTTGATGATGGAAGCTTAGAAGATGAAGAAGCTATGAAGATTGTAGAAGAAAAGCTCAAGAGTGTAGGTATGAAGTTTCAGAAACTGGAAAAGTTTTTAAAAAATGGGTGATATTGGAATATATAAGAAGGAAGAAAATGTTTCAAATTTCAATATGGGAGATGAATAAAAGTTAGTGGCGTATGTGGAGGAATTCTACACGATGTACAGGTTGTTAACTTTACAATTTACCTCCATGCTCCTATTTTTTAGGGATAATGATTCAAAGCAGTGGTGCACGTCTCGATGAGACATTTCAGAAAAGTGGTCATCAAGACCATGACGTCACCGCAGCAATTAGTGACGCGTCGAAAAGATTTCAAAAAATTACCTTTTCTCATTGTGATTGAAAAAGACATTTTTGGGGGGTAATTTGTTAGCCAGAAAATTTGACGCTCAAGTTTTCATGAAAAGTATTAAGTTTTCTTCGAAGAAGAATCAAGAGTATTGAAAATATGTTTCCATATAAGAATATAATGGTCTTTTTCCACCATACTTTTGCTAAAGTACGAAAAATTCAAAATCTAGTATTCGAAAAATACTTTAGGCGGGTTCGATGAACAATTTGAAATAAGGTTGAATATTCAAATTTTGGTGCTTACTTGTTCTTTTTGAAAAATATATGCGTGGAGCCCTTTGAAGGATCGAACGCATGCAAGTGAGAATGTGCCATATTTTGAAAAGAAGGTCATTTGTTTAGAATTAGTATAAATATTAGAATTTTAGTTTAGATTTTTGTGTGTTCAATGGTTGTATAAATTACTCTATACACTCAAAGTATCAAAGTCAATCGAGAAACGAGTTCTGACAATGTACGTTTGAAACACCGCCTTTTATCTTTGAATGCTATCTTTACATTTTTAAAGTCATTTATCATTTCTTTACACTTTTCAGTCGAAACCTTTTATTTATACTTTCTCAGTCAAAGTCTTTACTTTTCTCTTTTGTCACTTACATTTTTTTATCGTTATTGTCTTTACCATTTATGTTCAAATTTATCTTTATAGTAAAAAAAAAACCAATATCCAAAAAAGACTTATATAATAGCTAAGAAATAGACACTATTGTCCTATGATCAATCTTGTTGATCCTATAAGTAACAAAGTCATTAGAATTTGGAAAACTAGTAGTTGTTTACTAAATTTCATGGTAAACACATGGAAAAACACTTCTGGGAAGAAGCAGTCGACACAACATGTTATATTTAGAACAGAGTCTCCATAAAACCTATTCTGGTTAAGACTCCTTATGAATTGTGGAAGAATAGAAAACCCAACATTTCATACTTTCATCCTTTTGGATGTGATTGTTTTATTCTTAACAATGAGGATAATCTTAACAAGTTTGATTTTAAAGCACAAAAATGCATCATGTTAGGATACTATGAACGCTCAATATGCTACAGAGTGTATAACACTGAAACACTAATTGTTGAGGAATCTATTCATGTTAGATTTGATGATAAGCTAGACTCTGAAACATCAAATTTAGTTTAAAAGTTTGCAAATCTGGAGATTACTTTTTTAGACTTACAAGGTAATGATGTTGCTCCAAAGGAACCAAAGAAAATGGATTATGAAGAAGTTCAACCAGAAGTTGTTGAAGCTCTGACTCCTCTGAGGAAGCATAGAAAGAGATCTTCACATTCTGAAGAATTGATTCTGGGTGACAAACCTGAACTGTCAGAACCATATACTTATTTAAACATTCTGAAAAGACGCTTTTTGGTTCGATGTCCCTTATAGAACCTACATTTGTCGATGAAGCTCTTCTGGACACATAATGGATTCTGGTAATGCAAGAAGAGTTAAATTAATTCTCCATTAATAATGTGTGGGATCTTGTGCCTAGACCCAAAGGAACTTATATGATTGGAACCAAATGGGTCTTTAGAAACAAGCTCTACAAAAAAGGAGATGTGGCAAGAAACAAGGCTTGTCTAGTTGCACAAGGTTATAGTCAGGAAGAAGGGATTGACTATACATAAACCTTTGCAGCAGTTTCTAGGTTAGAGTCTTTTTGTCTCTTGATTTAGTTTGTTGTTAACCACAACATCATCTTCTATCAGATGGATGTTAAGAGTGCATTTGTGAACGACTACATAGCTGAGGAAGCATATGTACACCAACCTCCTAGTTTTGGAAATCATAAAAATCAAGATTTTGTTTTCAAACTCAAGAAATCATTGTATGGTCAGAAATAAGTTCCCAGAGCTTGGTATGAAAGATTAAGCAATTTTTTTTAGAAAATGATTTCACCAGAGGAAAGGTTGATACGACCTTGTTTTGTAAGTCCTTAAAAAATGACATTCTAGTAGTTCAAATATATATTGATGATATTGTATTTGGTTCTGCTAATGCCACTTTATGCAAGGAATTTTCTAAGTCTATGCAAGCTGAATTAAAGATGAGCTTGATGGGAGAACTCAAGTTCTTTATGGGAATCCTAATCAATTAAGGCTCGGAAGAGACTTTCATTCATCAGAACAAGTACACCAAAGAACTTTTGAAGAAGTTTAACTTATCTGTTTGCAAGACAGCAAATACGCTAATGCATCTCACCTGTATTTTGGAAAAAGATGAGGTAAGTGGTAAGGTTAATCAGAAGTTATATAGAGGTATAATAGGTTCTCTATTATATTTGGCTGCTTCTAGATCTGATATATTATTTAGTGTCTGCTTGTGTGCTCGCTTCCAATTAGATCATAGAGAATCTCAATTAACAAATGTTAAAAGGATTTTTAGGTATCTGAGAGGTACTAATAACCTTGGTTTGTGCTATATAAAATCAAGTGAATACAAGTTAGTAGGATATTGTGATGCTGATTATGCTGGAGATAGACTAGAGAGGAAAAACACTTCTGAAAGCTGTCAATTTCTGGGAGACAATTTGATCTCATGGTCTAGCAAAAGGAAATCAACAATAGAGCTCTCAACTGTAGAAGTCGAGTATAGTTTTTCTTATGGATGCATCACCCAGATCCTCTAGATGAAAAGTTAGCTAGAGGATTATCAAACATATGAGAGTAACATTCCCATTCTCTATGACAATACTTCTGCCATTTGTTTGTCCAAGAATCTAATTTTACATTCTAGGGCTAAACATAATGAAATTAAGCATCATTATATAAGAGACTGTGTTCAGAAGGGAATTTTATCTTTAAAATTCTTAGATACAAACCATCAATGGGCTGATATCTTTATGAAACCCCTTGCTGAAGATAAGTTTGTTTTCATTCTGAATCATTTAAAAATGGTTTCATATCCAAATTGGAAAAGATGTATTCTCATAATGTTGGCTTCCAGAATGGAAAAATGAGAATATGAGGCTTGTTATTTATTTTGTTTCACTTATGGAAAGTGAGGCCTATGCCAAGTGAAGTTCTCATATATCATAAATGTCTTAGGTCAGAATCTTTTCTTTTTGAAAGCTTATGTCCCTTGTGTTGTACCCCAAAATTTTCCCTCTCTTTTCTCAAGACATTTTCTCACAAGGATTTATTAAAGTTCAAGATTGCACAAGTATAATTGGATTTTTAATGCCCCACATAGTTTCCAGGGATCATATTGGATTTTCAAGTATCGAGACAAAGAGGAAACTATTGAAAAAGCAAAGCAGATAAATTTGATTTTTTTTGACAAAATTGAAGAAAAGCAAGCTTGCTTCGATTCATGCTAGCTTCGACTGAACTCCTTCCTTCATGCTAGCTTTGACTGGAAAATGTCACCCTTTGAAACAACTTGCTTTGATCCAGAGGCTTCGATTGAGCATTTAACTTCCTTCGAGCATGCCTGGTTCAGAGGCTTCGATTGGGAATTTGGGCCTCTTTCGATGCAAGCTTTGGTTCATAGGCTTTGTTGGACATTTGGCCTCCTTCGAGAAAGCCTAGTTCAGAGGTTTTGATTGTACATTTGGCCTCCTGCATGCAAGCTTCGTTTGGATAATGGCTATCTTCATACCAAGCTTTGATCAGACAAAGGGCTACCTTCACATAAAGCCTCCATTGGAGTATTGGTCTCCTTCGAATAAACATACTTCGAATCCAACTCTAAACCCTTCGAGCAAGTGGTCTACAAACTTCATAAGGCAATGGACTCCTGCAGGTTTTCTTTGATTCACAAAGCAGTGGCCTCCTACATGCAAGCTTCGATTTAGAAGGCAATGGCCTCCTGCATGCAAGCTTCGATTCAGAAGGAAATTACCTCCTGTAGGTTTGCTTTGATTCACAAAACAGTGGCCTCCTGCATGCAAGCTTCATTTAGACAACGACTATCTTGATACCAAGCTTCGATCATACAAATGGCTATCTTCACACAAGCTTCGGTTAGGAGTTTGACCTCTTTCGAGCAAGTTTGGTTCACATGCTTCGATTGGGCCTTTGGCCTCCTTCGAGCAATCTTGGTTGAAGAACATTGATCAAATATCATAGCCTTATCCTCTAAATCTCACTTGTCAGTCTATATTGCTTCCAGATCTTTACATAATCATAGGCTTACACAAATTTGTGATGCATTTCAAAATGGTTCGAAGCTTTATCCATTGAATTATACCATTTTTGAATGAAATGGAAAAAAGCTACGTATCCTTTTTTCATAAAGATTACTTTAATCACAAAGTTAGTTTTTTGAGCTCCCAACCTGATTTTATCTGAACACAAGCAGTGCTAAAAGCATAAGTCCAATCTCCTGCCTCCAACAGACATCAGGCCCCCACTTGTACTTGAACTTGGGAACCATGAAAATCCATTAAACTTGATTTTTTTCGTTTCCCACAAAACATAACATGTTATCTCAGGATTCTGGTTACTACAAACCTTTTCTCTATAAATGAAAACCCTTTGCAAATCACAACTAGACTTTTGTTGGGTGGAAAAAAATCATCAAACACTCTCACACTCTCAAACTCTCAAACTCTCAAAAAAATCTCAAACCCCTTTGTGCGTTAGACAGCCTTTCGATTCACTCCATAACGGCCATATAACAGCCTTTCGATTAACAACCTAACTTACATATACCAACCTTGTAAGATTTCCAAAGCCCTCAAAAAACCCATTCAAGGAAGTTAGTGAGCCCTTCGATTCACTCCTGAACAACCTACGATCCAGTGACTTTCAAAACAAAGCAGCAACTGAAATAGCTTCAGGAAGGTCCCTGCAGGCTTAACCCATCATCGAATCATTCCTGGAAGTCATACAGAAGCTCTTTCGATTGGCACTTCAAGAGGTAAGTTTTTCTTAAACTTAGAAATCTTCATTCAAACATCATTTGTACATACAAATAAAAGAAAAGATGTATATATAATATCTAGAAAGACGACCATGCTCTAACTTTCAATTATCACTGCTTATATGTTGAGAACTTCAACTCTAACTAGGGAGACTTTGATTTTGGCACCAAACAAATTTGTACTAACCTCTGATCTATAACTTGTGAAAGTTACATAGTTAGATTCGTTTTGAAGATCTTAGGCAGGTTTTTGTATCCTTCGATTGGCTGAGGAGTGAAGCCTTTCGAATCTAAACATTAGAGTCTTACATCCCTACGCTCGAAGGAAGAAGTTGGGCATTTCAAACATTTAGAAACGAGTTCAGTTTGTACCCAATCGAAGCTACTTTATGGACGGATGAAACAAACCACCCCAGTGGTACAAACAACGCGCGCGAAAGGCATTTCTGAAGAAGGTTCTGGGTTCAAGCCCCAACGAGACCTTTTGTCATTTGTTCATATTTTCTCACTTTGTTTTGTTTGTAAGAAATACACTTGGGCCTCCACAGTTGACCTTCAACCCCTTTTATGTTTCTGACCCCATGTTTCCTAACAAACAAACAGGCCTTGAACCCAAACAACATATAACTTTTTTTTTCTACACAAAAAACTTTTTTAAACACAAAAAATTGTTTTCTACACAAAAATTGAATTTAAACACAAAAAACTGTTTTCTACACGAAAACACCAAAATATATGTTTAAGTTATTTAGTTTATTTTGTTTAACTTCTTACAATGAAAAAGACCAAAAAACATTTTCCTATTTATTTTCTTTTCTTTAACTTAATTAAATTTCCTTAACAAAAACAAAACAAATCTATTCCTTTTTCCATTTTGTCTTGTATATTGTATTAATTATACATTACTCAAATTCAATATGGTTGTAATAAACAATTAGGATTTAATTTCTTACAATTCCCATTTGTATATTTGTATACCCCATCCCCTAATGATGTAATAGCATAGTAAATTTACTTTTCACAATTTACCGCTTTGATATAAATGCTAGTAACTTAGGGTGTGTATGGCAAGATAAAATTAACAAGTAGACAACCCTAAATTTAAGACAAAAAATGCATGCAATCAAACACATTATTCACACATATGTACCTCTAGGATAATCTCACTTGTTGCCTCATAAAATAGTCACGTCCCTCGAATATGGGCATTTTAACAAAGACCCTCGATAAAAGATCGTAGTCGCTCGATGTCCTTCGATGTTACCTTCGGTAAACGATCTAGTCCCTAACGAAAATTGCTAAAACGTATCATTAGTTGCCTTTTATGACTATACAATTGACCCACGCCCGTCCCTTCATATCCAATGATGAGGCTTCTTACCAATAAATGGTAAGGTAGCAACATCTAAAGGAGGAGGAAAAGAACATAGGCCTTTTGAGTAGGTAGGACACTCGTAGTTCTTTCTCTTGAACTAAACCATTTTCCACACTTACACTTTCAAAAACACCTTTAAAAAACAAACATCTCTTTGAACTATTTTCAAAACCAACACTTTGTATGCATTCTTATAGAGACGAGAATCATTACAAAGTTCGCTGTAACAAAGGCATTTTGCAAAATACTTTCAAACTTACACCCACCACAAAGCACGTTTTGAAATAAAGCAAAAGTGATCTAGCAAGAAACTAAGAGCCCATAGATAACTATGGATGAAAATGGTGCTAACACCTTCCCTTTTCATAATCTACCCCCCGAACTCAAGAAAACATCTCAAAGGTCTTTCCTGTTCTTTTCACCCTTTCCTATTGGATAAAAGAAAAGTCGGTGGAAGCTCTTGCTATCCGCAACAATTTCGATCAAACGCAAAACAACCAAGTCAGTTCTCCTACCGTATTATAGAACTGGAGACTCTGCTGGGGAACAAACTTAAAAAGTGGTGTTACCTTAGAGCTAGATCACCTTTACTTGATTTCCTTGTTTGAATTTCTTGCTTTACATTATGGGGTCCTTGTTTGGGTTATTGTTAAAGATCCTATACCCAGATCTGGGGCACCTTTTTATGTAAGTAGCAATAAATCATAGAGGTTGTACGGCGTAGACCGATATGGAAAAAGTGATAGCTATGTTAGCGTGATACTTTGGCTTGTACTAATGTTCCTTGAGTTAGTCAAGGATAACATTAGGCTTTCTTATAGTGTAATTAAGAACTAAGTGACTTTTAAACCTTTAATTGAACAACTTGGCCATTAGGAAGTAGTGAGAAATCTGGCTTCGGTTTCGACTGAAGATTGGTTGATACTCGGTGCTACGCTCATTGAGATCAGACTTTTGTGATATCTCGGACGCAAGAAAAGATTGATTATGCTGAGACAATGCCCAATGAAGAAAGATCAGTGATATTGAGATCCCCTAGAACTCGGTTACTTTCTTAGACAGGTTGAGCCAACAAAACTTCAAGAGGGTACTTACCTATAAAACTCCATGCAAGCCTAAACTTAAGGACTTGTCTGCTTTGTGCATATATGATTATAATGACTTGTTTGCTTTGCATACCTATACATAACATCATGACATCATACCATAGCATTTTCAATAACCATTTCAAGGATCTCAAGGGCCTATGATACAGGGTCATGTTGAACCAAACGTCCATCAAGGAGCAAGAGGATTTATTCTCCTCTAATCAAACATTGTCAAAGACCAAAGTACGATAACTTGAGTCAAGGGCTATGACTCACTTGACATGGTTAGCTAGCTTCTCGTGGAAGGACATCCACCGATACGAAGTTCTCCAATCAAATTTGTAATCAAAATTCAAGTTCTAACATCTTCTTGTGTGTACCCCGCGAGATCCTTGAAAACATTGCATCCACATATCATGCATGTCATCATAACAGGTTTTCCCCATACAGATTTATCATCTGCTTACTATTTATTTCAGTAGAGTAGAGATGGCTCTAGAGTAAATAGTTAAAGATCTCCTAGCTCAGAATTCCCAGTTCCAACAAATGCTCCTGAACTTAGCCAAGGGGACGGAAGATCTGAAAACACTCTTCACCAAAGATAAGAAGAAAAAGACAAAGAAACCAGTGGGTGTCCTGAACATGGGAAGGAGACTCATAGGACCGGCAAAGTGAGCTCTAGAATTCGCAACTCCTTCAACTGAGGGGGACTGTGATCGGTGGAAATAGAACTGACTGTTTTGAAATACTGGTTCGCGAAATGTCGCGGTAAGCAAGAGTCGCCACCGTCTTTTATTTTCTCCAACAAGGAAAGGACAAAAGCACAGCAAAATTCCTTTTCGAGATGTTTCTCGGGTTCGGGAGGTAGATTATAGAAAGGGAAAGTGTTAGCACCCTTTCTATCCGTGGTTATCCACGGGCTCTTAGGTACTTGCTCACTATGTTTTCAAAAATGTTTGCTTTTCTTGTGTTTGTGGGTTTTGAAAAAGTTTCGTTTTGAAAACTTCTAGGTAACTCTTGTATCAGTCCTCAAGAGTGTATGAAGTGTTTGTTTGAAAACTTTTATTTGAAAGTGTGAGTGCGAAAAGTTGTTTTTGTTTTGAAAGAGCAAGTACCCATGAGAAATCTACCTACTCTAAGGAATTAAGCTGTGTAAATGTCCTTTAGACAGTACTATCCCACTATTGAGAAGTAGGTAGTACCGTCGTTGGAGTTATTCGGGTCAATTCAATTATAGGGACATGTGTGGTCACCAAAGCAATAGTAGGACGCCTTAGCGGTAACCCTAATGTCCTAGATCCTTTTTATCCGAGGCAACCATTTCGAGGCAACTGGATCTTTAGACAGGAGGGCGACCTCTAAAACACCCTATACTCAATGACCACGTCGAGGCAACCAAGTGAGGCGTACCCTAGGAGTGGCAGGTGCGAGTGTGTCAGATTTCATTTTAAGTTATCTTGTACATGTATCATGGTGAGCTACGAGTTGATTTTATTTTTTCAGGCAAGTCTTGTCATGCATAGTTAACAGTTAATAATTGTGCGGAAAGTAAATTGCGGAAAGTAAATCTACGCTATTACAAGGCGTCGGGTATTTACATCGCCAAAAACATAACCCTTGAAAAGATAAATGCGGAAAATAAAAGAAAGCGATAAAAGGGTCCTAATTACCTATTACATTCTCGGAGCAGATACATAAATATGATCAAAATAGGAGTCGAAAATAAATATACGCGAGAAACATTGAATCGGGAAAGTCCTTAGGGTTTTGACCCTTTTTGAGAAAAGAATGGAATTTTGGTCCTTTTTTGCAATTAATTAAACCTAATTCTAATTAATTAAATAATTAAAAGAGAAAAGTATTTTTTTAGTTTTTTATGTTTTTTAATGTCTTAATGAAAATAAAATAAAAAGGATTAAAATTGTCAAAAGAAAAACCCTAATTCTAGATTATTTTATTTATTGTGAAAATAATTACAATTAACCTAATTAAAACAACTAAATTAATTAATTACATTTATTTGCAAAAATAATAAATAAAAGGTGAAATTAATAATTAATAATAATAAATAAAAATATTTTAGTTTTCTGATTTTTATTGTGAAAAAATTAATTATGAGTAAATTAAATAATAATAATAATAGTTATAATAATTATTAAAAGAAAATATAAAAGGGAAAGAAAATAAGAAAATAATAAACCAGGGGGGTGATGGCCCAATATGGAGGTTAGAAAGCAATTTTCAAGCCCATTAAGCTATTCAGTCCATTGTCTTTTCCTAATTGTCCATGATACGCCTTGACTTGGAGTATGGTGGTCATCCACCTATGACCTTTTGATTTGTGCATATGGCCACTTGGCGCGTTGTTGTGTGGAGTACATGATGGAACACGTTGGGCAGCCTGCATGTGATCATGTTAGAAAAAATAGAAACAATTATTTTGGGGGACCTGGGAATCGAACCCAGGTCCCAATGATTCCATGCCAGCACGTCCTCCACTACACCAACTTGCACGCTTTGTTAATATAATAAGAAGCAAACAATATATTAATAATCCAAACAATATGCTGTAAAAAGAAAAAACGCGCGCTTCTTTTTGAATGGACCAACCACATATCACCACCTCATCATCGTCTTCGCTGAAACTGTAAAAAAACAAGGTTAGATAGCGGGAGTTTTTAACCCCCACAAAACATGATGACCAATAATAGCGATTAGGGCTACAATGAACATAAATATTTCGCGATGGTGCCAACATGTTCGTCTTGTTCTGACGGTTTCAACCATATGCTTTAGAGGTGCTAATTTTTCCTGGATAATAAAGCCCCAATTCGAAGGCTTACGAACCCTAGAACTTGTCAATGGTAACTTGGGATTATGTGTGTTATAATGCAATTAAACTACATCATTAGCTTTGTACAGTTCCTATTAACAAAAAACAATCAACAAAATATGTCAAATGCACATGAATAATGAGATGCGATTCTAAAAAAAATGTTCAAACCGTGAAACTGTTCTTGGGTATTTCTTGAGCTTTAGCACTTGGTTTGGATTGCAATATGTTTCTGGGAACCCCTGCAATAGATTAGAAACCACAAAATGCTTTGAATCATGCTAAACTATGGAAAACAATTTTCACTTTTCTTTGATTTTTTTCAATGTTATTATGGCCTCTTCTGCAGCAAAATCCCGTCCATGGCGTTAGGTTTAGCTTGTGTATATATAGTAGAAGAGAATTAGGTTAAATCTTGCACAAAAAATCCATTGCATGATGGTTTGAATATTTGATATGCAATCACATCTTTTTGAATCTTTTTTATTGAAGAAACTTGCCAAACTTGGAGATTTTTGTCCCTTTGATTTGCACACGAATTTGCCAGCTTGATTAGGTCATTCTTGCTTCAAAAAAAGATTGAAAAACCATATCTTTGAATTTCCTACAATTTAAATTAATTAAATGAATTAAAATCAATTAAAAATCCAAATAATTAATAAAAATAATAAAATAAATTTAAATAGGCTTGATGGGTCGTGCATAAATCATGGATAAAGTTTCAAGAAGAAATTTGAGGCCCATTAGCAAAAACAAAGTGTTTTGAGCAAAGTTGACTTTTGCAAATTCACAAATATTTCCCAACTTCTCCAATGCATATCTTGCTCAATTTTGAACATCTGAACATGTTCATGGACATTTTGGAAAGGTCTTGAAGTCCTCTAACCAATGCCTTTGGTCCCATGTCATTTGGATTTACCAATATCAAGTTATGGCCTTTGACTTAAAGTGCATTTTTGTTGACTTTTGAAATTGACCTATAATGTAGAAATTAATAACTTTTTGTGAGAGAATTTCTTGGACTTGGAGTGTGAATATGAGTTGTAGGAAATGTCATCCCCTTAAAAATGAGCATTGGATGGAATTTTTCTTATGAACCATGAAAAAGTTATGCTCTGGTCAAGATACAGTTGACTTTTCTGCTGTCCAAAAATAGTAACTTTTTGCATCTTGATGATTTTTGAGCCATGCTTGTGGAATCATGATCAAGACTTGATCAAATGATGATTGTGGACTCAAAATAAGATGTTGACCAAAAATTCTGACTTTTGACTGCAAAGTGACCATTTTGCCCCTGCAGTTGATTGTAGATCAAATGGAGCTTTTGACTGTGCAAACTGGCATTGTGAGTCTTGAAACTTGGCATGTAGATGCTATAGAATGTATATGGGCCTATGAGACTTGATTGAGCCATTGAAAACCTCAAATTCCTTGGAAGAAACAAAACCCTAATTTTGACTGGCTTAGGAGGCATTTGGACTATGCAACCCTTGAGTAGTCTTGAGCCATGTGAAGATGATTCTTGTCAAATCTTGAAGAATATGGGAGGGAAAATTTTGGGGTACAACAGTTGCCCCTGTTCAATCTTCTTAGACCTGAGGATGTAGATTGATTTGTGTGCCTTTTGTGATCCGAAGGTGGAAGATGATTGAACACTAAAGTGCCCAGAAATTTGCACTCGCATGGTGCGGTATCAGCAATGTGATGTCAGGAATGGGCTTATAGATTCCATTTGGAGAGATGGATAGGAGGATGGGCTTATAGATGCCATCTGGGGGTGTCGATCGCGTAAGAGATTCCTTAGCGAGAACTTGCATACCTGAGAAGGAAAGATAGTTTTCCTGTCTGGTTTTAGGTATTGTTCTTCAATTTCTTCATGTAGATACTTTCCTGGCAAGATACAGGTATCGAATCTACAATCAATCGCTCACAGATATGCCCTGGCTAGATACAGGTATCGAATCTGGAATTTCAAAAGGTTTTCTTGATAATGATGTGATGAAGGAATCTGAGACGATTGCTACTCCAAACAGATGATGAAGGAATCTTGGACGATTACTACCTCAGCAGGATGATGAAGGAATCTAGGACGATTACTACCTCAGCAGGATGATAAAGGAATCAGGGACGATTACTACCTCAGCAGGATGATGAAGGAATCAGGTACGATTACTACCTCAGTAGGATGATGAAGGAATCAGGGACGATTACTACCTCAGCAGGATGATGAAGGAATCAGGGACGATTACTACCTCAGCAGGATGATGAAGGAATCAGGGACGATTACTACCTCAGCAGGATGATGAAGGAATCTTGATGACTTCTACCTCAACGGGATGATGAAGGAATCTGGATGACTTCTACCTCAACGAGATGATGAAGGAATCTGAATGACTTCTACCTCAACGGGATGATGAAGGAATCTGGATGACTTCTACCTCAATGAGACGATGAAGGAATCTGAATGACTTCTACCTCAACGGGATGATGAAGGAATATGGATGACTTCTACCTCAACGTGATGATGAAGGAATCTTGGGAGATTACTACCTCAACAGGAATGGTGAAGGAATCTGAATGACTTCTACCTCAACGGGACGATGAAGGAATCTAAATGACTTCTACCTCAACGGGATGATGAAGGAATCTGATGACTTCTACCTCAACGAGACGATGAAGGAATCTGAATGACTTCTACCTCAACGGGATGATGAAGGAGTCTGATGACTTCTACTTCAAAAAGATGATGACTTTTATCTGCTGATCGTTCTTTCCTGAAAAGGTAAAGAGTTAGTTGTATGCAATGTCATGATGTATGCATTGCGTAATGATGTTCTCAAAGTAAATGAGATTTGGTGATATGATGCGTATAGGCATGTATCATAATGTACGACAATGTGATGTTTATGAATGTATTTTCGTCTGGGAGAATAAATCCTTGACGAATGCCGGGAAGTTCGTTGAATCCTGGGCTGATGTTGAAGAGTAGAGTTCTTCGTTTCCGCTGGGGATGATGAACGAAGATGATTGCAAGAATAAACCGGTAGGAGAAGATGACTCTGTTGGGGGATAAATATGGCGAAGAGATTCTTCTGCAGGGAATTAATCTATGGGAAGAGATGCGTCGCTGATATTTTGATGATAACTCCGCTGGGGATTCCGTTGATAAGCTATGTTGGGGAATTTGATGAACTCCGCTGGGGGATGGAAAGAACTTCGCTGAGGACGACCTTTCCGTTGCAATTTGCTGAGGATAACCCAGTTAGACTCTGGTGGGGGAATAACCTTCTGAATATGGTTGGGGGCGCATTTGTACTCTGCAGGTGATAAGCTTCCAGAATCTACTGGGTAAGATGATTCACTCTCCTGGGGAAACTTTCTGGACTGTATTGGGGAAATGGCTCCACTGGGGTGTCTGTATTCTGCCGGGGAACAATCTTATATTTCCGTTGAGGAATATTAAGACTGCCGGGGATGCTTGCTGAGGAATATCTGTATACTCTGCTAGAGAATATTAAGATCTTTTGGGGATACCCAACTTCCTTAGGGCTGACAGTAGACCAACTCTGCTTGGAGCATTGCTGACTTGCTAGGGGATATTGTGCCTTTTTGGGGCTGATGGGAGACCAACTCTGCTTGGAGAGAGTATTGCTGAATCTTGTCTTACTCTACGGGGAGTGAAGGTATCTTGGTCAAATTCTTCAGCTGAATCTACCTTTGTACCTGGTGAGCAAAGCAGCTAGATCACTTAGACAATTCTTACTGCCCCTGTTTCTGCGGGAGAAGAAGGCCCATGAGGTGCTTGATAGCTGCCGATTGACAAATCTTCTTCTGGTAGGCAAGTGATGAGATGACGAGACATAGTCGTACGCTTTGATCCCTAATTTTTTCCTGGACCGCCCTTTCGGGTTTTCAGTCCACCGGGATACCCATTTTTGCCCAAGCCGCCTTTTTAGGTTTTCGACTTGCCGGGTGTACAAATTTTTTCATTTTCATCCCTTATTTTTGCTCGAACCCTTTTGGTTCGCCGGGAAGCCCTTGTTTTTGCCTAGGCTAGTCGACCTAGCGGGTCTTTAATTATGCGTAGTATTTTTTCGACTATGTCCACGCTCTTAGAATGTAGGGAGTTGTCATTGTCAGTAGTGTTGTGTTGTCATATTACCAGAAGATGTTTGATTGTACCAGATTTGTCGCTGGAATTCATGCCCAATGCCCCAGTTGATTCAGATGGAGATCTGCCCCTGGCTATTTTTGAGAGATTCCTTGAATCTTGACTGGACTGCCCCAGATGACAGACCATGATCATGTCTGCCCCTTGGTTGGAAGTGTTTTTCCACTTGAGGTGACCCTTGAGAAGATTTTTGTTCACTAGATATTCGTCGTGCGAATTTCCCTGTTGTTGAACAGATGGTCATATGCAAACAATATTATTTCAAGAATGCAAAGCTTATGTCTGTCTTGAAGTTTTTGAAAATGCAGTTTTCAATAAAACAAGTGATTTTTTGTAAAATGTGATGTCAACTCAAGATTTTACAGCAAGCCCTACAGGAGTCAAGATACCTTTGTTAACAGTATGCTTTCGAACTAACCCACGCTTCAGCTAGGACTTTTAAGGGTTATAACGTGGTCTGGTTCACGGTTTAAGAAACAAAGGATAAAGGCTCAAATTTTATTTGTACCCACCTGTTCTTCGTGATGTTCTTCGATCCTAAACTCAGCTAATCGTGCGTTAGACCTTGTTTGAGTCTTTGCTCTGATATTCCAGTGATGGTTCGGATACTGATAGTTTATTTTGACCAGGCAGTCATTTTGTTTTTGTCAAGGGTTAGTAGGACCTCTTTCTTTTCGATTTTATTATCCCTGTCTTTTTGCCTGAACTGTTTCTTTTGTGATTACAGTCAGCGGGATGCCCCAGTTTTGTAAGTCTCCTTCATAGGTTTTAACTTATTGGGCTTTTATTTTGAGAGATAATGACTGTCTGTCCTTATGATTATACGGAACCATCACCGTCTCTTGTTTCAGAAGGACTTCTTTGATGCCATTTTCTGTGAACCTGGATCAACTGAGAAAACTACCCTGCCCCAGGTTATAATTAAGGGTTTTAATTTTTGTGAAAAGATAAACTCCAACTTCTTTGGCTCGAAGGGGTTGACTAGGGATTATCTTCCTTATAACTCCACTGTTTAGGATTTGAAACAATGTCTGTACCTCATAAGCGGGATCTATTCAAAAGCATACTGTAAAGATCATGGTATCGTTTTCGTCATCCTCCCTCAAAAGGCTTAGAATTTTCAATCGAGAGTTGAACATCACAAAAAATGAAAGCAATTTGAATATATTGGATACGAATGGATTGATTCAAAACAGACATATGTGATGCATTGATAAAGTAATAAAGTTTGACATGAATAAATGTTTGAACAATCAAAAGAAAATTACAAATTGAAAATTCCAATGAACAAAAAGTCTTCTCGTCTCAGGACTTGTCACTTCAAATGGTGAACCTTGGAGGGATAGTAGAAGAACTCATCCTGACCATCTTGTGCAAACTCCAATGCTCCTTCATCAATCAGGTTTTGGATTTTGTACCTCAACTTCCAACAGTCGTCCGTATCATGCCCCGGGCTGTTAGAATGGAATGCACACCTGGCATTAGGATTGTAGTTGGGTGAAGAAGTCTTAGGATTCGGGTGAGGTCCTACCAACGTCACCAGGTTCAAACTCAACAGGTGTTGCAAAGCTTGGGACAGCGGCATGTTGAGCTTGGTAAACGGCCTCGGAGTATCCCGTTGCTTGTGGTCAGGTTGTTGTTAGACCTGTGAGGTAGTGGCACCCTGGAGAGACCCCTTCTTCATCAAACCAAACCTTTGACTCCTCGGAAGTTGATTAATGACTTGATCCTCAGCCTTGACTATTTGCTCCATACTGTTGTGTCTGTCTTGATGAAGCTGGTTGATCATGGCTCTCAACTCTTCTTGCTCCCGAGCTAAGCCTTGGATAAGGGTCATTTGCCCCAGCATCTGGGTTTTCATTGGATCTACCTCAGCTTGCAGATGTTTCAGCCGTTCGTCCTTGCTATCTTCAGGACTTTTCCTGACCAAATTCCCCATGAGGAGTGTTCTCAACTCTTCCTGCCCCTTGGATAGGCTTAGGAAGATCTCCCTGAACTGAGTCTCTTGAGTATGAAGATCCTGGTTGTCTTGTTGGAAAGTCATGGTTGAAATAAACAGCGAGAACATGAGAAACCTGTATCGGATGACCTGTTATGCAATGATATGTATGATATATGTATGCAATGTTTTCAAGGATCTCGCTGGGTAAACAAGAAAATTGTTAGAATTTGAATTTGGTAGCTTGATTGAAGGAACTTCATGTTGTTGAGAGTCCTTCTTCAAGAGTCAAAGCTCACCATATCGAGTGGGTCATAGCCCCTAACTCAAGTTGTCATGCTTTGATCTCCAAACAACCTTGGCTAGAGGAAAATAAATCCCATTTGCCCCTTGCTAGACATTTGGTTCATTATGACCTGCATCACAAACCTTTGAGATCCTTGAAATGGGTTAGTCGTTATGCAGGATGTATACGATGGTATGATGGTATGATGTTATGCTATGCGTGGAGTGATGTAAGTAAACCCTGTTATAAGCCCATATTAAGGACTGTAAACAAAACCTGCAAGGAACTCATGTTGTCAGATAACAAGAATGTGCAAGTAGTTCAAGTTTGAAGGCACACAAGTCACACAAAAGAGCCCTTAGATTTCAGGCCGGCATGAAGTTTAGGTACTACCCTCTTTCAGTTTTAGTTGGATAAGACCTGTCCTAGAAAATAGTAACCGGGTTCTAGAGGATCTCAATATCACTGACTACCCTCAATCGGTCATAACTCCGGCTTCGCAACCTTTTCTTACGGCGGAACCATCGCGAGAGTTTAGCCTCAATGAGTGTAGCATACTGCTACTGTTTTATGGCCAAGTTGGGTCAATTTAGGGTTCTAAGGTCGGTTGGTGCTTAATGACTCCTCAGAAGACCCATATTCTCCTCGTTCCAACACAAGGGATATCGGTATAGACCAAGGTGTCACACCAACGTAGCTATTGCTTCACCCGTGTCGGTCTACCCCGGACAGGTCCCTCACAGCTTATTGCTACCTAAAGGGTATTCCCCAGATCCGGGTTAGGATCTATGAAACTCTGATGCAAGCCCAAAATATTAAAGCAAACAAAGCATTCAATTGAAAACATAAAATGATCTAATACTAAGGTACACCTCACTTATAATAGTCCCCAGCAGAGTCGCCAGTTCTGTGATCGGTGGAAATAGAACTGACTGTTTTGAAATGATGGTTCACGAAATGTCGCGGTAAGCAAGAGTCGCCACCGTCTTTTATTTTCTCCAACAAGGAAAGGACAAAAGCACAGCAAAATTCCTTTTTGAGATGTTTCTCGGGTTCGGGAGGTAGATTATAGAAAGGGAAGGTGTTAGCACCCTTTCTATCCGTGGTTATCCACGGGCTCTTAGGTACTTGCTCACTATGTTTTCAAAAATGTTTGCTTTTCTTGTGTTTGTGGGTTTTGAAAAAGTTTCGTTTTGAAAACTTCTAGGTAACTCTTGTATCAGTCCTCAAGAGTGTATGAAGTGTTTGTTTGAAAACTTTTGTTTGAAAGTGTGAGTGCGAAAAGTTATTTTTGTTTTGAAAGAGCAAGTACCCAGGAGAAATCTACCTACTCTAAGGAATTAAGCTGTGTAAATGTCCTTTAGACAGTACTATCCCACTATTGAGAAGTAGGTAGCACCGTCGTTGGAGTTATTCGGGTCAATTCGATTATAGGGACATGTGTGGTCACCAAAGCAATAGTGGGACGCCTTAGCGGTAACCCTAATGTCCTAGATACTTTTTATCTGAGGCAACCGTTTCGAGGCAACTGGATCTTTAGACAGGAGGGCGACCTCTAAAACACACTATACTCAATGACCACGTCGAGGCAACCAAGTGAGGCGTACCCTAGGAGTGGCATGTGTGAGTGTGTCAGATTTCATGTTAAGTTATCTTGTACATGTATCATGGTGAGCTACGAGTTGATTTTATTTGTTCAGGCAAGTCTTGTCATGCATAGTTAACAGTTAATAATTGTGCAGAAAGTAAATTGCGGAAAGTAAATCTACGCTATTACAAGGCGTCGGGTATTTACATCGCCAAAAACATAACCCTTGAAAAGATAAATGCGGAAAATAAAAGAAAGCGATAAAAGGGTCCTAAATACCTATTACATTCTCGGAGCAGATACATAAATATGATCAAAATAGGAATCGAGAATAAATATACGCGAGAAACATTGAATCGGGAAACTCCTTAGGGTTTTGACCCTTTTTAAGAAAAGAATGGAATTTTGGTCCTTTTTTGCAATTAATTAAACCTAATTCTAATTAATTAAATAATTAAAAGAGAAAAGTATTTTTTTTAGTTTTTTATGTTTTTTAATGTCTTAATGAAAATAAAATAAAAAGGATTAAAATTGTCAAAAGAAAAACCCTAATTCTAGATTGATTTTATTTATTGTGAAAATAATTACAATTAACCTAATTAAAACAACTAAATTAATTAATTACATTTATTTGCAAAAATAATAAATAAAAGGTGAAATTAATAATAAATAAAAATATTTTAGTTTTCTGATTTTTATTGTGAAAAAATTAATTATGAGTAAATTAAATAATAATAATAGTTATAATAATTATTAAAAGAAAATATAAAAGGGAAAGAAAATAAGAAAATAATAAACCAGGGGGGGTGATGGCCCAATATGGAGGTTAGAAAGCAATTTTTAGGCCCATTAAGTTATTCAGTCCATTGACTTTTCCTGATTGTCCATGATACGCCTTGACTTGGAGTATGGTGGTCATCCACCTATGACCTTCTGATTTGTGCATATGGCCACTTGGCGCGTTGTTGTGTGGAGTACATGATGGAACATGTTGGGCAGCCTGCATGTGATCATGTTAGAAAAAATAGAAACAATTATTTGGGGGGACCTGGGAATCGAACCCAGGTCCCAATGATTCCATGCCAGCACGTCCTCCACTACACCAACTTGCACGCTTTGTTAATATAATAAGAAGCAAACAATATATTAATAATCCAAACAATATGCTGTAAAAAGAAAAAACGCGCGCTTCTTTTTGAATGGACCAACCACATATCACCACCTTATCATCGTCTTCGCTGAAACTGTAAAAAATAAGGTTAGATAGCGGGGGTTTTTAACCCCCACAAAACATGATGACCAATAATAGCGATTAGGGCTACAATGAACATAAATATTTCGCGATGGTGCCAACATGTTCGTCTTGTTCTGACGGTTTCAACCATATGCTTTAGAGGTGCTAATTTTTCCTGGATAATAAAGCCCCAATTCGAAGGCTTACGAACCCTAGAATTTGTCAATGGTAACTTGGGATTCTGTGCGTTATAATGCAATTAAACTACATCATTAGCTTTGTACAGTTCCTATTAACACAAAACAATCAACAAAATATGTCAAATGCACATGAATAATGAGATGCGATTCTAAAAAAAATGTTCAAACCGTGAAACTGTTCTTGGGTATTTCTTGAGCTTTAGCACTTGGTTTGGATTGCAATATGTCTCTGGGAACCCCTGCAATAGATTAGAAACCACAAAATGCTTTGAATCGTGCTAAACTATGGAAAACATTTTTCACTTTTATTTGATTTTTTTCAATGTTATTATGGCCTCTTCTGCAGCAAAATCCCGTCCATGGCGTTAGGTTTAGCTTGTGTATATATAGTAGAAGAGAATTAGGTTAAATCTTGCACAAAAAATCCATTGCATGATGGTTTGAATATTTGATTTGCAATCACATCTTTTTGAATCTTTTTGATTGAAGAAACTTGCCAAACTTGGAGATTTTTGTCCCTTTGATTTGCACACGAATTTGCCAGCTTGATTAGGTCATTCTTGCTTCAAAAAAAGATTGAAAAACCATATCTTTGAATTTCCTACAATTTAAATTAATTAAAATCAATTAAAAATCCAAATAATTAATAAAAATAAGAAAATAAATTCAAATAGGCTTGATGGGTCGTGCATAAGTCATGGATAAAGTTTCAAGAAGAAATTTGAGGCCCATTAGCAAAAACAAAGTGTTTTGAGCAAAGTTGACTTTTGCAAATTCACAAACATTTCCCAACTTCTCCAATGCATATCTTGCTCAATTTTGATCATATGAACATGTTCTTGGACATTTTGGAAAGGTCTTGAAGTCCTCTAACCAATGCCTTTGGTCCCATTTCATTTGGATTTACCAATCTCAAGTTATGGCATTTGACTTAAAGTGCATTTTTGTTGACTTTTGAAATTGACCTATAATGTAGAAATTGATAACTTTTTGTGAGAGCATTTCTTGGACTTGGAGTGTGAAGATGAGTTGTAGGAAATGTCATCCCCTTCAAAATGAGCATTGGATGTAATTTTTATGATGAACCATGAAAAAGTTATGCTCTGGTCAAGACACAGTTGACTTTTCTGCTGTCCAAAAATAGTAACTTTTTGCATCTTGATGATTTTTGAGCCATGCTTGTGGAATCATGATCAAGACTTGATCAAATGATGATTGCGGACTCAAAATAAGATGTTTACCAAAAATTCCGACTTTTGACTGCAAAATGACCATTTTGCCCCTGCAGTTGACTGTAGATCAAATGGAGCTTTTAACTGTGCAAACTGGCATTGTGAGTCTTGAAACTTGGCATGTAGATGCTAGAGAATGTATATGGGCCTATGAGACTTGATTGAGCCATTGAAAACCTCAAATTCCTTGGAAGAAACAAAACCCTAATTTTTGACTGGCTTAGGAGGCATTTGGACTGTGCAACCCTTGAGTAGTCTTGAGCCATGTGAAGATGATTCTTGTCAAATCTTGAAGAATATGGGAGGGCAAATTTTGGGGTACAATAGGGACAATCAGGAGGAGAAGACAAAATAAGGGGACCACAGTTTGGGGTCTGATGAAGAAGAGGTTGATTACACTAAAGAACAATATCCTCCAGTAGATGACAAATACAAACAACTGGAGGATCGTCTCAACGCTATGGAAATTCATAGGGCACCTGGTCTGGATATGGAAGAATTGGTTTTGGTTTCTGGAATGGTCATCCCACTAAAATTCAAGATCCCTTCTTTTCCAAGTATGATGAAGTCTCTTGTCCTAAGATGCATCTGAGATCTTATGTCCGCAAGATTCAGCCACACACCAGTGATCAGAAGCTCTGGGTTCATTTCTTCCAAGAGAGTCTAGCTGGGACTCAACTTGAATGGTTCTATCAATTGGAAGGTTCACGCATCCACACCTGGGAGGATCTAGCTGCTGCTTTCTACGAGTAGTAACAATACCATGATGATCTTGCACCAACTCGTGTTCAGTTGCAGAATATGACCATGGATTCCAATGAGGGCTTCAAAGAATACGCCCAAAAGTGGAGAGACCTGGCTGGAAGGGTGCATACACCTTCAACTGGCAGGGAGTTAATTGATATCTTTATGGGAACTTTGACAGGACCTTTCTTCAATCACCTAATAGGAAGCTCCTCAGTCGGGTTCACCGAGCTGATTCTAACTAGGGAACGAGTCGAAAACGGAATAAAAAGCGAGAAAATCCAAATGGCTGCATCTTCAAGTACTTAGAAGAAGCCATCTAATGGGAAGAAAGCGTACAATGTTGTGTATGACTAAAAGGGTCGTAACAAGAGCAACCACGATCAACATGTGGGGACAATCCTAATCTCTAGTCCTGCATCACAGTGACAACAACAACGGGGAAATCAACGAAGGCAAGACGAGCCCAAGAGAAAGTTTACCAATATCAACATGCCACTGTCTCAAGCATTGCAACACATGTTGAGGATGAATCTGATTACGTTGATAGGACCTCATCCAAACCCTAAAACTTCTTCTCCTAACTACAATCCTGATGCAATATGTGCTTATCATTCCGGCAATCCTGGGTATGATACTAATGATTGTTGGGCGCTGAAATACAAGATTTAAAACATGATTGACGCCAAGGAGATTGAATTCAGCCCTCCTGAGACTCCCAACATGATCACCGCTCCCATGCCAAATCATTGAGAGCGTCCATTTCATTTTGAATTTTAATTGTAATCTCTTTTGTTGTTCAAACACTTATCTATTAATGTTAAAATTTGTGTCATTAATGCATTGCATATATTTGTCTTGAATTAATCCAATTATTCTCACTATATTGAAATTGTGCTTTTACTTCCTTTACGATATTCAACTCTTATTAAAATTTGCAAACCTTTAGAGGGAGGATGACGAAAACAATGCCATAATCTCATACAGTATGCTTTTGGACAAACCTTGCTGACGATGTACATGCGTTTATTTCAATTCCTAAACACTGGAGTTATAAGGAGGATAATCCCTAGCCAACCCCTTTGAGCCAAAGAAGTAGTACTTTTCTTTTTCACACAAATGAAACCTTTAATCAAAACCTGGGGGAGGTTAGTTTCTCAGTTAATTCAAATGTGTGTTCAGTCACAAGCTTTCATTTCATGCACAACAAATGACATTAAAAACATCCTTCTGAATCAAAAGACGGTGATGGTACCCTATAAATTAGGTAGTCGTTATCTCTCAAAGGAAAATCCCACTAAGTCAAAACCTATGAAGGAGACTTAAGAAAAACTGGGGCATCCCGCTGGATGTAATCTCAAAACAAGAACAGTTAGGCAAAAATAGGGACAATAAATTAAAAAAAAGGGTCACTGCAAATCCTCAACAACATGAAAAAATGTTGCAAGAACGATTGTCTTCTCAAATAAACTTCCAAGTTTCGGAACCATCACCGAAACGTCATTCCAGACTCAATTGGAATTCAAACGCATAATTAACTGAGTTTAGGACTGGAGGACATCATGGAAAACGAGTTGGGTACAAATACATTTTGAGCCTTATCCTTTGTTTCTTAAACTATGAACCAAGCCACGCTACAACCCTTTAAAAGTCCTAATTGAAGCATGGGTTAGTTCGAAAGCATACTGTTACCAAAGGTATCCTGACTCCTGTAAGACTTACTACAAATCTTGAGTTGAATTCACATTCTTACAAAACTCTTTATTTATTAAAGCTGCATTCTCAAAACTTCAAGATAGGAATAAACTTTGCATTGTTTGAATATCATTGTTTGCATATGGCTAATTGTTTGACAGTGGAGAAGTTCACACGACGAATATCCAGTGAACAAAAACTCTCTCAATGAACAGAATCACTTCAAATGGGAAGACTCTTCCAATGACAAATCTCCTATAACCAAGGGGGCATGACATCTCACTGTCCAAATCATCTGGGGGAAGTATATTTGAGATTCCAAGAAATCTCTCAAGAAATGATGAATAACCAGGGGCAGGTCTGTATCTGAATCACTTGGGCATTGAACATGAATTCCACAAAGGGTTATGTACGGCCAAGCAAATATTTCCCAGCAGTACTACAACACTTACTACTAGGGGAAGTGACAAATTCCCACAAAGTCCTTTTCATAGGGTGACCCCCAGTCAAGTCCCCACAAAGTCATCTCTATAAGGTTATCCCCACAGAATAATCTTTACGAATAAGGGTACAAACCCCTCAAGGCCAAATTCATGGATATCCCCACAAGGTTGGATCCAGGAAATCCCCAGCCAGAGTTTCAATCTCCAGAAAACCTTCTTCCCAGATGAGTTGGTCTCAAGAAGAATCCTCGAGGAGTTCTTCCAAAAGAAAACACCTCTCCAGCAGTTTGTCAAATACTCTCTTCAACTGGGTTTATTTCCCCCAACAAAATACATATTCCCCAGCTTGAGTTTGCCTCTCAAATTATCATAAATTAAGGGACCACAACCCCTAATCCCCAGTGAAGTCATCAACAAAGTCAGTGTTATCTCTGAAAGTTACTGCAAAGCCTGGACCCGACCAGATAATGGTTCAAAAGCTCCTCTTTCCCAGTAGAGTTTGCCACTATCCCCAGTGAGTTGCTGCAAAGCCTGGAATCCAACCAGATAACGGTTAACTTCTTTATCCTCGACAAGTTGTTAACTTCCACTCTCTCCAATCAAGAAATAACTCCCCAGTAGAGCAACGGACAACTAAAACTCCTGAAATCTTTTCCCCAAGTGGAAATCAACACTCTCCACAGAGTTTTCCCTCAAACAAAGTCAATATTCCCCAGCGGAGTTCTCCTCAAACAACAAAACAGGAATCCCCAGTGGAAACATTCTAAAACAAGGTCTGAAGGTGTGCATACTCTTCATCCCCAACGGCATCCCGGGATTTAACTTCCCAAAACTCCCCAGCATTTGTCAAGGATTTATTTTCCAAGACAAAGATACACTTCAATAACATTTCACATTTCATACGTCATAACATATGCATATGAAACGCATATAACACAATCTCATTTATTTTGAGAATATCATTACGCCATGCATTTCATACATCATGACATTACATGCAGCTAACTCTTTACCTTTTCAGGAAAGATCAATCAATAGATAGTTATCATCAACAATTTTCAACAGGTCCAAGATTAGTTTCTGAAGCAAGACAGAGCAACTACCTATGTGACCAGCTTTACACGGGCTCATCATGAAGCAATCTTACATGGATTCCTTCCCATCATGAAGCAACCCTACCCAGGTTCTTTCTCATGCATTTCCATATGCATTTTCATACGAACTCATCTTGAATCAACCCTACCTAGGTTCCTTCTCATACATTTTCAGATGAAGTTTTACCCAGACTCATCATGAAGCAACCCTACCCAGGTTCCTTCTCATACATTTCCATATGCAGTTTCACACAAACTCATCCTGAAGCAACCCTACCCAGGTTCCTTCTCATACATTTCCAGATGCAGTTTCACATGAAATCATCATGAAGAAACCCTACCCAGGTTCCTTCTCATACATTTCCAGATGCAGTTTCACACGAACTCATCCTGAAGCAACCCTACCCAGGTTCCTTATCATACATTTCCAAATGAAGTTTTACCTAGACTTATCATGAATCAACCCTACCCAGGTTCCTTCTCATGAATTTCCAGATGTAGTTTCACACGGACTCATTCTGAAGCAACCCTACCCAGGTTCCTTCTCATACATTTCCATATGAAGTTTTACCCGGACTCATCATGAAGCAGCCCTACCCAGGTTCCTTCTTATGAATTTCCAGATGCAGTTTCACACGGACTCATCCCGAAGCAACCCTACCCAGGTTCCTTCACATGAATTTCCAAATGCAGTTTCACACGGGCTCATCCTGAAGCAGCCCTACCCAAGTTCCTTCTCATAAATTTCCAGATGCAGTTTCACACAGACTTATCCTGAAGCAACCCTACCCAGGTTCCTTCTCATGAATTTCCAGATGAAGTTTTACACAGACTCATCCTGAAGCAGCCCTACCCAGATTCCTTCTCATGAATTTCCAGATAAAGTTTTACACTGACTCATCCTGAAGAAGCCCTACCCAGGCTCCTTCTCATATATCTCTAGAGGCAGTTTCACGCTGACTCATTAGCCCCACGCAAATTCCTTCCCATATATCTCCTAAAGCAGCCCTACACAGGCTCATCATAAGACAATCTTACACAGATTCCTTCTCATAAATTTCCAGATGCAACTTCACGTGAGCTCATCATAAATAAATCTTACACAGATTCCTTTCATATACTTCCAGACACAGTTTCACAATCTTACATGGATTCCTTCAAATACAGTTTCATACAGATTTATCCATAAGCAATCTTACACAGATTCCTTCTAATACATTTTCAAGCACGGCTTAACACGGGTCCATTCCAGCATATCATTCAGAGTTAAATCAACCAAAGATTTATTCTGACATTTCTCCCAGTTACAGTCAAGCTTATACTTAGTCTAATTTCTATCAACAATCACCTTTGGATGGCATCTATAAGCCCATCTCTAACAACTCTCCATCATCTCTCCAAATGGCATCCTTAAGCCCATTCCCTACACAATCAACTAAAACTTCATCAAGTTCAAATTTCTGGGCACTCTAGTGTTCAATCATCTTCCACCTTCAAGCTACAAATGGCAACGTGTCATACTCGCTTTTCAGGTGTAAGAAGATTGAACAGGGGCAGTTGTTGTACCCCAAAATTTTCCCTCTCTTTTCTCAAGACATTTTCTCACAAGGGTTTATTAAAGTTCAAGATTGCACAAGTATAATTAGATTTTTAATGCCCCACATTGTTTCCATGGATCATATTGGATTTTCAAGCATCAAGACAAAGAGGAAACTATTGAAAGAGCAAAGCAGATAAATTTTATTTTTTTGACAAAATTGAAGAAAAGCAAGCTTGATTCAATTCATGCTAGCTTCGACTTAACTCCTCCCTTCATGATAGCTTCGACTGGGAAATGTCTCCCTTTAAAACAAATTGCTTCAATCCAGAGGCTTCGATTGAGTATTTAACTTCCTTCGAGCAAGCCTGGTTCAGAGGCTTCGATCGAGAATTTGGGCCTACTTCGATGCAAGCTTTGGTTCAGAGGCTTCATTGGAAATTTGGCCTCCTTCGAGCAAGCCTAGTTCAGAGGTTTCGATTGGACATTTGGCCTCCTGCATGCAAGCTTCATTTGGACAATGGCTATCTTGATGCCAAGCTTTGATCAGACAAAGAGCTACCTTCACACGAAGCTTCGATTGGAGTATTGGTCTCCTTCGAAGCAGCATACTTCGAATCCAACTCTAAATCCTTTGAGAATGTGGTCCACAAACTTCAGAAGGAAATGGCCTCCTGCAGGTTTGCTTTGATTCACAAAGAAGTAGCCTCCTGCATGCAAGCTTCGATTCAGAAGGCATGGCCTCCTGCAGGTTTGCTTTGATTCACAAATCAGTGGCCTCCTGCATGCAAAGCTTCGTTTGGACAATGGCTATCTCGATACCAAGATTTGATCAGACAAATGGCTATCTTCACACAAGCTTCGATTGGGAGTTTGACCTCTTTCGAGAAAGCTTTGTTCACAAGCTTCAATTGGGCCTTTGGCCTCCTTCGAGCAAGCTTGGTTGAAGAACATTGACCAAATCTCATAGCCTTATCCTCCAAATCTCACTTGTCAGGCAATGTTGCTTCCAAATCTTTACATAATCAGAGTCTTATACAAATTTGTGATACATTACACAAAGGTTCGAAGCTTTATCCATTAAATTATACCATTTTTGGATGAAATGGAAAAAATCTACGTATCCTTTTTTCATAAAGATTACTTTAATCACAAAGTTAGTTTCTTGAGCTCCCAACCTAATTTTATCTGAACACAAGCAGTGTCAAAAGCATAAGTCCAATCTCCTACCCCCAATAGACATCAGGACCCCACTTGTACTTGAACTTGGGAACCATGAAAATTTATTAAACTTGATTTTTTTTTCGTTCCCCACAAAACATAACATGTTATCTCAGGATTCTGGTTACTACAAACCTTTTCTCTATAAATAGAGACCCTTTTCAAATCACGACTAGACTTTTGTTGGGTGGAAAAAAATCATCAAACACTCTCACACTCTCAAACTCTCAAAAAAATCTCAAAACCCTTCATGCATTAGACAGCCTTTCAATTCACTCCATAACGACAATATAACAGCCTTTCGATTCACCCCCTAACTTCCATATACCAACCTTGGAACATTTCCAAAGCCCTCAAAAAACCCATTCAAGGAAGTTAGTGAGCCCTTCAATTCACTCCTAACCAACCTTCGATTCAGTGACTTTAAAAACAAAGCAACAACTGAAATAGCTTTAGGAAGGTCCCTGCAGGCTTAACCCATCATCGAATCATTCCTGGAAGTCATACAGAAGCTCTTTCGATTGGCACTTCAAGAGGTAAGTTTTTCTTAAACTTAGAAATCTTCATTCAAATATCATTTGTACATACAAATAAAAGAAAAGATGTAGATATCATATCTAGGAAGATGATCATGCTCTAACTTTCGATTATCACTGCTTATACATTGAGAACTTCAACTCTGACTAAGGAGACTTTGATTTTGGCACCAAACAAATTTGTACTAACCTCTGATCTATAACTTTCAAAATTTACATAGTTAGATTCATTTTAAAGATCTTAGGAAGGTTTTTGTATCCTTCGATTGGCTGAGGAGTGAAGCCTTTCGAATCTCAACATTGGAGTCTTGCATCCCTACGCTCGAAGGAAGAAGCTGGGCATTTCAAACATTCATAAACGAGATCAGTTTGTACCAAATTAAAGCTACCTTATGGACGGATGAAACAGACCACCCATGTGGTACAAACAACGCGTGCAAAAGGAATTTCTGAAGAAGGTCCTGGGTTCAAGCCCCAGCGAGACCTTTTGTCATTTGTTCATATTTTCTCACTTTGTTTTGTTTACAGGAAATACACCTGGGCCTCCAAAGTTGAGCTTCAACCCCTTTTATGTTTCTGACCCCCTGTTTCCTACCAAACAAACAGGCCTTGAGCCAAAACAACACAAAACTTTTTTTTTCTACACAAAAAACTGTTTTAGACACAAAAAACTATTTTCTACACAAAAACTGTTTTTAAACACAAAAAACTGTTTTCTACACGAAAACACCAAAATATATGTTTAAGTTATTTAGTTTATTTTTTTTATCTTCTTACAATGAAAAAGACCAAAAAAAAAATTTCCTATTTATTTTCTTTTCTTTAACTTAATTAAATTTCCTTAACAAAAACAAAACAAATCTATTTCTTTTTCCATTTTGTCTTGTATATTGTATTCCTTATACATTACTCAAATTTAATATAGTTGTAATAGACAATTAGGATTTTATTTCTTGCAATCCCCCATTTGTATATTTGTATCCCCATCCCCTAATAATGTAATAGCGTAGTAAATTTACTTTCTGTAATTTACCGCTTTGATATAAATGCTAATAACTTAGGGTGTGTATGGCAAGATAAAATTAACAAGTAGACAACCCTAAATTTAAGACCAAAATGCATGAAATCAAACACACTATTCACACATATGCACCTCTAGGGTAATCTCACTTGTTACCTCAGAAAATAGTCATGTCCCTCGAATATGGGCATTTTAGCAAAGACCCTCGATGTCCTTCGATGTTACCTTCGGTAAACGATCTAGTCCCTAACGAAAATTGCTAAAACGTCTCATAGGTTGCCTTCTATGATTATACAATTGATCCACGTCCGTCCTTTCACATCCAACGATGAGGCTTCTTACCAATCAATGGTAAGGTAGCAACATCTAAAGGAGGAGGAGAAGAACGTAGGCGTTTTGAGTAGGTAGGACACTCGTAGTTGCTTGCTCTTGAACTAAACCATTCTCCACACTTACACTTTCAAATACACCTTCAAAAAACAAACATCTCTTTGAAATATTTTCAAAACCAACATTTTGTATGCATTCTTATAGAGACTATAATCATTAAAAAGTTCACTGCAACGAAGGCATTTTGCAAAATACTTTCAAACTTACACTCACCACAAAGCACATTTTCAAACAAAGAAAAAGTGATCTAGCAAGCAACTAAGAGCCCATAGATAACTATGGATGAAAAGGGTGCTAACACCTCCCCTTTTCATAATCTACCCTCCGAACTCAAGAAAACGTCTCAAAGGTCTTTCCTGTTCTTTTCACCCTTTCCTATTGGATAAAAGAAAAGTCAGTGGCGACTCTTGTTATCCGCAACAATTATGATCAAACGAAAAACAACCAAGTTAGTTCTCCCACCATATTACACCTTGGAAACTAAATATCTTACTTCATTAATGAAGTTTCAGGATAGTGAAAGGTTAGTGATTCAATTTAAGACAACTATCTTTTCAGAAGCACTCCTAGCACTTGATATGACATATTAGGAGAAGAGATCTTATTGGGATTAAGTAAAAAAACTCTACGATTTACCCCTTGTCATAATTTTTTCACTTTTCAAAACCTTTTTTAATGATTGCAAAAATTATATTTAAACTCACTCACTCCAACTTCATATACTTTCGCTACAACTATCACACACTCTATCTCTTTTAATCCCCATAAGTTCTCTAAAACCCTAAAACCCTTTTCGGTTCTTGTTCATGATTCAATGGCTTCTCAACAACAACAATTCTCAACAGCTCAATAAAATTTTCAAGGTTCTTCTCAATAACAACAATTCTCTACTTATCAACAAAATATTCAAGGTTCTTCTCAACAATAATAACAACAAGTTCAAGATCCTAATCTTCACTTTTTAACTCCAATTAGTCTGTTATCTATTCTTGCAGAACTAATAGTTGATTTCGAGAACCTTTCTGCTCATGGGTTCGATCTTTTTGAAGTTGTTAAATTTCAAAGATAATAAACTTACTTTGATCATATGAAGGGGACAATTTACCCTAGACTGGATAAGAATTTATAGATACATGCGTATGTATCTAAAAGTGATCATGTTTGTACCAAGGTCAAGGGTCGACCCATCTTTATCAATGAGGAAGATGTTGCTAAGCTGATAAATCATGATGGAACTGGAGATAGATTCATCAACATGTCGGTTCATCCTGTAAAGATGGCTCAAAATGCAACAAATATCTTCAAGGAAGGTATTGACAAGCAAAATCCCAAGTTTCTTGATGACAAACTTAGAGTTTGGTTTAAGATCTTTTTGGGATGTTTCAACCATCAATGTCCTACAAATTCTTCTAACCATATCAACACTAATCAGAAGTATATGCTATCTTCTATTTCTACAAATGTCAAAATAAACTTTCCAGATTTGTTGTTCCACCATCTGCAGAACACCATTATGGAAACTAGAGATTCTAGTTCAAAACCCAGAAAATATATTTGTGTGGGTAGATTTGTTTATGATATTCTTATGGAAAGCAATTGTTAATTCTCTGAATCTTCAAGGGACTTTGGATGTAATGGTTGGATCTTCTCTCAGTGGGAAGACTTTGAGGAACATGTCCTTAATTCCTAAAGTCTTTGTGCCTCCAAATAAGATTGATGTTGTTGAGGTTTCTGTCAGAAGGATTATTGTAGAAGCCCATCCCGCATATGATCTTGACAAGTCCTCTGAAATCCATCAAGAAAATAGTCTTGTTGCTCCTTTTGCTTCTCTGACTAAGAAGAAGAGGAAATTTTCCAAGAAATATGCTACTGAGGGTTCCTCTAAGAAGTCTAAGACTTCAAAATCCAACAAAAGGTCATTGGAATTCTTTTCAGGTGTTGTTGATGATTATAAACCTTCTAAGGTTGCTAGAACATATAGATATTTTATGGGTGATCCAAAGTGTATCTCAGCTGAGAGCACTATTCTTGATAATGCATCAATTTCACCCACCCATCCATTCACTCAAAGTTAACTTCCACCCTCTCCACCTCCTGTTTCCACTTATGGGATAAAGACTGCTCCCCTACCAAAAAATCTAAATGTTTCAGAAGTATCCCCCTTATGATCCTAAACCAACCCAAAAGAATCCAAATTCTTCTGAAGACACTTCTTCAGAAATCACAACTATGATGCTCAAGATGCTACCTCTGAGGACTTTATGTATGAATATTATATCCTAAACATCATTATTATGCCAGATAAAACCTCTTGCACATACTCCACATCCTCCCAACATTTTTTCCTTCTTACCGATATTCGTCCAACACCCTTGGATGAATTGATGTATTATTTTGAATATACTGCTCGTGATACAATGTGTTATCCTATAGAGAGCTCTTCTGACAGCACAAATCCTGAAAAGACCTCTGCCATTTGGTCTGATTTTTGAAGATGGACGAATGTTAAATCCAACATCATTGAAGTCTTCTGTACCCAGGAAGCAATGAAGAAGCTTGAGGCTATACTTGCTGCTAAGACACCTCCCTTTATTCCTCTCTGCTTGCCTGATCCGAAAGTAGTCCTTCTAGAAGAAGATCTTGCTTCTGCAATGGATGAACAACCTACAGATGCTGCTTCTTTTGAGATGGTTGAATTTGATAAGTCTTCTACTGAAGAAGGTACCCCATTTTGGTGTTATAAAGATTGTTGTTGCTACAGAAATGCCACCTAGGCTAATGGATACTTTGGATAAGTTGAAGAAGACAAATGTTGTCATTCTAGAGCGTCTGGATAAGTAAGACCAAAGAACTGCTGAGCATTTTGTTCTATTAAACTTACTGAAGTACTTCATAGCAAGGATGCCTCTTCCTCCACTAGACCATTTATTTTACCTTTGCTTTTAGAACATAAGTGTTTTTTCCTTTTGTTTCTAAAAACTTGTGTATCTTGGTCTTTGGTTAATGAATTTTTTTTGTCTCTTTAAATCTTTTTGATTTATGACAAAGGGGGAGAAAATAGATGATTTTGATATATCTTATCTCGAAATATGTTTCCAAACATGTTTCTATATTATTTCCTCTAACATTGTTTGACTCAGGAAAGCTCTGAAGCTTTGAAGGAGATTCAGAAGCTAAAGTATCAGAAGTCATGGGTTATCAGACATTTTCTCAAAGGAAATTCAACCAGGCTCTAATGAAGTGACATGTTGATCAAGTTATGAGACTTGATAATCTAGCTTTGGTTTTTCACAACCTTTCTCCGAGACTTCACCAAAATCTGATCAGATACCTCACCGTGTTCTAATAGTAAGCCAGAATTTGAGATGATGATTTATGCATCGCTAGTCAGAGTCTTGATGGTAATTTAATCATGGAAGTATTCCTTCATGCTGATGCATTCGTGTTATATCTTAAAACTTCTTTAAGTCTTGAACTCAGGGGGGAAACTGAACAAGATTAAATAAGTTCTAAGAGTATAGAACTCAGGTGGAGACTCTAAACAATATTAAATAAGTTTTGAGAGTATAAAACTCGAGGGGAGCTGTTTTGCTAACTCTGAATTGTTTTATGTGATTAAACCTAGTATAAATTGTTTATTAAAATACATGGTTTTGTCATCATCAAAAAGGGGGAGATTGTAAGAAAAAAAATTTGGTTCTCCATTTGGCCTTTAGTTTTGATGCTAACAATACATGGGTGATTAAATAACAATTTAGTACCCTAATGGTTTTATCTAGTGTGTAGCTTTTTCTTACAGATTCTGACTCTGAAGATATGGCGTGTGACATCATCAGACTCTAAACTCAACACACTAAGTGATACAAGTACATGTTACGAGGATCAGAATGCTTCTAAAGTAACGGTTATGAGGAATGTTAACTTCTAAAGATTTTATTTGTGACTTTGATGGTAGAGCTTCTGAAGGCTTCTCAAGCTCTAAAGACTAACGGCTTTGAAAACCAACATGCTGAAGACTCTGAAGACAAGTTTTTGATGAACAAGTTTTGATGACTCTGAAGACAAAGTTTTGAAGACTAGTTTTGATCCTTCTAAACATTATTCAAGTCATACATATTCTGAAGCCTCGAAAGGTTAGAAGATAAGATCAAAAGGTTTTACATGAGAAATAATACAAGATCACCTCCTTCCACTACTCTGATTTTGTTGCGAAGGGATTATACTATAAGTACGATGTTGTCTACCACTCACACTGACTGTTATGCAAGAAGATAATTGGAACTTTAGTATTCCTATTTTACCCTCCAATGGATTTTTTTGGATATAAAAGGAAGAATTGGAAGACAGCAAATTTGCGCTTAATCATTATGCTAAAATTTTGTTGAAGTTAGATTATAATCCTTTTGTAAAGTTCTATAAAGCAAGGAAATTTTGTTAGTTAACTTAATAGCAAGGAATTTTTGTTCGCTAACTTGATATTAACATTGTTGTGTTATTTATGTGTATTTCAACTTGTGTAATCTAATTTCTTAGAAGCATCTTGTAAACACACAATCTTGTATTTCAACCTTGGGTTGATTGTTCCTTTAGAGACTAGGGCTTTAGTCAAAATTCTCAAGAAGACATTGACAGGTAGTCATTGTGGTTGTAAACATTGACAGGTAGCCTTTGTTTGTGTTTGTAATCAAGTTGGTTATAGTGGATTAAGTCCTTGTTGGGAAAGGAAAATCACCTTGGTGGGTGGACTGGATTTACTTTGTTAACAATGAACTAAGATAAAATAATTGTGTCCATTTATTTTTGTTCTAATTTTAACTTCAAGTGTTTGGTTTAGAAAAGATTTTATTCTTAGAAACCCAATTCAAACCCCCTATTTTCTTGTGTTTCTCTCACCTTCAGGTCATCGGCCCAGTTTCCTTTGGCTTCATTTAGTATTGGCTTGAAACATCTAAGTAGCACCTAGTTGGTTGCTTCTACCTGCCCGTTTGTCCAAAGGTGTTGCTTGATACTCAATTCCTCCAATATAATTTTCAATTTCTTATATGTTATTCTTGTGTAGGAACACTAAACAGTTAGCTTCCCTATAGGAATAGGGAGATCCTCAAAGGTAGATTTCTGTAAGTATGATTGGGGACTTGAGAGCTACGCTTGCAGTGCGTATTTCCTCAAGAATAAATGTCTTGCTTATCCCTCTGGATGGAGCCTCCATAATGCTTCTAATAGCCTCCTTTAAAGCGCACCCTTGAAGTTTCTCATGTTATTATTACCCTGAAACGTCTGCCCTCATCCATCATTGATGCACTTAACTCAGAGTAACAATCGATGATTAATAGTTGGTGATTGTTTCTGGAGTTACGGCTGGGTCCTTGCAATGACTCTTCGTATCCTGCTGGGTTACGTCCTGGAGAACATTACCTGGATGTAGGTACCCGGAGATAGGATGCGGCCTAGCCCCCTGGTCTCGAGGATAATAACCAGATGTACACACGTATCAACACTTTCTTGCCTTCTCGCCACCCTTCTTAAGTCGACTATAGGTACCGACCCGACATATTTATTCTGGGATGTATATAAGCCCCTCGAACATACATGTCGATATCAGGATATGGTGTTCGGTTATAAATGAGCCCGAAATATTTATAGTTTGAACCCGGAAAATATTCACTCATTTGAACCTTTTTGCGCATGTGGCATGCAACGGAGAGGCGAATGTTTTGAGTGATTTCTTCCCAGTATAATGATGACCTTTTATGGAGACTTGATTATAGGTGCTTGTTCCCCTACTACTATCATCATTTACTAGGGATCTTTATTTAAGCCCTATTTTTCTTCCCCTTTTTCTCCGCCCTGAATTTCCAAGGAGGAGTTCTTTTATTTCTATCAGAGAGTGCTGGAAGATTTTCAAGTTCATATCCCTTTCTCGAATTTTGAAGCAGACATTCTGAAGATCATGAATGTGGCCCATTATCAACTCCGACCTAACAGTTGGGGCTTCATAAAGGCCTTTGAAAGAGTTTGTGAGGCTTTGAACATTATCCCTACTGTGGGCTTGTTCTTTTCATTCTTCGAGGTGAAGGGAGTTGAGAAGCGTAGCTGGGCTCAGATTAGTGGAATCTCTCTGAAGAGTTTTCTCCAAGTTTACACTAGCAACTACAAAGGGTTTAAAGACCGGTTTTTTCAGGTTAAGTGTAGGTCACGGTGCCCACAAGTGTTTCTGGCCCCGAACGGTCATCCCCGCTTCCCTCACTACTGGACCTGGGATCCCCTTTCAATTTCCAATTTCTTTTTTGAGAAATTAAGTGAGCTAGAGATCCAATATCTGGAAGTCCTTGACTCCTTTCAAATGATGAGGGTGAACGATTTGGTGCCTCTGAGTGATAAAGAACTTCCAGCTTTCCTTGGTAAATGTCTGGAAATTAGTACTTTAATAGACATACCATAAGCTTTATATTGTTAAGTGCCTAATTTATTCTCATGTTTCTTTTTTGCAGATAAGATGATTGATCTCAGTTTTGCCAAGTAGAAGAAGTTGACGCTGGCTTCTTGTGCTACAAGGAAGGGAGCCAGAGGAGCCACCCTATCCAAATTTGACCTTGTCGGCCTCGAAACTCGTCTTTTAAAAAGGAAGATGGTGACGGGTAACAAGGCAGCCTCAGGCTCAACCGAGCTCCAACCTTCAACCCCCCTAGTTCCTGAGGAGGTTCCTCAAGGCACTCCCAATAAAGTGAAGACTTTGATGAGTAGCGATGTTTGTCGGGCTGATATGGAAATCACCTCATTAATGAAAGACTCTGGGGAGGGTGTTTCTAACCCGGTTGGGGAGTTTAAGTTTTGGTCAAACAAATTTGATGGGATCGAGTTCTTTTATGACCACCTCAAAGTGGATGAGGAGGTTAAGAAGGTGAAGTCCATAGGACGTCAGAAGATGTTTCAAAACATCAGCTCCTACCTCATGAGGTGTGCTGTTTTGTCAAGGAGTTTGTTTGAGTCCAATGATAATTATAAACATAATAAGTTGAAGCTCCAGAAGGAGATTATCAACTTGAAGGATGACCAGAAGGTTAAATCCGACAAGATTACTGCTTTGGAGAAGAGACTTTTGGAAGAGAAGACTCAAAGGGAGACCTTGGAGACGGACAACAGGAAATCCCTCACTCAACTCACCAACAAGCTCAAGTCTGCGAAGACTACAAATGATGAGCTTAAAGTGGCTCTCAAGAAGTCCTAGATAGATGTCCTCTATTTCTTTGATGAATCCTTTGATCGGGCTTAAGATCAAGCATTATTCCTTTACCTAGAGCTGGACTTGTTCGAGATGGACTACTTCAAGATGGTGCAGGATGGTCGTCTTGTGGATCTCGAGGATGAGGAGTAAAATCAAACTCCTCCACTGGATCATGATAACCCTTTTGGTATGGAGAACAACAATAATGACAACCATCAGGAGAATTCGACTACTTAGTTCCATTTGGTTCTGTTAGTCATCCTATAAGGATGCACTTATGTAATTTTGTTTTGTTTTAGGGAGTGTGGTCTTGTCCCCCCTTCATGTAATGAGTCTTTGCCTTCGGGCACTATGATTTTAACAACTCCTTGCCTTTTGTGGCTTTACGTTGATATTTCCTGATTTCGTTAATCTATTTTTCTGCTTTTTAACCATAGCGATTTGAAAATATAATCCATGTACTCTAGCCCCTCGGGCATGAAGTCTATAGGACTTTAAGTGTCCGATCATGAAATTTTGGGATTTATTTTTAACTGATCCGCCTATTGGCTTCACAGTCTTTTACTATCTTTGTTTACAAGCTTCTCTTTTTGAGGTAATTGGATTTCTCCGGTTTTGTAATACCCGAGACTTTTAGTGCTTCTGGACTTTAAGATCCCCAAGCGAATATTTACTTGTTTTACTTCGTTTTATCACTTTCCTTATCTCTCAAGTGGCTTGGTAGTAAGCCCCAAGATGAAACCCAAGCCACTATGGGCGGGTAGCTATTCATGTTTGAAGACTGATGGTGCCAACCCGAACACATCCAAAGGTTTCTAGACTACAGTTAGGCTCTTTTTTCCTGTGGAATGTCTATTATCTTTAATTAAGATATTAGTTATGGATCACACACCTTTTTAGGCGTATGCCTTATCAAGTTTTTTAGTCACTTGATAAGCCCCTGGCTCTTATGGTCGGGTTGCATAGGTATTTGAAGCCAGATAGAGCCCCCTTTTCCAAAGACGAGGTTGACCTAAATAGGTGCAGAGCCCCTTTGTCAAAGGTGAGGTTGACTATGGTTCAGAGCCTCTTTTGCTAGAGACGAGGTTGACCTGAATAGGTGCATAGCTAATTTGTCAAAGGCGAGGTTAACCTTGTTTATGGTTCAGAGCCCCTTTTTCCAGAGACGTGGTTGACCTGAATAAGTATAGATCCCCTTTTTCAAAGGCAAGGTTGGCCTCGTTTATGGTTCAGATCCCCTTTTGCCAGAGACGATGTTGACTTGAATAGGTGTAGATACCCTTTGTCAAAGGTGAGATTGACCTTATTTGTGGTTCATATCCCCTTTTTCCAGAGACGGGGTTGACCTGAATAGGTGCAGATCCCCTTTGTCAAAGGCGAGGTTGACCTTGTTTATGGTTCAAAGCCCCTTTTACCAGAGACGAGGTTGACCTGAATAGGTGCAGAGCCCCTTTGTCAAAGGCGAGGTTGACCTCGTATTTATGCCAGAGGCTTGAAGTGCGCTTGGACTTTACTTTATCAGAGTGCATCATTAAAAACCCATGCCCTTGCAGGGGAAAAGAGTGCATCCCTTATATTTGCATTACATAGCTTCAACTGAATTTAGTCCTAAGATTAGATACATCCAAGTCCTAGGAACTTCTGTACCATCTAAATTTCGAGCTTGTAAGCCCCATTATTCAGCTTCTGCAGGACCCGAAATGGTCCCTCCCAATTGGGAGACAGCTTCCCCTTATTTTTTCGAATCAGTAATTCACTTGAGGACTAGATCACATCTTTGAAATCCCCTTTGTCTCACCTTCAAATTAAACCTCTTGGCCAGTCTATCTTTATCTGCAAATTCTCTAATCAAGGCGGTTTCACTAACCTCGTCAAGTAAGTCGACCGAGTTGTTCAAGTCTTCCATGTTGACATCTTCGCTGAAGTGTTCTCGACTCCATGTTGGAGTATTGATCTCTACGGGTATCATTGCATTAGAGCCATAGACCATCCGAAAAGGGGTTTCTCGGGTATTTGAATGTGGTGTTGTGTGATATGACCATAAAATTTCATGCAAGTACTCGGACCACATGCCTTTGGCTTCATCCTGTTTCTTTTTCATCCCATCCAGGATTATCTTGTTTGCTGCTTCAGCTTGCCCATTTGCCTTAGGATGCTCAATAGATGTAAACCTGTTATGGATGCCCAAATCTTTGTAGAATATATCACAAAAGCACTTACGAATTGAGTTCTATTGTCAGAGACAATGACTATTGGTAGACCAAACCTACATATGATATTCTTCCAGTAAAATCGTCACACCCTCTCGACCATGATGCAGGCTACAGCTACTGCTTCCACCCACTTTGTGAAGTAGTTGACTGCCACTATTAAGAATCGTATGCTCTCCACTAATAAAACGGAAATGGTGAATAGATGGAATGCAGCAACTCAGCTAAGGAGTGTATGAAGGGTGCATATACTTGAAATTTCTTACATTTATTCACAAAGTTTGTGCAGTCTTGTAACTTGTGAGGCCAGTAGATATGATGTTTTTTCCTGACATAGCCCTTCCTCCGATGTGGCTGCCCCATGCTTCCTTGTGGACTTCTCTGACTATCAATTAAACTTCAATTTCTGAAACGCATCTCAACATGGGTGTCGATCGGCCCATCTTTTATAGCTTCTTAGTTACTATAAGATAGTGTGCAGATATTCTTATTATGTGTTTTGTTTCATTGATTTTCTCTGGTAAAATTCCTTTCGTTAAGTATTGGATTATTGAAGCACTCCAACCGGATAGATCTTTAATTTCCATAGTTTCCTCATGCTCGATACTCAATTTTTCTAGGATCTTCTGTATCACAGTTTTATTCTGCCCCGACCCCTTAGTGTTGATGAATCGGGATAACACATCGGCTCGTACATTATCATCTCTTCGTGTGTGTTTGATCTCGAACTCATAGAAAGCTTTGGATAACCCCAATGCTATTTGTAAATACTTCAGCAATGCAGGGTCCTTAGTCTGATATTTACCTATTACCTGCCCGGATACAAGTTGTGAGTCTATTTTGACCGTTAGATGAGTTACTCCAACCTATTTGGCCAACCTCATACCTGATATCAAAGCCTCATACTCCGCCTGATTATTATTAGCTTGGAAATTGAAGCCTAAAGAGTATTCCAGTATGAACTGCACTGGCCCTTCGAGGATGATCTCAGCTTCACTTCCTTTTAGGTTTGACGACCCGTCCATATGAGGGACCCATCTGGACGGGATTTCCTCTGGTGATGGTGCACTTAATTCAACTAGAAAGTCATCTAATACCTGTGATTTGATTCTCGTCTTTGGAATGAACTTAATGTCATACTCGGATAGCTCGACGGCCCATGTAACCATCCTCCCGGATAAGTATGGCTTCTTCAACATTTGTTTTATTGGGTAGTTAGTCCTTACTGTTATTGGATGACCATGGAAGTAATGCATCAACTTTGTTGCTGTTACCACCAACGTTAATTCCAATCTTTCAATTTTATGGTATCGCAGCTTGGCTCCACTTAGAACCTTGCTAAAAATATATATTGGTCTCTCCTCATCTTCCCCCTCTTGTATGAGGACGGAGCTCATGGCCATGTCAGATATGACTAAGTACAAGATTAATGGTGCATTCTCTTTAGGCCTCACCAGGATAGGAGGAGAAGATAAAAAATGCTCCACGCCTTGGAAGGCTTCTTCGCATGCGGTTGTTCACTCAAAATCCTCAAACTTTCTGAGAGCTGCAAAGAAATGAATAGGCTTATCACCTGTACAAGACAAAAACAAAGATAAGGTGGCTAGCCTCCCTGTTAGTGTTTGAACTTCCTTCTTTGAAGATGGGCTTCGGATGTCTATAATTGCTTGGAACTTGTCTAGATTAACTTCAATCCCCCGATTTGTGAGCATAAACCCTAGGAATATTTTGGCTTGCACCCCACAGATACACTTATCTGGGTTCAGCCTCATGTTGTAACTTCTTATTGATGCAAAAGTCTTCGTGAGATCCACAATATGTCGTTTCTCCGAGGTGTTTTTTACCACCATGTCATCCACAAAAACTTCAAGGTTTCTTCTGATTTGGGTAGCGAACACCATGTACATCAACCTATGATAAGTAGCCTCTGCATTCTTGAGGCTAAAAGGCATTACCTAATAGTAGTAATTGCTTCTATCCGTCATGAATGTTGTCTTTGGTGCATCAATCTGGCTCATATGAATTCTATTCTCGGTTTGACAAATCATTCGTTAATGAGTTTTGGGGTTAAATGGGTTGTTTGTAAAGAAAGGGTAAAAACTATTGACAAGAAAATAAATTCATTCTTCCAAGGAACAACTTATCAAGCATGCATATAATCCATTCCTCAAAAGCTAAAACCTATCGACCAGTTATAGTCAACATACGATACTCGTCAATGTCATCACGTTTCAAACATAACACTTATTATATCACCTTGACAGTGATCTCTCAACCAACCTCAACAAGACATAAGTCAACCGTGCTAATCACGTCAATGATCTCTCAGTCAACACAACCAACACAGAGGCATTAATCACAGACACCCAAGTGAATGCCAGCTCTAAATCAATCTCTAAAATCTAGAAACTAACAGACTATCATCCTAGATAAGAATTCGAGCAGAATATATCTATAACAACCCAAATCCCTAGCACATAGCAAAAAATCAAGGATAACAATCCACAAATATTTGTAAAGCAAATTTTATATAACGCCATGGGCGACAAATATACATAAGATCAAAGTAAATACGTATAAAACTCAACATACAAAGAATACATAAAGAAGAAGAGAAATGAACCATAAATATCTTGGTTTGTCAGCGTCGATCAAAGAGAAATCCACCCTGGATCATCCATATGCAAGCTCCAATGTTGTTTTCAAAGCTAAACCTAGAGAAAAATGAGGTTGATGGAGTTGGGAGAACAAAAGCCACACCCAAAACCATAACCAAACAAAATGCAATGAAAAGAAAATATATACAAAATCTGGTCTGCACGCATTGCCTAACGACATAAAAGCTTCGCCCAGTGACGACCCTTAAATACAAGGCCCAGGTTGCACCATGTACGCAACTGGGGAAAAATATCAACCCTCGCTCGGGACAGGAAAGCTTCTCCCAGTGACATCCTTATTTCTCACCCAACGAGCTGCTGGCAAGCTCAAGTTAGTAGCTACTAGAAAAATGATTTAGCCCTCTCGCCCCTCCGTCGCCCGGCGAGGCCAACACGAAGGCTCCTCGCCCAGGCTTCGCCTGACGAGGCACACCAGAACAAAAACTTTTGTTGCTCTTCCTACATAACTCCAATGGCTTTCTCTTCTTGGCCTTATTCCTTTATTGATCCAAGAATGCATCTTGGAGCTTTTATTCCTCTTGTTCCAACAATGCTCAAATACCTACAAAAATGAATAAAAACTATCAATCGATACACTATGTACACAAAAACGCATTATACACAAACTAAATGTATTTATACACAAAGTTGGGTTATTCAACTGATATTAACAACAAAGAATCGACAAGTGCATTAAAAAGTATATACAAAAATAACTACAATTTTCACTTATCAAACTCTCCCTAACTTGAACTTGTTTGTCCTTAAACAAGAAACAAACAAATCGAAGAAACAAAAACGATAAACCAAAGAATCACGAATCGACAAGTTTTGAAAATGGAAAAAAATTCAATGATTCAAATGAAAAACAATACACACAAAGTAAACACTTACCACTACTACAACTATAACATAAACATGAAACAAATACTAAATACAAAAATCATGCCAAACATTCTAAAACAAAACTAGTTCACAAATGAATTTTACCTAGAAAAGTCAATCATCGGTAGATGACAAACACACAAAAATGAGGTATTTTCACTCATCCACAATCTTACAAATAGTAGACTAAATTATACATTCATCCAAAAATCCATGTTGAAAATAAAAAGACAAGAATCACAAGGATTTTCAAGGTTGTAATGTGGCTTGGTTAACAATCAAGGGATAAGTCCTAAAGCTAATCAAAACAAAAACTTACATTAACCTAAGGGAGTGATCAACTCACAAATATTCAAGCAACACAATTTCAATCAAACTTCTTCTTCATTCCAAATTTCAAACCAATCACAATACTTATTTGCACAACTATTTGAATTCTTTTTTGTTTTTATTTTTCAAAGCTTTTTCATTTTTTTATTTATTTTTATTTTCTTTTCTTTTTCTCTTTTTTTATTCATTTTCTTTACAACCTCATAGCAATTACAACATAAGCACATAAACATTCATCTCCCTAACTTAAATTCAACCATCAACATAATATGAATACTCCCTACTTTCTAAGACAAGGCGAAAATTCAAACTATAAATCATAGTTTAAGAGTTCAAGAAAACAAAGAATCAATGTTCATACAAAAAGATGAAATAAACACTCATAGACAAGCATTTAGCAAAAATAACATGGACATCAACAAAAAGACTCAAAGGGGATACAAAAGTTCATACACTCACAAGGTGAATTGACTATTTGGATAGGTAGTTGTGCTCAAATTGAAACAAAATATCTCGATCACTTTCATGTTTTCATAGAATCAACACAAATAAAAGATTAAGCATAATAAAATTCAGTTAAAACAAAAATTGTGGTTTCCAGCATATATGAACAATGGAAAGCTTCCTCACAAAAAGGGTAGGAACTAAAGTTATTCACAAATGAAAAAGTATACAAAAGAATGAATAACATAAAAATTTTAAAAAGTCTAAGTATCATGAATATGGTAAAGTGTAAAAAGCGATAAATGCATACCTCAAACGTGTACAAAACCTTAACAAAATCATTACCGCGCATTCGCAAGTCGAAATGATCAAACTTGATAAATCACCTCAATATCCTCAAGCTATTCAAAACAAGATCAAAGACAAACACAAAAATAAACATAAATAATATACACATACTAAAATACCGAATGAAATTGTTTAAAAAATTTTAAAAGTGAAGATATAAATTCAAAGAACTAGTCCTAGTTAAATTTGTTTAGACAATTGCATTTAACTACCTAAACTAACAAAAATTGAAAACAATAAAACATGTTTGTTTTACGTCTTAAGCTCGACGCCTGTTGTTGTACCCCAAAATTTTCCCTCTCACTTATCAAGATTTTTCTCACAAGACTTCTTGGACTCAAGACAAGATTAGGATTTGATCAGCTCAAGACACATCATTTTGCACTGATAACCCAAAATTAGGGTTTGAGCTTGCACAAGGATCTTTGGACCATCAATGCTTCATGTGACTTTCATACACCATTTTGGACCCCTAAGATTGCTCATGTTAAGTTTCAAGCCTTGAATCACATTTTTGCTCAGTCAATTGGACAGTTGACCTAAAAATCAGTTGTATTGGGGAAAAAGTCAATCATGGCCAATTTACAGTAAAACTTCATAATTTTTTATCCACATCAACATTTTAGGCTCCTATGTATCATTTGATCCAGTTTGTATCACAACTCCTCAAGAAATTTGATCAAATCATCAAAAGGGCAAAATGGTCAAAATTAGGGTTTTGACTGAGAAAGGACAATTTATAATTTTTAACCTAGCCAATGACCAATTGAGTTCCAACATGATTTCAAGGGTTCAATGGCATCATCTTTACCTAATTACATGGTTCAAAAGATCTCAAGTTCATTGGATTGGCAAATGAATTTTGCAGTCAACTATGCACTGAAAAGTCAAACTTTGACTTTTTGTCAAAATCAAGTGCCAAGGGTCATATTTCATCAAGATATGTCAAAACATGAAACTTGTTCACCAAGAAAACCAATTTTGAAAATTAGGGTTTTGAATTTGAAAATTTTCATAACTTAGAATTTTTCTAAGTATGAAAACTTCCTTATTTTTTCCCAACTTTCCACCACTTTTTCACCATGATGAAATTTGATTCAAAGAAAACTTCAAACATGAAAGTTGTAGTCCTCCATGAAATCTACAACTTTTCTTCACAAACTTTTCCCAAAAGATTCTTGGATCTCAAGTTGTGAATTTGTGAACATAGGTCCATGAACTAAATAACTTAGTGAAAATTTGCCCTAATTTAGGCAGGTTTTTTACCCAACTTCATGGACATTTTTCATCTAGTTCCAAGAGGTATCTCAAAATGGATTTCAAATATGGATTATAGATCACATTGAAAGCTTTCTAAAATGTCCAACATTTCTCCAAGATCATTTGTGGTTAGGGAGAATCGAAGATGAGAATTTGGCATTTTATCACTTTTGTTCATACCATTTTCACAAAGTATCAAGTTGCAAATCAGATCCATGATGCTTGTACCTTGCATTACAGGTCCTAAACTCATTATAGACTCTATAATTAAATTCAAAATCAGAGGTTAAAGGCTTTATTTTCACTTTTGAAGTATTGTACAAAGTTACATTTCCATTTTAAGCATAAAGGTTACAATGCCATTTTCATAAAGTGAGCTTTTGTAACTTTATCAACCTTGAGCCTTGGACTTGTTCCTTTGGTACAAACAACTTCCACAGGTCTTAAGCAATTTGTACAAGCCCTTTGCAGCCCTTAAGCTATCCAGTACAAGCATGTTGCATAAGTCATGTCACTTTGCTTCAAAAGCAAGAAAGTTGGTGAAAAGGAAAAACCTTGCACATCTGTTGAGGAGTGGACTTTTATCCATTCTATACAAGTATACAAACTTGTCAGAAGCCAAAACACGATTGCTTTGCATCCAAAACACTCTCAAACTCAAAAAATGCATTTTTCTGTCCAAACATCCAGTTGCTGCAAAAATCTAGCCATTTCATTTTTGGCTCGTGCATTTTTTGTTTCAACACTTCAAACATATTATCCACATCATATCAAAGATATCCAATCCTTTACATTGTTATTGTAACCCCTGTTTCAGCCATTGCCATTTTCACTTTGGAAGCTTGCAAGTTGACTTGTGCAGAGACTTCTGGCCATCCACAAAGCAAGCTAGGCATTGGAATAGTTTGAAGGAAGTTCAAGGAAGCTCACACAATCCTCAGGCCTCCCTCAAAGTCCCCACATTGTCATATCTAAATCCAGCTGAAGGAGGTATTTTTCTCAAACTCTATCTCTGTATTTAGGCATCCTCAAGCCACGATTTGTGAAGCAAAAATGTAGTCCTTAACATGATGAAGCTGTACATATGCATACTTGTCATTTATATTAACTATGCTATGGGAATTTGAAGCTTGAAGTTCCTGGATTTTTTAGGTCACGAATTAGGGCCATTAAAATTCTCCTTGATCTTTTAGAGTTAGGTTACAAATTTTATATGGTTGGAATCGTGAGATTAAATGCTACATTTTTTATGTTATGAGATTTTGTTTTTGTGCAAGCATCTGAGAGTTACAGATTTGAACATAACACGCGCGAAGGAGAAGAAGCTAGAGGACAGGGATGACTGTCTTGGGCCTTTGGCGCCTTGGGCCTTTTGTTTCTGATTTTCACACCCCTTGAATTGCTTTTGCACCCCTTGACTAATTTTGTTATATTTTTGTATTTATTTTTATATTTTCATATTTTTTATACTTTCATTTATTTTTCTGAATAATAAAAATCATAAAAAATAATTTCTTTATTTTTCATAATTTTATTTTATTATTTTATTATTTTTTTACATGAAAAAATATTTTATTTAATAAAATAGAATTTATTTTCTCAAATAGTTTGTAAATATATTTTAAAATACTTAATATTTTTATTATATCATTTATACACATAAAATGTTTATTTTCCATACATATTTAATTTCGAAAATTTGCACATAATATTATTTATTATTTTCTTGTACAAAATATTAATATAGAACATATATTTTCTTTAATCAAAATATTAGGGTTTCCCCCTTTCAAAAATAATAACATTATTTTTCCTTACTTTCTAGGGTTAGTTAATTTATTTTCTCATACAAAAAATCAAATACAAAACATTTTTTTAACATAAATACATTTGCATTGCATTTTAATATTTGTACATTTATTTAATTCGCACAATATTCAATTGGGTTGTAATAGTATTTTTAGGGTTTATTTTGTGCAATATCCCCATTAAAAAACTTGTATCCCCCTCCCATATTAATTGTTGTAATAGCTTAGTTTACATTTACGCAATTTATCGCTTTTGATACCATGTTTAGTAAACTAAGGTTTGCATGACAAGACCAAAAAATAAACAAATAGAAATGACCTAATACAAGACAAATCAAATGCATGAAAAATGACACACATTGCACACAAGCACCATTAGGGTTTCACCCACTTGGTTGCCTAAATAAAAATGGTCATGTTACGCACGCGAAGTATCTTGGCAAAACAAAAGAAATATAAGATCATAGTCCCACGATGACGTTATCAAAAGGTTGCCTAAACAAAGATGATCTTGGTCCCTCAAACATGCTAAGATACTTATCATGGTCATACGATGACCCACGCCCGTCCCGTTTATATTCAAAGATAGGGTTGTTTACTAAATCAATGGTAAATCAACAATGTCAAAGGAGCAAAAATGTACAAGAAATACATTTGAGTAGGTAGATAGCTTCTAGTTACTTGTCCCATTTCAAAACAATCCTTGCTATTTTCAAAAACAAATACACACACATTTCAAAACATCTTACAAAACATTGAAACATTTTTCAAAAGACAAACATCTTTGTATACATTCTTACGAACGAGAATCATTACAAAGATTACCTAAATGGTGGCCTCTTTTCAAAATACTTTCAAAACCACACCAAGCACCATTTCAAACAATTTCAAAGCAAAGCAAGTGATCTAAACAAGTAACTAAGAGCCCATGGAAAACCATGGATGAAAAGGGTGCTAGCACCTTCCCTTTTCATAATCTACCCCCCGAACTCAAGAAAACATCTCAAAGGTCTTTCTTGTGCTTTTTTACCTTTCCTTTTGGATAAAAGAAAAGTCGATGGCGAATCTTGCTAACCGCGACATTTGCGAACACAAACGCAAAACCTCAAGTCAGTTCTCCCACCGCATCACAGTACTGGCGACTCTGCTGGGGAAAATTCTAAAATTGGGGTTACCTTAGGGTTTAGATCACCTTTATTTGCTTACAATTGTTTGACTTGTTTGCTTTACAATTATGGTTCTTTGTTTGGATTTGAATCCTCCACCCGGATTTGGGAAACATTATAGGTAAATAGCAATACGTTGTGGAAACTGTACGGGGTATACCGACATGGTCTAAGCAATAGCTATATTTGTGTGACATATTTGTGGGTACCGGTAGCCTTTGAGTCAATCAAAGAGAATACGGGGCTGCTGAGTGATGTCATGAAGCACTAATGAACTTCTAAAACCTTTACTTGACCAACTTGGCCTTTTAGGATGTAGTGAGATGACCGGCTTTAGTGCAGTCTGAAGTTGGTAGATACTCGATACTACACTCATTGAGGGTTAGTTCCTTGGAATATTTCGGTCGCCAGTAAAGAGGCTTGAATTGAAACAATGAACAAGGAAACAATCCAGTGATATTGAGCTCCTTAGAACCCGGTTACTATTTCTAGGACAGGTTGAGCCAACTAAACTTCAAGAGGGTACTTACCTATGAAACCTCATGCAAGCCTAAACTAGGAACTTGTGTGATTTGCTTGTACATATATACTTGTGCATAACATCATGGACATCATGAACATCATGTTCATTCACTAACCATTTCAAGGGTTTTGGAGATTCATCTTTGTTCTTGTTTTGTAGGTTATGGATTCACTTCGCAGAAAAACTATCCAAATCAACCTTGTAAGAATTCCTCCACAACTCAAGGAGCTAGCTTCAAGGATTCCTGAGAATTCTCCATTCACCGAGAGACATGGTCATCTACTCAATTTGGTCACCACCAACACAAAAGAGGATATGATGAAAGTTCTCTTCCAGTTCTTTGACCCTTTGCATCACTGCTTCACATTTCCTGACTATCAACTTGTGCCTACTTTGGAAGAATTCTCTCAACTCTTGAGAATTCCTATTCTCAATCAACTACCATTCAATGGTACGGAAAGAGATCCAAAGCCAGAAGAGATTACTCAAGCCCTGCACTTGCACTCATCTGATGTCACAACTCATTGGGAAACTAGAAGTGGTGTCAAAGGCTTCTTGGCAAAGTTTCTGTTTGAGAAGGCCCAAAGCTGTTGGAATTCCCTAGACTTGCAAGCTTTCGAGGAGATTGTATCTCTTCTCATCTATGGGATGGTCTTGTTCCCTAATCCTGACCAACTCATAGATGTAAGCGTTGTCAAAATCTTCATGACTCGCAACCCGGTGCCTACATTGCTTGGGGATATCCTCCATTCTTTTCACACTCGTACAATAAGGAAAAGAGGTGTTCTCATGTGTTGCACTCCTCTCCTGGCAAGATAGTTTATTTCTCATCTTCCCCAATCAGTCTTGAAGAATGAGGAAGGTTTGAGGAGGTCACAAAGGTTAATGACGCTTACACATTCAGATATTCATTGGTGTTCTCGATCCAAAGAGAATGTCATTATTGTTGACCGTTGTGGGGAATTCCCTAATGTCCCTCTACTTGGAATTAGGGGAGGCATCACCTACAACCCTTGCTTGGCTCTAAGACAGTTTGGTTATGCTCGAAGGGATGACCCACATGATATGCTGATTCAAGGATTGATTTTCGACTACGACAACGACGATCAAGGACTCCATCAGAGATTCATCCGAGCTTGGAGAATGCCCAACAAGGTGGATAGCAAGACTCTGGGACACAAGAATTCCATCCCTCTTGAGCCTTACCTCAAGTGGGTACGAACCCGCGCTCAAAGTCTTATGATGCCTTATCTCTCCATTCTCCCAGTGATTATAGAGCATGTTAAGGAATGAGAGGTTCCATACACCGTCCTACATCCTGACATGCCGACATCACTTGAAGACCTACAAAGGAGTTAGATACAGCTTAAGGGAGAGCGCGATACTTTCGAAGTCCAATTCTACGCAATTGAGAAGAAGGTTTTGGAACTCACTCGGCTACTTCATGAAGAGCAGACTCTCAACACCTACATTGCACCAAAGAGGATATGCAATGTCTTTTTACCTTAGAGTTTTGTATTATTTTGCCCAAGGGGCATTGATGTACTCACAATTCTATCTTATTAATATGACGTGTGTTTCTTTTTTTTGTTTAAAACAAATTTGAATTTATGAATCTTTGAAAGCATTGCATGAATACATATCATTCATCATAAGCATAAACAGGTCTTCACACCAAGTTTCCTCATCTATCTACTGTTTATTTCAGTAAGATGGATATCGAACAAACGGTCAAAGATCTGCAAGCTCAGAATTCACAATTTCAACAGTTGCTCATGACCTTAGCCAAGGGACAAGAGGAGTTGAAGACTTTGCTAGAAAAAGAGAAAGAGAAAAGGAAGAAGAAGCCAACTGGTGTGGTTATCATGGGCAGAAGATTTCAGGGACAAGCCAGAAGGACCTTAGAATTTCCAACAACATCTGATGAAGGGGAAGAAAAGGAAAAGAAACGACAATACCATCAGATTCTGAAGAAGAAGAATAAGAGGAAGAAGAGGATTACTCTGAACAACAATACCCTCCGGCTGATGACAAGTACAAACACCTTGAAGAGCGACTAAGCGCTATGGAAATCTAGAGAGTACCAGGGCTAGATTTTGAAGAGTTGGGATTGGTGTCAGGAATTGTAATCCCTCCAAAGTTCAAAGTGCCACTGTTTTCCAAGTATGATGGGGTGTCTTGCCCTAAAATGCACCTCAGATCCTATGTCAGGAAGATTCAGCCACATTCTGCCGACAAAGACCTGTGGGTCCATTTTTTCCAAGACAGTTTATCAGGAACGCAACTTTATTGGTTCTACCAGTTGGAGAGGGCTGAAATCCACAATTGGGAAGACTTAGCAACTGCTTTCTATAAACAGTATCAATACAACACCGACTTGGCGCCAACCCGTACTCAGCTACAAAGTATGGCTATGGCTTCCAATGAGGGCTTTAAAGATTACGCGCAAAAGTGGAGAGACCTAGCCGGAAGGGTACAACCCCCTCTATTTGAGAGGGAGTTGGTGGACATGTTCTTGGGAACTCTATCAGGCCCTTTCTTCAATCATCTGATTGGGAGTTCCTCTGCAGGGTTTACTGAATTGATTCTAACTGGCGAAAGAGTGGAGGCTGGTATAAGAAATGGGAAAATTCAGAAGGACGCGTCTGCCTCAACTGCTGTAAAAAAGCCCTTCACAGGAAGAAAGGAAGTATCTGTTGTGTATTCTCAGAGGAACCAGGGAAGAACTGAGCGCCGACCAACAGTGGGGGCCATTATGATTCTAAAGCCTGCATCAGACCAGCCAAGAACTAATCAGCAAAGGGTAGAAAGTCCAGTTCGACAATTTACCAAGATTAACATGACTCCAACCCAAGTTCTACCACATCTCCTGAAGTTGGATTTGGCCACTCTAGTAGAGGCCTCAAATAATCCTAATACTACTTCTCCATATTACCATCCCAACGCCAGATGCGCGTACCATTCAGAAAGTCCAGGGCATGACACCAACAACTGTTGGGCTCTGAAGAATAAGATTCAAGATCTGATAGACGCGAAGGAAGTTGAGTTTGAAGCGCTTGAGAAACCAAATGTTATTTCCGCTCCGATGTCGAGGCATGGTCACAATGCCAATGCTATTGAAGAAGATCTGTTTATTGCTACCGTGGATGAACTGTTAACTCCGCTCCCGATTATCAAGTTGAATTTGTTAAAAACTGGCATCTTCCCAGGTTGTGACAAAGACTGCCATATTTGCTTGTCCTCATCATTTGACTGCCCTCTGTTGAAGAAAGGAATCCAACAATTGATTGATAACCAAGAAATTTTGTTTGAGAAAGCTCCTATTTCACCCGTTCCAGTGAAAGAAGTTTCAATAATAACCATCTACGCCAATCCTTCCAGGGCCCCTAAAAGACCCGTTAGGATTACACCTGCTCCAAAGACTGCTCCGCTTAAAATTACAATACCCGGGCCTGCCCCAGACAAGTCGGATAAATCAGTACCATGGAATTATGGTGGAGAAATCTACTACCATGGTATTAAACAGGATGAACTGACTGCTGAAGAAGAAAGCTCCGAAGAGGACAGTCCCGACATTAGCAATATTGTTGGAACTAGCAAGATCACCCGCAGTGGTAGGATCTTCTCTCCAAAGATTGCTCCTCCAACAGCAGTCTTTGGACCCGTGGCCATTCCGAAGATTACATTTGTACCAGTGATTGTACCTGCAAGCACACCTACCAACAAACACAATGCAATTTCTATCCCTACATCCATTGTTGAGAATAAAGGAAAGAATGTTCAAGAGGAGCCTGTCCAGACGAAGGCTCAATCACTAGCTATTCCTGAAACATCCAAGAAGGAGATGGAAGAAATCCTGAGGATAATTAAGAAGAGTGATTATGATGTGGTTAAACAATTGGGGCAGACCCCTTCCAAGATCTCTATGCTAGCCCTGCTGCTGTGCTCTGAAGCACATGCCAAAGCTTTGGTCAAATTTCTGAAGACAGCTCACCTGCCGCAAGAGACGTCTGCTGACCAGTTCCAGGACTGTGTGGCCAGTTTGACAATTGATAATGGCCTGGGCTTCTCTGATGCTGACTTAACACCCCGGGGGAGAAAACACAATGATGCATTATATGTCTTGGTGGAGTGCAGAGGAACAACCCTAGCTCATGTCTTGGTCGATAACGGATCATCTCTGAACGTCTTGCCGAAAAAAGCCCTTAATAGATTGGATTGTGAGGGGCTGACTTTAAAACCCAACAACATAGTGGTTAGAGCTTTTGATGGTTCTAAGAGGATGGTCCATGGGGAGGTGGACATCCCAATAAAGGTGGGAACTCAAGTCTTCAATTCAACATTCTACGTGATGGACATCCGTCCTTCTTATTCCTGTCTATTGGGACGCCCCTGGATCCACAATGTCGGTGTTGTAACCTCCACCTTGCATCAGATGCTCAAGTACCCGGTCCAAGGGAAGATCATAATTGTCCATGGGGAGGAGGAGTATATGATTAGTCATCTAAATTCTTTCCGATATGTAGAGTTAGATGGCGAGTTCATAGAGACCCCTTTCCAACATTTTGAAGAAGTCTCTGAAGAAATAGCGGCGACCAAGGCGGTACCCTCAATTCCTAAGATCACAAGACCTCCACCTCGGATGTCATCTCTCAAGGATGCAAGGGCAGTAGTGGAAGAAGGGGGATGCATAATCTGGGGTCAGCTTCCAGACATTCCTTACAAGTCAGACAAGTTTGGCTTGGGGTTTACTTCGACTGGTCAGAAGGCTATGCGTCGTGCCCGTGCTTGGGGGCCACCTGTGAAGATTACCAACCAAGGGGTCAATGCAGTAGAAGACAATGAAGAGAAGGGCAGCTTGGAAGATTGGATATTTCCTACTGTCAGCAGAGGACTGCACAATTGGGAAGCCAGAGACTTCATTCCGATAACTTTCATATCTCAGTAATTTATCTTTTACATTTCTGTTGGACTGTAATAATTCACAAACAATTCGCACTTTAAAAACCTTGTGTCTTACCCGAGGCACAATGGTCCATTTGTAAGGGTTTTTATTTCATCTACATATGTCATTCAATGAATCATGGATGCTTTTTCACATATAAACCTTTTATGCTCATTGTCTTTCTTTTACATTTTATTGTTTTAAGAGTGCTATACCCTTACACACACCCACACTCACAAATGCAGGTACCCTTCCATTCCGGATCCCATGGGTAATGATACTGCTATAGCCTTCAGTGACTCTAAAGATCTGATCTACCAAGCCGAATACGAAGGTGAGGAAGATTGTGAGGTGCCAGGGGAATTGGCCAGATTATTACAGCAAGAAGAAAGAGCAATTCAGCCTCATGAGGAGCAGTTGGATACAATCAACTTGGGTACTGAGGATGATAAAAAGGAAATCAAGATAGGTGCCAATTTAGAGCCGAGTGTTAAGGAGCGCCTAATTCAGCTATTGCATGATTATGTTGAGATCTTTGCCTGGTCATACGAAGACATGTCGAGACTCGATACAGACATTGTGGTACATCGTCAACCCACAAGAGAAGACTGTCCACCAGTGAAACAAAAGGTCCTCCGCATGAGACCTGACATGTCAGAGAAGATCAAAGCAGAAGTTATGAAACAGTTCAATGCTGGATTTCTGGCTGTTACTTCTTATCCTCAATGAGTGGCCAACATTGTTCCCGTGCCTAAAAAGGATGGAAAAGTGAGAATGTGCGTGGATTATAGAGACTTAAACAGGGCCAGCCCTAAAGATGATTTTCCACTTCCACACATTTACATCCTGGTCGACAATACAGCTCAGCATAAAGTATTTTCTTTCATGGACGGATTCTCAGGCTATAACCAGATCAAAATGGCACCTGAGGACATGGAGAAAACTACTTTCGTCTAACAGTGAGGTACGTTCTGCTACAAAGTGATGCCATTCGGACTGAAGAATGTCGGGGCAACCTATCAACGCACCATGGTAGCTTTGTTTCATGATATGATACATCATGAGATAGAGGTCTACGTAGATGACATGATAACCCGATCACAAACTGAAGAAGAACACATGGATCACTTGCAAAATCTGTTTGTCAGGTTGAAGGAGTACAAGCTAAGATTGAACCCAAACAAGTGTACATTCGGAGTCCAGTCCGGTAAACTCTTAGGTTTCATTGTCAGCAACAAAGGCATCGAGGTTGATCCTGCCAAAGTCAAAGCTATACAAGAAATGCCTGCTCCTCGCACTGAGAAGGAGGTCAGAGGTTTTTTGGGACGCATAAACTACATTTCTAGGTTCATTTCTCACCTAACGTCTACTTGTGAACTAATCTTCAAGCTGTTGAAGAAAGATCAAGTAGTCAGATGGAACGACGAATGTCAAGTTGCTTTCGATAAAACCAAGGAGTATTTACTGGAACCTCCTGTCTTGATGCCACCCGTCGAGGGAAGACCACTAATCATGTATTTGACCGTCTTAGAGAATTCAATGGGGTGCGTACTGGGGCAGCATGACGAGTCTAGCCTAAAAGAGCACGCTATTTATTACCTAAGCAAAAAGTTTACCGACTGTGAAACCAGATATTCACTTCTCGAGAAAACTTGTTGCGCTTTGTAATGGGCTGCTCGCCGGCTAAGGCAGTATATGTTGACTCATACCACTTTGCTGATATCTAAGATGAATCCGATAAAGTACATCTTTGAGAAGCCTGCTTTGTTTGGAAGGATAGCTAGACGGAAGATGATCCTAACGGAATATCATATAAAGTACACAACCCAAAAATCTATAAAGGGTAGTGTGCTAGTTGATCATCTGGCTCATCAAGTTGTAGAAGATTATCAATCCATGAAGTTTGACTTCCCTGACGAAGACATCATGACATTGGACAACTGCGAAGAGATCAAGCCATATGACGGACCTGAACAAGGATCCCGATGGACCCTGTACTTTGATGGGGCATCCAATGCACTTGGTAATGGTATCGGCATTGTGCTTATATCTCCAGAAGGATGTCATACTCCTTTCACTGCCAGACTTTGCTTTAACTGTACGAACAACATGGCAGAGTACGAAGCATGCATCTTTGGTCTCAAGGCTACCATAGACTTGGGAATCTAATACTTAGTTGTGTTTGGGGACTCAGCTTTGGTCATCATTCAGATTAAAGGAGAGTGGGACACTAAGCATCCAAACCTCATCCCTTACAAAGAACATGTTTTGACATTGTTACCATATTTCGAGCAGATTACCTTCAAGCATTTCCCGCGCGAAGAAAATCAGCTAGCAGATGCTCTAGTTACAATGTCATATATGTTTAAACTTAATTGGGATAATGAGGCTCCCCAAATCACCGTTGAACGGATGGACCAACCAACACACTGTCACGAGATTAATACCGAAGAAGTAGTGGACCAGCCATGGGATCATGAAGTCAAAAGGTATCTCGAGGCTCAAGAATATCCCGAAGGAGCTTCGGTCAATGACAAAAAGTTCTTAAGGAGATTCTCCGCTAAGTTCTTCCTAAGTAATGGCATCCTGTACAAACGTAATCATGATTTTATTCTGCTCCGTTGTGTGGACAAGATTTAAGCTGAAAAGATCATGGCTGAATTGCATGAGGGTACCTTTGGCACTCACTCTATTGGGCATACGATGGCGAAGAAAATCCTACGGGCGGGCTATTACTGGTCTACCATGGAAGCTGACTTCTATCAACACTCCCGGACTTGTCATAAGTGTCAAATCTATGCAGACAAGGTGCACGTGCCTCATGTTCCTCTAAATGTCTTAACAACTCCTTGGCCCTTCGCTATGTGGGGAATCAACATGATTGGAGAGATCAATCCTACAGCCTCCAATGGACACCGCTTCATTCTGGTGGCCATTGACTATTTCACCAAGTGGGTCGAAGCGGCTTCCTTCGCATCCGTTACTAAGAATGTTGTTGCTCGCTTCATCAAGAAGAACCTTATTTGTCGGTACGGTATCCCCGAAAGGATCATCGCTGACAATGGTATGAACCTTAACAATACTATGATCACCGCCTTGTGCGAGTAGTTCAAGACTCAACACCACAATTCATCTCCCTATCGGCCAAAGATGAATGGTGCAGTTGAAGCTGCTAACAAAAATATTAAAAAGATCATACAAAAGATGACAGTCACCTACAAGGACTGGAATGAGATGCTTCCGTTTGCTCTCCACGGATATCGTACCACGGCACGCACGTCAACTGGGGCAACACCCTATTCTTTGGTTTATGGCATGGAGGTTGTTCTTCCTATTGAGGTTAAGATTCCCTCTTTGAGAATTATGAAGGATTCAGGTTTGAGTGAAGACGATTGGATCCAGACCCGACTTGATCAGTTGAACTTAATTGACGAGAAGAGACTTACTACTGTATGCCACGATCAGACGTATCAAAAACAGATGATCAAGGCTTTCAACAAGAAAGTCAGACGCCAGGTATATCAAGTTGGAGATCTACTGATCAAGCGCATCATCTTGCCACAAAGTGATCCCAGGGGCAAATGGACTCCTACCTATGAAGGACCATTTGTAATCAAGAACATCTTTTCTGGTGGGGAAATGATCTTAACCACCATGGACGGCGACAACCTGCCACACCCTGCGAACGCAGACATAGTCAAAAGATACTACGCATAAGAGACCCGCTAGGTTGACACACCTAGGCAAAATAAGGGCATCTCGGCGAACCAAAAAGGTTCGGGCAAAAATTAGGGATAAAATAAAAAAATCTGTACACCCGGCAAGTTGAAAACCTGGAAGGGCGACTTGGGCAAAAAAGGGTTTCCCGGTGGTCTGAAAACCCGAAAGGGCGTTCCAGGCAAAAGTTAGGGAATTGAAGCGTATGACTATGTCTCGTTGGATCACTTCAAGGACAATCTCTTCACTGATAAACTCTGAGCTTCTGATCAATTCAATCATCTTCGGACGAAACAATGGATAGACAAGATATTCAGAGATACGAAGGCTATAGTAGAATGGGAACCCCATGGATTTTTTTACACATAGCTATCTTTCTTTGTATAAATTTTTCTTACTTTTATGACACCATCATATTACTAGGATGTCTGTCTCCTTTGTACAAAACACTTATTCAAAGTAAATACAAAGATATCTCTTTTAAAGTACAGAAAACTATTTGCCTTTTTCTTTACACTTGTGTTTTTATTTGCAAAAACGTCCAATGATTTATTAATGAACATATGCATTTGAACATAATTACTGTTTACAAAAAACAGAGTGGAAAAGAACAACTACTGACAGGTTGAAAGGATAGGAAAACGTCTTTAGGCTATTTCTTGAGCAATCCCTACAATACATCATCTAGATCCCCAGCGGAGCTTAAACTTTGAACTCTCAATCCCCAGCGGAGCCAAAACTTCAAACTACCAATCCCCAGCGGAGCCAAAATTTCAAACTATCAATCCCTAGTTGAAACCATCCAGTTTCTCCAAATTCCCCAGTAAGTTATCCTGAAGCCTGAAAACCAGACAACAACTTCTGATAACTCCCCAGTAGAATGGCAGACAACCCAAACTCGTGAACCTGCTCCCCAGCAGTAAGCCTTCTTCCCCACAGAGTTTTTATTGCTCCCCAACAGAATGAAGATTCTCTTTGTTAATTCCCCGCAGAAGTCATCAGATTTTTCTTTTATTCCCCAGCAGAATAAGGGTACCCCATTGTGTAATCCCCAGTAGAAGTCATCAAATTCTCTGGATTCCCCAAGCAGACTACTCAAGCAGTATATGGCATTGCTCGCAACAGAATTTTTGTCAGTACTCCAACTTCAAGACATGAAGGATACCTATATCCCCGGAGAAGTCGCCAAAGATTTCTTATCCTCAGCAATCAAGGATTTCTAATCCCCAATAGTCGCCAAGGATTTCTTATCCTCAGCAGTCAAGGATTTATTTTCCCTGGCAGCAGTCAAGGATTTATTTTCCTCAATAATACAACAAATCAACTTACATGCGCATACATTACATCCATATATCATAAACATTGATAAAGTACATATATTACATCATACATTTCATGCAACATAACTTTGTGTTTCAGCTAACATTTTACCCTTTTCAGGATAAGATTAACAGCTACCGTTTAATAAACATGCAATCATGATACAGTCCAGATACGCTCCAGACACGGTTTCCATTCTGTCGCTTATTCAGATTCATCAATCATGATACAATACAGATACACTCCATACACGGAAGTCATTCTGTTACTCATTCAGGTTCAGCTTTTAGATACAGTTTAGATACGCTCCAGACACGGATGTTATCCTACTACTCATTCAGACCTCAACTTCAAGATACAATCCAGATACGCTCTAAACACGGAAGGCATTCTGTTACTCATTCAGATTCAGATCTCAGATAAAGTTTAGATACGCTCCAGACGCGGATGTTATTCTATTACTCATTTAGACTTCAACACCCAGATATAGTTCAGATACGCTCCAGACACGGATGCCATTCTGGCCCTCATTCAGATTTCAAGAACAGATACGCTCCAGACACGGATGATATTCTGTTTCTCATTCAAATTGCAAGTCCCTAGATACAGTTCAGATGTGTTCCAAACACGGACACCATTCTGATACTTATTCTTCTGACTTGTAACTTATAAATTAGCAAACATTCTTGGATGGCATCTACAAGCCCGTCCCCAACAAGATTTTATCACCTCTCTAAATGGAATCTTTAAGCCCATTCCCTGAGCTACACTTCGTCGAGTGCAAATTTATGGGCACTCTAGTGTCCAATCATCTTTTACCTTTGAGTCACGAACGGCAAAGCTCGCCAATCTAACTCTTTAGGTTCAAGAAGATTGAACAGGGGCAGCTGTTGTACCCCAAAATTTTCGCTCTCACTTATCAATATTTTTCTCACAAGACTTCTTGGACTCAAGACAAGATTAGGGTTTGATCAGCTCAAGACACATCATCTTGCACTGATAACCCAAAATTAGGGTTTGAGTTTGCACAAGGATCTTTGGACCATCAATGCTTCATGTGACTTTCATACACCATTTTGGACTCCTAAGATTGCTCATGTTAAGTTTCAAGTCTTGAATCACATTTTTGCTCAGTCAATTGGACAATTGACCTAAAAATCAATTGTATTGGGGAAAAAGTCAACCATGGTCAATTTACAGTCAAACTTCATAATGTTTTATCCATATCAACATTTTAGGCTCTTATGTATCATTTGATCAAGTTTGGATCACAACTCCTCAAAAAATTTGATCAAATCATCAAAAGGGCAAAATGGTCAAAATTAGGGTTTTGACTGAGAAAGGGAAATTTCTGATTTTTAACCTAGCCAATGACCAATTGAGTTCCAACATTATTTCAAGGGTTTAATGGCATCATCTTGACCTAATTACATGGTTCAAAAGATCTCAAGTTCATTGGATTGACAGATGAATTTTGCAGTCAACTGATCAAAAGTCAACTGTGCACTGAAAAGTCAAACTTTGACTTTTTTGTCAAAATCAAGTGCCAAGGGTCATAATTCATCAAGATATGTAAAAACATGAAACTTGTTCACCAAGAAAACCAATTTTGAAAATTAGGCTTTTGAATTTGAAAATTTTCATAACTTAGAACTTTTCTAAGTATGAAAGTTTTCTTATTTTTTCTCAACTTTCCACCACTTTTTCACCATGATGCAATTTGATTCAAAGAAAACTTCAAACATGAAACTTGTAGTCCTACATGAAATATACAACTTTGATTCACAAACTTTTCCCAAAAGATGCTTGTATCTCAAGTTATGAATTTGTGAACATAGGTCCATGAACTAAATAACTTAGTGAAAATTTGCCCTAATTTAGGCAGGTTTTTTACCCAACTTCATGGACATTTTTCACCTAGTTCCAAGAGGTATATAAAAATTCATTTCAAAGATGGATTATAGAGAACATTGCAAGCTTTCTAAAATGTCCAAGAACTCTCCAAGATCATTTGTGGTTAGGGAGAATCGAAGAAGAGAAATTGGCATTTTATCACTTTTGTTCATACCATTTTCACAAAGTATCAAGTTGCAAATCAGATCCATGATGCTTGTACCTTGCATTACAGGTTCTAAACTCATTCTACACTCCATAATTAAATGCAAACTCAGAGGTTAAAGGCTTTATTTTCACTTTTGAAACATTGTACAATGTTACATTTCCATTTTAAGCATAAAGGTTACAATGCCATTTTCATAAAGTGAGCTTTTGTAACTTTATCAACCTTGATCCTTGGACCTGTTCCTTTGGTACAAACAACTTCCACATGTCTTAAGAAATTTGTACAAGCCCTTTGCAGCCCTCAAGCTAGCCAGTACAAGTATGTTGCATAAGTCATGTCACTTTGCTTCAAAATCAAAAAAGTTGGTGAAAAGGAAAAAGCTTGCACATCTGTTGAGGAGTGGACTTTGTATCCATTCTATACAAGTATACAAACTTGTCACAAGCCAAAACACGATTGTTTTGCATCCAAAACACTCTCAAACTCAAAAACTGCATTTTTCTGTCCAAACATCCAGTTGCTGAAAAATCTAGCCATTTCATTTTTGGCTCGTGCGTTTTTTGTTTCAACACTTCAAACATCTTATCCACATCATATCAAAGTTATCCAAGCCTTTACATTGTTGTTGTAACCCCTATTTCAGCCATTTCCATTTTCACTTTGGAAGCTTGCAAGTTGACTTGTGCAGAGACTTCTGGCCATCCACAAAGCAAGCTAGGCATTGGAATAGTTTGAAGGAAGTTCAAGGAAGCTCACACGATCCTCAGGCCACCCTCAAAGTCCCCACATTGTCATATCCAAATCCAGCTGAAGGAGGTATTTTTCTCAAACTCTATCTCTGTATTTAGGCATCCTCAAGCTACGATTTGTGAAGCAAAAATGTAGTCCTTAACATGGTGAAGTTGTACATATGCATACTTGCCATTTATATTAACTATGCCATGAGAATTTGAAGCTTGAAGTTCCTAGATTTTTTAAGTCACGAATTAGGGCCATTAAAATTCTCCTTGATCTTTTAGAGTTAGGTTACAAATTTTATATGGTTGGAATTGTGAGATTAAATGCTACATTTTTTATGTTATGGGATTTTGTTTTTGTGCAAGCATCTGAGAGTTACAGATTTGAACATAACACGCGTGAAGGAGAAGAAGCTGGAGGACGGGGATGACTGTCTTGGGCCTTTGGCGCCTTGGGCCTTTTGTTTCTGATTTTCACACCCCCTGAATTGCTTTTGCACCCCCTTGACTAATTTTGTTATATTTTTGTATTTATTTTTATATTTTCATATTTTTATACTTTCATTTATTTTTCTGAATAATAAAATTCATAAAAAAAATTTCTTTATTTTTCATAATTTTATTTTATTATTTTATTATTTTTTTACATGAAAAAATAGTTTATTTAATAGAATAGAATTTATTTTCTCAAATAGTTTGTAAATATATTTAAAAATACTTAATATTTTTATTATATCATTTATACACATAAAATGTTTATTTTCCATACATATTTAATTTCTAATATTCACACATAATATTATTTATTATTTTCTTGTACAAAAATGGACAAAATATTAATATAGAACATATATTTTATTTAATCAAAAAATTAGGGTTTCCCCCTTTCAAAAATAATAACATTATTTTTCCTTACTTTCTAGGGTTAGTTAATTTATTTTCTCATACAAAAAATCAAATACAAAACATTTTTTTAACATAAATACATTTGCATTGCATTTTAATATTTGTACATTTATTTAATTCGCACAATATTCAATTGGGTTGTAATAGTATTTTTAGGGTTTATTTTGTGCAATATCCCCATTAAAAAACTTGTATCCCCCCTCCAATATTAATTGTTGTAATAACTTAGTTTACATTTACACAATTTATCGCTTTTGATACCATGTTTAGTAAACTAAGGTTTGCATGACAAGACCAAAAGATAAACAAATAGAAATGACCTAATACAAGATAAATCAAATGCATGAAAAATGACACACAATTCACACAAGCACCCTTAGGGTTTCATCCACTTGGTTTCCTAAATAAAAATGGCCATGTTACTCACGCGAAGTATCTTGGCAAAACAAAACAAATATAAGATCATAGTCCCTCGATGACGCTATCAAAAGGTTGCCTAAACAAAGATGATCTTGGTCCCTCAAAAATGCTAAGATACTTGGCAACATTGCTATCATGGTCATACGATGACCTACGTCTGTCCCATTTACATCTAAAAGATAGGGTTATATACCAAATCAATGGTAAATCAACAATGTCAAAGGAATAAAAATGTACAAGAAAGACATTTGAGTAGGTAGATAGCTTCTAGTTACTTGATCAATTTCAAAACAATCCTGCTATTTTCAAAAACAAACACACACACATTTCAAAACATTTTACAAAACATTGAAACATTTTTCAAAAGACAAACATCTTTGTATACATTCTTACGAACGAGAATCATTACAAAGATCGCCTAAACAATAGCCTCTTTTCAAAATACTTTCAAAACCACACAAAGCACCATTTCATACAATTTCAAAGCAAAGCAAGTGATCTAAACAAGTAACTAAGAGCCCATGGAAAACCGTGGATGAAAAGGGTGCTAGCACCTTCCCTTTTCATAATCTATCCCCCGAACTCAAGAAAACATCTCAAAGGTCTTTCCTGTGCTTTTTTACCTTTTCTTTTGGATAAAAGAAAAGTCGGTGGTGACTCTTGCTAACCGCGACATTTGCAAACACAAACGCAAAACCTCAAGTCAGTTCTCCCACCGCATCACACCTGTTATTTAAGAACGTTCCTCCAAGTTGCTTCCACCTGGTTATTCCTAACCAACACACTAGCAAACGTGAAATGAAACAAACAATGACATAACAAATTCACAAGTATAGAAAGCATGTACATGTGTGGTAAACATAAACAAATAAATTCACAAGTAAACATAAACAAGTTCATGCACAATTTCTATACAACATATACATTAATTACAAAACTCAAAAATAAAGGATTATCGCGATGCGAAATAATAAACCAATCTCCAACAACGGCATCATTTTTTTGCAGCGGTATAGCGGCAAACAAAAAGTAAAATATTATTTTATCGGATGATATTTATGTTATATCGTATCGTGTCCACAGAGATTGGTTACCGATTCGCCGTTCGATAAATCATTCATTAATGAGTTTTGAACACCCTGATTTTTATTTATTAGATTACATATTTATTCTATTAATTATTATATAATATAGAAATTAATTAATTAATTGGTCGTTTGGGTGAAATATATAATTTATTAATTAATTGTGTGATTTTGTGCATAATTGATTTAATTGACTTAATTTAATTATGTGATTTATTTTATTTAGTGAAAATAATATAGAAGTGGTAGAATTATTAGTTGGGTCTTGCTAATGGTTTAGAGTGGGTGGGTGAGATAAGTCTAACTAGAGAAAATAAGAGTTAGTAAAAGTTATTGTAAAACAAAGAGAAATAGAATTAGAAAGGAGGAAGAGAAAAGAAGAAAAGAAAATAGGGGAAAAGAGAGAAAAAGAAGAGAAGAGGAATAATCCTAAAGAATCTACGTCCAAGGTAAGGATGGATTTTTACATGGTTATTGAATTTGTATGATAGTGTATTAATGGGTAGAAACATGATTAAGTTGTAACCCTTAATTTTTATGATTTTGTAATTGTTAGATTTTGAGGATAATCTTTGAATATGTAATGATTAATTTTATTTGGAATCAATTAATTAGAGTCTATGAAATTAATGAGTAGTATATACATTCCTTATATTGTAGCGTATAAAGAGATGAAGAGTTGAAGTACCATTGTTTTCCCTATAGCGAAAATGATATTGCATGTATACTTGGCATACTGTAGCGACAATGATAGTGCCTATATGCTTGACATATGGTAGCGGAACAAAATAAGGAATATATATATATATATATATATATATATATATATATATATATATATATATATATATATATATATATATATATATATATATATATATATATATATATATATATATATATATATATATATATATATATATATATATATATATATATATATATATATATATATATATATATATATATATATATATATATATATATACTTCTATTCACTGTAGCGTGTACATTTTGTGAGATGTATAAATTGAAGTGCTACAACCTATATATTTGTTTTACTCTAACAACTTGTTTGGCTAGTAACTAGTGATACAAAGTATTGTTTGGAACAATATGGTGGCGTCATATATATATATATATATATATATATATATATATACTATATTGATGCCCAATTAAGAATTAATTTGAGCACAATCAATTGGTATAGTAGCAGAATTGTATAGCTAGATCTCTATTTTATAAGCTAGATCAATATACTTTATGTTGTAGAGGCACAATTGATTAATTGAGAATCACATTTTGAAAGTTATAATATATAATATTTCATTGGTATAACAATAATAATAATAATAATAATAATAATAATAATAATAATAATAATAATAATAATAATAATAATAATAATAATAATAATAATAATAATAATAATAATAATAATAATAATTTAATATTATTAATAAAATAATTTTAGGAGTTTTAGAATTAGAGATAAATAATTAGATTAACGAGTTAATTTAAATTATTTTTAATTTCAATAGAGTTGTAAGAGTTGTCAATAGAATTGTCAAAGTTGTTTTGAGTTATTACAATTCATATTTTAATTGTTTCGGGTAATTCTAACATATTTAGAGTTGTTGGTGTATGATATCGATGTTTGCGTTTTTGTTGAAACTTTAACAATTCATAACTTTTAACCCGTAACTCTATTTGAGTCTCTGTTCAAAGTGTTAGAAAGCTAGCGCGATATTCTTTTCAATAAAAATAGTCTTATTGGAAATAAGTGATTTAATAATGACGTGATTATATAAATGACTTGTAATTGTGTTGTTTGGTACGTGAATTGGTGTTAGATGTAAATAACATTGTTTGACATTGTCTGATATGCGTTATTGTAATGTGTTGAGTTGATGAATATTGACATGATATATGTATGTTATGCAATTTGGTGAAGATAATTCAAATGTGATTAATTATGTGGAATATGCTTGTGTAATTAAGATTGAGGGATGGTCTTAATTACATATGATTGTTGAGATTGCGCATGTATATGAATCACTTGTGTCAAGAGGCAATGTTTGATAATTCTGTGGGAATTATAGACTTGTCCCAAACCTAATTCTGAATGGGGTTTGAAAGCTTAAGGTTGAACCGAGCTTTTATTGGTAGTTATCTGTCTGGAGTGAACCCGGTGATACCGGTAAGGATAACAATTGGTACCACATACATATTGCATTCAGTCGTATTGGAGTCACATGTGTCGATATGAATTGTTGGAATTGGTGCACAATATGTGATATTAAGGTGAATGTTATATTTGTAGTATTCGTGATTAATTATCATTTGAATTGTGGAATTGTGGATGTATACTTGTGATTAGCATGACTACTTGAGTAATAACTTGTTGATAAAACTCCTGGAGTGTGAGAATAATTATGTTATGCTTGTATGTTATCAATTATATATTATCTTATGATTTAGATAATTATGTAAATTCTCACCCTTTTGTTGGAATGATGTTTTATACGACATCGCTCAGGTACCGAAGTTAGTGGCGCTTCTAGCAAGGATTAGACAAAGGAGCTAGTTTTATTTATCTGCTTTCTTAGGCTATGAGTCATCGCTCTGGTCTATGTAACACGAGGGAATATTTGAACTCATGTTTTGATTTGTTTTGAGAGATGTTTATTATTACTATCTTGTATTTGACGATGTATGAGATTATGTGATGATTGACCTTAGTACCTAATATTTTATTATATGATTGTCATTATGGGATTTTAATCATTAGTATTATTATTCTGAATTGAGAATTATTCTGCTGCAAGATGCATAAGTGTTATTGTATGAGGCGTGATTTTAAATGTGTTTTATAATCATGACCAGTATGCATGTTTTATTTGTCGTTTTCGTGAAGCATATGTGACGCCTTCTTGAGATATGTATGATTTACTCTGATTGCAATATATTTTCACGGAGAGTTAGAGGGTGTTACAATTTTTGGGGTTAAATGGGTTGTTTGTAAAGAAAGTGTAAAAACTATTAACAAGAAAATAAATTCATTCTTCTAAGGAAAAACTTATACAACATGCATATAATCCACTCCTCATAAACTTCAACCTATCGACCAATTATACTCAACATATGATACTCATCAATGTCATCACGTGTCAAACACAACACTCACTGTATCACCTCGACGGTGATCTCTTAACCAACCTCAACAACACAGAAGTCAACCATGCTAATCGCGTCAATAATCTCCTAGTTAAAACAACCAACACAAAGGAATTAATCACAGACACCCAAGTGAATGCCAGCTCTAAATATATCTCTAGAGTCTAGAAACTAACAGACTATTATCCTAGATAAGAATTCGAGCAGTATATGTCTATAACAACCAAAATCCCTAGAACAGAGTAAAAATCATGGATAACAATCCACAAAGATTTATAAAGCAAATTTTATATAACGCCATGGGAGACAAATATACATAAGATCAAAGTAAATGCATATACAAACTCAACATACAAATAATACACAAAGAAGAAGTGAAATGAACCATAAATCTCTTGGTTTGTTAGTGTCGATCAAAGAGCAATCCACCCTGGATCATCCGTCTGCAAGCTTCAATGTTGTTTTCTAAGCTAAACCTAGAGAAAAATGAGGTTGATGGAGTTGGGAGAACAAAAACCACACCCAAAACCATAACCAAACAAAATGAAATGAAAAGAAAAATATATATACAAAATCTGGTCAGCATGCGTCGCCTGGTGACATAAAAGCTTCGCCCGGCGACGACCCTTAAATACAAGGATCAGGTTACGCCATGTACGCAACTGGGGAAAATATCTACCATCTCCCAGCAAAGGGAAGCTTCTCCTGGCGACATCCTTATTTCTCGCCCAATGAGCTGCTGGCGAGCCTAAGTCATTAGCTACTAGAAAAATGATCCAGTCCTCTCACCTCTGAAGAAGTAAAAAACACAAGAAGGGGGTTGAATTGAAACCTAAAATCAAAAGCAATAGACACAGTATTTTTATCCTGGTTTGTTTAATCTCAAACTACTCCAGTCCACCCGCCAAGGTGATTTCGCCTCTCTCTAACGAGGACTTAATTCACTAATCAAATCTGATTACAATACTACTTTGACAACTGCCAAAGTCTTCTTAGGTACAACCACAACCCAGTTTATCTCAAGGAAAACTAGCTTAATCAAAAGAAAAAGATATACTGTGTACTGTTGTTTTTCGTTACAAAGACTGTATCACTATTGTGATATGTTACACAATTTGAGTGTATGAGTGAATATGAAAGTTTGCAGCGTTTTTTTGATGTATGAGCAGTGTGTATCAAAATCGTGAAATATTTGTCCTTTAATCTTGTTTATATAGGCGTGGAAATCTTGTCCAACATAAAGTGTGATAATGATCATCATTCTTCACTTCAGCGCAGATTCTGATCATCATTCTTCAGAATATTCTGATTACCTCAGCTTGAAAGCTTATGTAGTTTAATTTGATGTTGTTTCAGTCAGAACTTCTGCATACAAAATAACACAAATTTAGAGTGCATATTTGTTCTTTGTGTTTTTTATCATCAAAACTCTAATTAAGGGTTGTAGAATAAAACTATGTTCTAACAATCTCCCCCTTTTTGATGATGACAAAAACTAGGATTTTCAATGAAAACATATAGAACAAAAAGCTTAAGAGAGTCTCCCCCTGAGTTAATTACTCAGATAGAGATGAGTTACTTCCCTGAAGTTCCTTCTCGTTAGAGCTTTTGATGCATCTCCTTTTGTCCTTATTAGAATATGTTCCTGTTCAAGCTTTTCAGAAAATATAGAGGTTAAGATATTCATAATGTTTGAGACTTTGTCCTGGTATACTGTTATTGAAAACATCTTACTTTCTCCCCCTTTTTGTCAGGTATCAAAAAGCAATATAATCAGAGTCAAAACATAATTTATATTGAAAACAGAATGCAATGACATTTTTCAGAAACAAGAGAGATAAGATGAAAAATACAGATAAACAGTTAAAGAAAATCTAGTGGAAAATCCTTCAGAGGGATTCTCCTAGAAGTGATGACCTCATGAGAATCAATTGTTGGTTCCTTCTTAATGTTTTCAATAATCTTCATTTTCTTTAGATTCTTGACATTCAAAGGTTTCCCAGCAGTTGCTTCTAGAGTACTGATTTCTTGAGCCTCTGTCAGATGTTCTATCATCCTATTTTCCGTTAGAATATCTGAAATCAATCTTCCTAGAGGAATCTAATCCCTCTTAGTTCTTTATTCTTCTCTTGTCTCTTTCACACTTGTTCTAATATGGTTGAAAAGCAAGTATGGAAGGTTTATTTTGGTCTTCTTTGCAATGAAGTATATCAGAAACTGCTGATCAATGTTGATGTGATCAAAAGAGCTTGTAGGCTTCCTGTGATTGATACATCCTAGAATTATTCTAGCCCAGATTCTGTAATGATCTTTCAAGTCTATGATCTTGCTGGATGGGTGTCCAGAAGTGAAGATGAACCTAGAAATGGATTTTAGGTTAGAACACTTATCAGCCATATCAATGCATTTGACTCCACCGCCATTGTATCCAATGAGTTTCCCAATCAAATCTTTTGTAATCACTATCTTCTTCCCCATAACATATGATGTGACCTGGTGGTTGGATGAAGTAGCATGAATCTAAAACTCTTTAACAGGAATGGGAAAAGTTGGACTCAACATACGATCAAAGTACCTGTTCCATCCCTGTGCAGTTACATCTTCATACAGATTAAACCCATTTTCTTGTAAGCTTTCAAAATCAATGATCAATTCACAGAGAACTTCAAGGTTATTGACCAGAGTGAGTAGAGTTCTAATGGGCTCCTCATATTGTTCAGTAGATGAAGAACCAGGAGCACTGTTGAGATTCTTGAGACTTGATGGTGATGCCATTATTCACACGGATTCTTTGAAGAAAATTGATAGAAAGGGTTTTTTGAAAAAGAAACTAGAACAAGAGAGAATATTGAAGGTGGTAAAATGTGAATGAATGAAATAGTAAATTGAGTTTATATAAGTTCTTTAGAAAACGTAATCAGTAAAAAAGAGAAAATAAGTAATGATTATATTGAATTAATGAACCCTGAAATTAGGGGATTTAGAGAGATATTGAACAGTTACCAATGACAAGTGTCTCAATGCATCCAATCAGAGCCTTGGACCCTTCAGAATTTGAACGTATGTTAAGCCTCATAAGGTAGCTTGTGAGAGGATGACAGATGTTTGAAGGTGTGAACTGCACGCCTCTATCCTTGAAATGAAAAGTTTAGATCTTCATAGATAGATTCCGAGGCAGCTGTACTTCTAACTTCTGAAGACAAGTTGATCAGATGTTCACAGAAAACAATGAAATTCTAAGGGTTTGAATATGCAAATAAAACATTTTATTATGGACACAATTTCATGCTGAGATGTTTCAGAATGAAATTGAATCTATCTCCAGAAAGGGGTTTTGTAAACACATCATCCCATTGAGGTCTGTGTCAATAAATTTTAAAGTAAGAATTCCTTTCTGAATATAATCCCTAATAAAGTGATGTTTTATTTCTATATGCTTAGCCCTAGAATGAAAAATGGGATTTCTGGATAGACATATAGCAGAAGTGTTATCACAGAAGATAAGGATGTTACTCTCAAATATGTTGAAGTCTTCAAGTTGACTTTTCATCCAGAGCATTTGAGTGCTACATCCAGCAGTTGCTATGTATTTAGCTTCTGTTGTTGACAGTGCTATTATGGACTGTCTCTTGCTGGTCCATGAGATCAGGTTGTCTCCCAGAAACTGGAAGCTTCCAGAAGTGCTTTTACGCTCTACTTTGTCTCCAACAAAGTCAGCATCACAGTATCTTACTAAGCTGTATTCATTGGATTTTCTATAAAATAAACCCAGATTAGTAGTACCTTTCAGATACTTGAAAATCCGCTTAACTATTGTTAAGTGGGATTCTCTAAGATCTGATTGGAATCTAAAACATAAGCAAACACTGAATAAAATATCAGGCCTTGAAGCCGTCAGATAAAGCAGAGATCCAATCATACCTCTGTAGATTTTCTGTTCTACCTTTTTACTTACCTCTTCTTTTTCTAGAATGCACGTGGGATGCATTGGAGTCTTTGAGGGCTTACATTATGAGAGATCAAATTTCTTCAGAAGTTCTCTGACATATTTGCTCTGATGAATGTAAGTTCCTTCTGGAGTTTGGTTTATTTGAATGCCCAGAAAGAATTTAAGTTCCCCCGTTAAGCTCATCTTAAACTCTGCCTGCATGCACTTAGCAAATTCTCTTCCCATAGAGGGTTTAGTGGATCTAAAAATGATATCATCTACGTAAATCTGAAAAACAAAAATGTCATTCTTAGATGTCTTACAGAACAAGGTTGTGTCCACTTTCCCTCTGGTGAATTCCTTTTCTAACAGGAAGTTACTTAGTCTTTCATACCAAGCCCTGGGAGCTTGTTTTAGACCATAGAGTGACTTCTTTAGTTTGAAAACATATTCTGGGTATTTGGAATTTTCAAACCCAGGGGGTTGGTGCACATATACCTCTTCATCTATGTAACCATTTAAGAATTCACTTTTGACATCCATCTGATACAGAGTGATGTTATTATTGACAGCAAAGGAGATTAAGAGTCTGATAGATTCTAACCTGGCGACTGGAGCAAAAGTTTTTGTATAGTATATACCCTCTTGCTGACTATAACCTTATGCCACCAGTCATGTCTTGTTTCTGATGACTTCTCCTTGCTCATTCAGTTTGTTTCTGAACACCCACTTTTTTCCAATGACATTGAATCCTTTTGGTTTGGGAACCAGATCCCATACGTCATTTCTGGTGAACTGGTTTAATTCCTCCTGCATTTCCAGAATCCAGTCATTGTCCAGAAGAGCTTCATCAATTGTTGTTGGTTCAATCAGTGAGACTAGTCCCATGAGGGATTCTTCAGAGTTTCTGAATGTTGATCTTGTTCTGATTAGATCATCCTTCTTTCCCAGGATCTTATCTTCTGGGTGAGCTATGCTGCTTCTGGATAACCTTTTCTGGAGTTGATCAATAGAAGGTACTGGTTCACTTGTAACATTTCTTTCTGAAGTTGTTGGAGTCTCTGTTGGGAACTTCTGATGAGTTTTCTTCAGTACCTGTGAATTCAACTTCTATATCTGCAAAAGCTTCATTCTGCTTTGACTTTTGAGGGTCAAGCTTATCATCAAATCTAACACTGATTGACTCTTCAACAATCTGTGTTTCTGTATTGTATACTTTGTACCCTCTTGAGCGTTTAGAGTATCCTATTGTTCCAGAGCCAATGATCTTCCCTCTTTGGTTGCCTCCAAAGCCAACGTAGCCTCCAGGTTTAAGTTCCAGGCTTTGGAACATATGCTTTCTTCCCGTCATGTGTCGAGAGCATCCAGAGTCCAGGTACCATGACTGATGTTTTAGATTTGCTGCTAAAGATATCTGCTACATATATAATTTTGTCCTTAGGTACCCATATCATTTTGGGTCCTGGTTTGTTAGTTTTACCAAAATTCTGTTTGAAATTTGGTTTGACAGAGTAATCATTACTAGTGTATTTTAGGTCATGTGTGTGCCCGTATGTGAAGTGTGATTTTAGTGGTGTGCGTTTTATAACTAGGTCCATGACTTTCTTAGGTGGAGATACCTTACCTTGGTATACTATTCCTTTTCTGCCATTCCTTCTAACTCCATAGATCATTGAAGCCATATTGCTTCTATCTATGTTTTTAGCCAGAAACTTCTGAAAGTTATGATCATACTCTTTGATGATCTTATCAGCATTACTGGGAGTCTCGAGATTATTTCTTTCTGAGAGTTTTGTAAATTATTTTCTAATTTTAAAATCTTTTCTTTTAACTCAGAATTTTCTAATCTAAGACTCTCAGTCTTTTCAGAGTCAGAGACAAGATCCCTTTTCAGGTTCTTGAATTTGACTCTGATCTGCTGATACCTTTCCAGAATTTCATTCAGACTTTTTACAAGTTTAGCCTTAGTAAAATTAATAGTGAAATCAAGGAATACCTCTTCTGTGTCTGATTCTGAGTCTGAACCAGAAGCTTCGCTGTATTCTGTCACATTTTCCATGAGAGCTATGTTGGCTCTTTCATCATCTGACTCTGAGTCAGCATCAAAAATGTCTGAATCGGCCCATGTTGCCATGAGGCTTTTCTTCTTCTCCTTGAAGAACTTCTTTTTGGGATTCTCCTTCTGAAGCCTCGGACAGTCACTTTTGTAGTGCCCTTGTTCATTTCACTCATAGCAGATGATATCTTTGTTATTTGACTTTTTGTGTCCTGAAGAAGCTTCAGATCTTCTGTGTCCAGAGGAGGACTCAGACTTTCTGTATCTGGAGGAGGATTCATTTTGATTCTCTGATCTTCTCGGGTTTCTGAATTTTCTTTGTATCTTCTTCCACAGTTGATTGACCCTTTTGGAGAGAAGAGACAATTCGTCTTCTTCTGATGAGGATCCATCAGAGGTTTCTTCCATATCCTGCAAAACCTTAGAATCAGATTTTTTGTTAGATTTTAATGCTAGAGGCTTACCTTTCTTTTGAGGCTTGTCTTCTTCTAGCTCTATCTCATGACTTCTAAGGGAGATGACAAGTTCCTCCAGAGATATCTTGTTGAGATCTTTAGCCAGCTTAAGTGAAGTGACCATTGGCCTCCATTGCTTAGGTAGACTTCTGATGATATTCTTTACGTGATCAGCAGTAGAATATCCTTTGTCAAGAACTTTCAGGCCAGCAACAAGAATCTAGAATCTTGAGAACATTGCTTCTATGGGTTCATTGTCTTCCATCTTGAATGCTTCATATTTCTGAATGAGCGCAAGGGCCTTGGTTTCTTTGAATTGTATGTTGCCTTCATGCGTCATTCTCAGAGAGTCAAACATGTTTTTGGTTGTCTCTCTATTTGAGATCTTCTCATATTCTGAGTATGAGATGGCACTGAGAAGTATTGTTCTGGCTTTATGATGGTTTTTGAATTCACGTTTTTGCTGGTCAGACATCCTTTTTCTATCTATCTTCTGACCACTTTCATCCATAGGATGTGTGTATCCATCAATTACCGTGTCCCATAGATCAACATCATGAGCCAGAAAGAAGCTATCAATTCTGTCTTTCCAGTAGTCAAAATTTTCTCCATCAAAGACTGGAGGTTTGCCGCTGATTTTGTCCTTGTCCTCATGATAGTCATTGCTGATGTTTTGGCTTGGTCCCACCATAGTGTTTTTCTAAAGCTTAGATCTTGTACTGACACGGTTAAGTGTATGAACTCAGAACCAGGCGCTCTGATTCCAATTGAAGAAGTGAAAAACACAAGAAGGGGGGGTTGAATTGAAACTTAAAATCAAAAGCAATAGACACAATATTTTTATCCTGGTTCATTTGATCTCAAACTACTCCAGTCCACCCGCCAAGGTGATTTCGCCTCTCTCCAACGAGGACTTAATTTACTAATCAAATCTGATTATAATACTACTTTGACAACTGCCAAACTCTTCTTAAGTACAACCACAACTCGGTTTATCTCAAGGAAAACTAGCTTAATCAAAAGAAAATGATATACTGTGTACTATTGTTTTTCGTTACAAAAATTGTATCACTACTGTGATATGTTAAACAATTTGAGCGTATGAGTGAATATGAAAGTTTGCAGCATTTTTTTGATGTATGAGCAGTGTGTATCAAAATCGTGAACAATTTGTCCTTTAAGCTTGTTTATATAGGCGTTGAAATCTTGTCCAACATAAAGCGTGATAATGGACACTCAATGATATTTCCATATTGGGAAGATTCTTGTCTGAATGAAGCCGTTGCATATGATGTTGTCTTAATTGACAAGTAACGCTTCAGAACTATAATCTTGCATGATGCTTTTGCTTCAGAACATTGATAACTCAGAGATGTGAGGATCTGATGGTATATTAGACTTCTGTTCAGAATCAGAGTATTCTTTACTTCAGCGCAGATTCTGATCATCATTCTTTAGAACATTCTGATTACTTCAGCTTGAAAGCTTCTGTAGCTTAATTTGATGTTGTTTCAGTCAGAACTTCTGCATACAAAATAACACAAATTTAGAGTGCATATTTGTTCTTTGTGTTTGTTATCATCAAAACTCTAATTAAGGATTGTAGAATCAAACTATGTTCTAACAACCTCTCTGTCGCCTGACGAGGCCGACGCGAAGGCTCCTCGCTCAGGCTTCGCCCAGCGAGGCACACTAGAACAAAAACTTTTGTTGCTCTTCCTGCATAACTCCAATGGCTCTCTCTTCTTGGCCTTATTCCTTTATTGAAATAACAATGTATCTTGGAGCTTTTATTCCTCTTGCTCCAACAATGCTCAAATACCTACAAAATGAAGAAAAAACTATCAACCAATACATTATGTACACAAAAACACATTATACATAAACTAAACGTATGTATACACAAAGTTGGGTTATTCAACTGATATTAATAACAAAGAGTCGATAAGTGCAACAAAAAGTATATACAAAAATAACTATAATTTGTACTTATCAACATGCTTTGTTGAGATATGTGAAATCAACACACATCCGCCATTTCTCATTCTTCTTCTTTACCATCACTATGTTAGACAACTAGGTCGGGTACTTGATTTCCTTAATGAAACCAACATCTAGTAATTTCCAGGCCTCGTCTCTAACAGCTTTCCTCTTCTCGTCACAGCCCTTACGTTTCCTCTGAGAAATCAGTTTAGTATCTAGGTTCAAAGCCAAGTGATGACACGTTAAATTGGGGTTTATCCCTGACATGTCTGATGGCTTCCAGGAGAATAAGTCAACATTCTCTCTTAAGATTGTTGTAATCCCATTCTCTTCTTCCGGAGAAAAGAAAGTTCTAATATAGGTTATCTTAGAGGGTATGTTCCTGATTTGGACCTGTTTAGTTTCTTCATGAGGAGACAAGCCATCCTCTGTTGAGTTATCTTATGGATCAATGTCAACCAAGTTGACTCCGAGATCATGTAACCAGTCGAGTTATTCGGTTTGGCCTTTCTTCTTCAACTTTAAGCTATCCTTGTAACACTCTCATGCTAATCCTTGATCGCCTTTGATCACCCCTACCCAGCCGCCCCCAATGGGTACTTCATGGTGAGGTATAGGGTGGATAAAGAAGCCTCCAAGGAGTTGAAAAATGGTCTTCCCATGATGATATTATAAGGTAAGGCAGAGTTAACAATGAGGTATCTTACCTTTATTACCTTTGTATTCCCACCACTCCCAAAGGTAGTTAGTACTGGCAAGTATCATAACACTTGCACCTACTCTCCTAAGAATACGACCAAGGTGCCGCTGAAGGGTAACAACTTGGTTGTGTCAAACTGCATTCCTTTGAAAGCTTCCTAATATAGAACATCAGTTGAGCTTCCCAGGTCCACCAGTACCCTCTTCACACTCCACTAACGGATCTATAATTTATTAACCATCAGATCATTTTTGTGGGCAAGAATTCCCACAGCATCAAGCTTGGAGAATCTCACCAGATTCATGTCGCATTCTTGATTGATAGGTGACTTCTCTGACACGTGCATCACAGCTCGAGCATGCCTCTTCCTAGTTGAACTTATTTCTCCACCTCCAGCGAACCCGCCAGCGGTGGTGTTAAGAGTATGGTGGGCCGATTTTGTTTCGTGGATTTCCTCTGGACCTTTCCCCTTCTTGTGAGAAGGCTCCTCTGGTCCTGAGTCGTCCCTTCGAGAATCTCTCTTCCCAGATTGTGACTTATAATATTTCACATAGGACAAGAGATATCCTCTCTGTATCAGCGTCTCAATCTCTTTCTTCAGCTGGTGATAGTCGCTGATGTGGTGACACCAAAGTCAATGATAACTACACCAAGCTTCGACATCCTTTCCCATCACAGGGTAAGGCCCCTAGGATGGGATGGTGCCGCCAGAATCAGATTCAAGTGGCCAACCTCCTACAGTATATCGCCCCTCTGAGTATTCAAAGGAGTCAAATCTTCTTCTGAAACCAAAGGTCTATGATTAGGTCTCTGACCGATCCTTTCCCGAGGACGTTTCCAGGCACGTTCCTGAGCAACGTATCAGGAAGGTTCTTGGCGTCTCCCTTCCCTATCTTACTTGTTTTTGGAATTTTTAGTAGTGTCTCTCGAGCGTTTATCTCGATTAATCTCTTCTTATTTGATGTAACATTATTCTCTATTAATAATCTCCTCCATGTTGGATGCTGAATTCTGAGCTAGGGACTCATTGAATTGCCCCGCCCATAAACCGTGTTGAAATTCTCCCACGAACAACTCCTAATTAGGGTGTGAGACTTTGACGGTTTCTTCATTGAATCTGGTCAAGTACTCTTGCAAGGATTTCGACTGCCCCTGTCATACATTAAATAAGGTAGTGGTTGACACCTTATAGTGCCTGTTGGCTGAGAAGTGATGTACCAGCTTCTTGGTCAGATCTGCCTAGATTTCCACAGATAGTCAGGGTAGGCTCATATACCACCTGAAGGATATATCCTTGAAGTTTCTAGCCATGATTTTACACTTCATGGAATCAGTAGGGCCTATTATTTCCATCTGATTGTTGGTAGCAATAATGTGCTCTTGAGGATCAGACTTGCCATCATAAGCTGTGAGTGATGGTGCTTTGAAGTTGTCAGGGACTTGATTGTCCCAGATTTCCTGTGAGAGTGGTTGAGGCTCTATAATATCCTCTTATGGAGGGTCCTCCCCCTGACTCTTTTGTTGCAGGTCTACTACATTATCTTGCAAGGTATCATTTTGTTGCCTGAGGGCCTCCACCATGGCCAATAGTTGCGCCATATCTAGACGGTCCTCATTGGTTGACACTCTGTTGAATGTGGTTTGTTATATGGCCTAAGACAGTTTACCGAGGCTCCATGGTTGGCTCTAAATATTCTTTCATAGGAACACTAAACGGTTAGCTTTCTTATAGGAATAGGGAGAGCCTCAAAGGTAGATTTATGTAAGTATGATTGGGGATTTGAGAGTTACGCTTGCAGTGCGTATTGTCTCAAGAATGAATTTCTTGCTTATCCCTCGGGAGGGAGCCCCTATATAGCCTCCATAATACCTCCAAAATCCTCATTTAAGGCGCACCCTTGGATTTCCTCATGTTATTATTACCCTGAAATGTATGCCTCCATCCATCATTGATGCACTTAACTCAGGGTAACAAATGATGATTAATAGCTTGTGACCGTTTCTGGAGTTACAACTGGGTCCTCGTGATGACTCTTCATATCCTGCTGGGTCACGTCCTGGAGAGTATTCCCTGGATGTAGGTATACGGAGATAGGACACGGCCTATCCCCCTGGTCCCAAGGATAATAACCAGATGTACACACATATCCGCACTTTCTTGCCTTCTCGCCATCCTTCTTAAGCCGACTATATGTCCCGGCCCGACATATTTATTCTGGGATGTACATCTGTGAAATATGTTTTGTTGTCTGTCATGATGGCTTAAGGCACTCCAAATCTATCCAGAATATTTCTTTTGAAGAGCATCAGGGCATTTACTGCCATGATGTTTACAACTCTTCTGCTTCGATCCATTTAGTAAAGTAATCTATAACTATAATCAAATACTTGAGCTTCCTTTGTGTTGGCGTGAATATGCTCGAGATGTCAAATCCCCGGTGCATGAAAGGCTAGGGTGATGTCAAAATGTGAAAATCTATGAATTGAGCGCTGAAGATGTCCCTATATCGTTGACACTGGTCTCATTTTTTCACATATTCTTTAGTTTCTTGAACCATGGCCAGTCAAAACTATCCTACTCTTAGAATATTTTTCTTCTATTGCCATGGCTCTGATGTATTGACCAACTACCCCCTCATGTACCTCTAAAAGCATGTATGAGACTCCTCTTTCCCTAGGCACCTCAATAAGAGGGTAGATATGCCTCTCTTATACAAAATTACTCTAACCATCACATATGAAATAACTCTTATTGTTACAAAGGTAGCCTCAGCTGAGTCGGGTGGAAGAATCCTTATTCCTCAATATACTCTTAAATTCGAGACATCTGGGAAAGCAAGACATCATTGTCTACGATGACTATATATCCCCTTGGGGCTCAATGTTTGGGGTTTTCTTAGTTTCTTGGACGAAATAATGACTAATTTTGGAGCTCGTTATGCTTCTTTACTTGAAGAGAATGTCAGAGCAAATGTTTTATTCTTGGGGAACGCAAGAAATTTCTAATGTTTGGAATCTAGACAAATTATTAGTGGCTAACTTCAGGTATCGTTGCAATAATAGGTGTCGTACCCCAAAATTTGCCCTCTCATATTTCTCAAGACATTGCAAGAAAAATCTCCAAGTGGCTCAAGATTGCCCAAGAGTTGGACAATCAAGTTTATCTCCTAAGGCAGTCAACCCCAAATTAGGGTTTTGTGTTGCATCAAGATCCTTGAGTCCAAATGACCCCAAGTTCTCAACATTGTCCTAATATGTTCTCAAGTTCATCCATGTCAAATTTCAATCCTTGTAGCGGAAGTTTGGTCAGTTAATTGCTCAAAGGGTCCAAAATCGACTATGCTAGGGCAAAAGTCAACTGTGACCTACAAACAGTCAAACCTCAAGCTTTTTTTGTCATGATTCCTCAAGGATTGCTCAAGATTCATCAAGACTCAAAAGTTGCTAAATTAGGGTTTTGTAGGAAAAGTCAACTCAACTTTGACCAAGCATAACTTTCTCATACTTTATGAGAAATGACCCATCCAAAGCTCATTTTGAAGAGGATGCAATTTCCTACAATCCATATTCATACCCCAAGATCAGAAAATGCACTCACAAGAAGTTATAAATTTGGACATTATAGGTCATTTTTGAAAGTCAACAAAAACACCTTTTTTACAAAGCTTATAACTTGAGCATGAAATATCAAAATGATATGAGACCAAAAGGGTTGGTTAGAGGACATCTCAATATTTCTAAAAAGTCCAAGAACACCTCCAAAAGTTCAAAATTGAAGAAGTTATGCATTGTTGAAGTTGAAAATTTTTGCAAAATTGCCAAAAGTCAACTATCCCCAAAACTTCAAATTTTATCAAATGGGCCGATTCTTTTCCACTTGATTTGAGATTTCCACATTGCACACGTGTCCTAGCTTCAGCCTTGAGATCATATTCTTTTTTATTATTTTATTTGATTTTTTATTGAATTATTTCATTTTAAATCAAATTAAATCAAATTAAATCCAAATATTGATTACTTGATATCTTTTTGGCTATTTCAGGACTGAATCATCATCATCAAAGGTATCAAACTCGTATCAAGCAATCCATGTGCAAAAAGATTGAGTTTTGACAATTTTGGAAAGTTTAGTAATGGTGAATCAAATCAAATCTCATGGCATTGATGTGGAAGGATTCAATCCATAATTCTTAACCTAATACATTCTATAATACATAAGGAAGCTAGAGGGCGCGAAAACAAAGCTAGAGGCTGCAAGAACAGAAAGAACAAAACTTGAAAAAGTGGTGAAAAAGTGTGAAACCGAAATCATACTTTGAGGCGTTTTCAGAAGCAAAGCTTGATACCAATCGATTGCTGGGTGTCTACTCAACCTTCTGGGATCCAAAGCATGCATTTTTCAACCTCCTAGAGCGTTGTAAGTGTCACGCGATCCGTTTCTGAATTTGATTTCGTATTTCAAAAATCATGCATTATTATAAAGAATCAATGGCATATTTGTAACCACCAGATCATTTCCAAGCTTTCTATATTATTTGATTTCGTTTATCTGCTATGTGGTGCAAAACGCCATTGTTAGGGTTTTTCCTCTTGGATTAGGGTTTTTCATTACAGGTAAAATTAGCCCCAATGATGGCTATGGACATGACCAGGAGAGGAAGATGAACGCAACCATGGTCTTGGGAGGAATTTATATGGCCCGAGACGAATTTTGGGAATGACCTAGGCATTTAGCTGCAGATTCAAATTCGCAGGTAACTTCGTTACAGGCCTGAGGACAGGGACGACAATGTGTCCCCCTCTGATTGGTCCTTTCAAATTTTCGCGCACTTTTTTTTTTTCTAGCACATTAATCCATTTTCTCATATTATTATTATTTTGTATATACCTAACAAATGAAGCAAAGTGGCTGAGTGGTAAACGCGTGTATCCAACATCCAACAGGAACTGGGTTCGATCCTAGGCCCCCCATGCTATTTGTTATATTTTTTCTTCAGGTAATCATGTGTGTCTCCAAGCGTGAAGCTCATCATGCGTCCTCAAGCATCTGATGGCCAGATGGCCATAGGCCAAATCTGGTGATCCAGAGATGATGGTCTACCATGGACCAAGTCCAATGTGGCCACACCAAGTCCAGGAAAGTCAATACAGGGCCAGCTCGTTTGGGCCATGGAATTTGCTTCTCAAACACCTCCAATCAGGCCTATACCCCATATCTCTCTCTATTTTATATTTTTTTGTTTTAATTATTTATTGTTATTATATTTATTATTTTATAACCAATCAAATTTTTTCCTTTTATAAAATTAAAACCACAAAAATATTTTTCTTCATAAAAATCAAATTTTTATTTTTATTTTTATTAACAAATATTAATTTAATTAATTTAGGCTTTAATTAGAAATAACTTTAATATATTTTTTTCAATAATTAAAATTAATTTAGACATAATTAGGTTTTTATTAACATTGATCAATTTTATTTTCTTTCTTTAAGTAACACAAAAAACCCAAAAATATTTATTTTTATTAATTAGTTTAATTAATTTAATTTGATAATTAACTTAGGATAATTTCTTTCTTAAATAAAAACAACAAAAAATCATTTCTTTAATAAAAAGGGTCAAAACCCTAAACCTCGCACTCAATTTAATTTTCCGCACGCGATCTATTTATTCAATATTATACTTGTTCCCGGTTTGTAATAGTTAAATAGGACTTTTATTTATTTATCGCTTTATTTATTTTTAAAGGGTTTGTCTTTGGCGATATAAATACCCGACGCCTTGTAATTTAAATTCCACAATTTATTTTCCGCAATTTATAACTATTAGATGTTTGATAATAGGATGGCATGACAAGACTGAATGTTTTAACTTAAAATCAACATAGATCACCATTAACATGTACAAAGATAAAATTAACTGAAAACAACACACTCACACATGCACACTCTTAGGGTACACCCCACTTGGTTGCCTTTGTATGCGGTCATTGAGTATAGGTTGTTTTAGAGGTCGCCCTCTTGTCTAAAGATCATAGTCACCTCGAAACGGTTGCCTCAGATATTGTTGCCTCAAACAAATGATCTAAGACATTAGGGTTACCGCTAAGGCGTCCTAACATTGCTTTAGTGATCGCACGTCCCTCATTTGAATTGACCCTCAAACTCCAACGATGGTGCTACCTACTCATCAGTAGTAGGATAGCATTGTCTAAAGGATATTAGCATAGAACGATTCCTTTTTCGAATAGGTAGATAGTTCTTAAGTACTTGCTCTTTCGAAAAACAAAAACTCTTCACACTTACACTTTTCGAACAAAGTTTCAAAACAAAAACTTTTTCAAACCCACAAGCACAAAGAAAAAAATTTTGAAAACAATATGAGCAAGTACCTAAGAGCCCGTGGATAACCACGGATAGAAAGGGTGCTAACACCTTCCCTTTCTATAATCTACCCCCTGAACCCGAGAAATGTCTCAAAAAGGAATTTTTCTATGCTTTTTTCCTTTCCTTGTTGGATAAAATAAAATTCGGTGGCGACTCTTGCTTACCGCGACATTTTGTGAACAAAAAGCGTAAAATGCAAACCAGCATTCCAAAAAACAGTCAGTTCTTTCCCACCGTATCACAGAACTGGCGACTCTACTGGGGATGCTTATAAGTAGGGTGTACCTTAGGAATAGTTCATAATGTTTTCAATTACTTGACTTGTATGCTTTATCTTTGTGGGTTGAATCGGAGTTACTATAGATCCTAACCCGGATCTGGGGGATACCCTTTAGGTAAGTATCAATAAACTGTGAGGGAACTGTACAGCGTAGACCGATACGGTTGAAGCAGTAGCTACATTTGTGTGGCACTTTAGTATGTACCAATATCCCTTGTGTTGGAACGAGGAGAATATGGGTCTGCTAAGGGTTCATTAAGCACCAACTGACCTTAGAACCTTTAAATTGACCAACTTGGCCATAGAACAGTAGCAGCATGCTACACTTATTGAGACTAAACTCTCGCGATGATTCCGGCCACAAGAAAAGGTTTCTAAACTGGAATTATGACCAATTGAGGGTAGTCAGTGATATTGAGATCCTCTAGAACCCGATTACTATTTTTAGGACAGGTTTGAACCAACTGAACTGCAAGAGGGTAGTACCTAAGCTCCTTGCCAGCCTGAAATCTAAGGGCTCTCTGTGTGTGACTTGTGTGCCTTTACCATGTTTGCTATTTGTGGATACTTGTGGTGTGCTTTCTATCATGACATCATGACATCATAACATTGCATACATCTTGCATTGGACTAACCTATTTCAAACACAAGAGGGATTCATCTTTGTTCTGTTTTGTAGGTTATGGCACCCATGCGTAGAAACACCATCCGGATCAACTTTGTCCAAGTTCCCACTCTACTTAAAGATTTGGTTGCAAAGATGCCAGATACTACCTCCTTCATCAGAAGACATGGGCATCTTCTTGGTTTGGTCACTTCCAAATTGGAAGAGCAGATGATGAGTGTCCTAGTCCAGTTCTATGATCCACTGTACCATTGCTTTACTTTTCAGGACTACCAGTTGTCCCTACCTTGGAAGAGTTCTCTGATCTGCTCGGTATCTCTATTCTGGAGCAGACCCCGTTTACAGGTTGAGAGAAGATCCTTAGGCCATAAGAGATTGCTTCAGCCCTTCATATGACAAAGGATGAGGTAATGGCTAATTGGGAAACTCGTAGTGGAGCAAAGGGCTTTCTGACTAAGTTCTTGGTTGGTAAGGCTAATCATTTTTGGGATAGTCTAGACTTCCAGGCATTCGAAGATATTCTGGCTCTTCTGATATATGGCTTGGTATTGTTTCCTAACTATGACTCCTTTGTTGATGTGAATGCGGTAAAAATCTTCATCTATAGTAATCTTGTACCCACTCTCTTGGGTGACATTCTTCATCAGCTTTATGCCCGTACTGCTCGGAAGCGGGGAACCTTGATGTGCTGTGCTCCACTGTTGGCGAGGTGGTTTATTTCTCACCTCCCCAAATTAGTTCTGAAGAACAAAGAAGGCATGGGCTAGGCTTATAGGGTTATATATCTCTCTCACAATGACATCATTTGGACTATTGATGGTATGGATGAGGTGGCCGTTATTGATCGCTGTGGGGAATATCCCAATGTTCCACTGATAGGAACCAATGGAGGAATTACTTACAATCCATGTCTGGCCTTACGTCAGTTTTGGCGAGCTAAAAGGGAAGGAACTCATGAGTTGTTACTTCCTAGTATGATCTTTGATTTCCAAGGGGATAGTGACGAGCAACGCCGCAGATTCATAAGGGCTTGGGATAGAGTACACAGATCTGATCCACACGAGCTGGGTGCGAAGACTTCTCTACCAATGGAACAATATCTCCGATGGGTTCGTATCCGTGCCCGAAAGCTAGGAATGCCCTACGAAGCCGTCTTGCCTATCATTGTTGAAGTTGCTGATGAAGAGGGGGTTCCTCCTACTATCTTACACCCTTACATGCCTACTGACATTGGGGCATTGAAGAGGTCCTGGATGTAGCTAAGGGAAGAGCGGGATACTTATAGAGAAAAGTATCACGAGCAAGAGCGAAAGATCCAGAAGTTGACAAGGCAATTGGAGAAGGATCAGATCATCAACGACTATGTCAGCACTAAAGGCAAACGACCGTGGGAGCGCTGATGTCCTTTGATTATTTCCCGTTTTTATTTACTTTTCAGTATTTCCTTTCTTGTAACGCGTTAAGGGAATTTGTTGAACAATTGAATTTCAAGTTTATCTAATAAAGGTGTGTTTCATGTTTGGTTTATGAATTTGAATCTCTCGATGTCTTTGAAATCATAGCATACGCATTTCATTCCATGCACCACATAACAGGTACCCTTACAGGTCTCTTATTTTCTTCGCTGTTTATTTCAGCATCATGTCTTCTGAACCATAAACTGAACAAGCAATCAAGGCTCTACAGGCTCAAAACGCCCAGTTCCAGGAATTGTTCATGAATCTAGCTAAGGGTCAGCAAGATCCAAAGGCCCTTATCTTAAAAGAGAAGAAGAAGAAGAAGAAGAAGAAGACGGTCCTGTTTAACATGGGCCACAGGTTTGGAAATAGGCTACGAGATGAAGTTGATTTGACCACCTCATCTGGAGGGAAAGATAGCCAGGAAGAAAGGAGGGCTCCTAGCCCTGTGGTTTCAGACAACGAGACGGACTTCGATGAAGACCAGTATCCTCTGGCCGAGGATAGATATAAACAACTGGAAGATCGTTTGAGTGCGATGGAAGTTCAGAAAGTACCTGGTCTGGACTTTGGTGATCTGGGTCTGAAATTTGGGGTGATGATTCCCCACAAGTTCAAAGCACCAGCCTTTGCTAAGTATGACAGAGTTTCTTGTCCGAAACTGCATCTTTGGTCGTATGTAAGGAAAATTCAGTCGTACACCGCTGACAAGAACCTATGGATCCACTTCTTTCAAGACAGACTCTCAGGGACTCAACTTGAATGGTTTTACCATCTAGAAGGAGCCAGTATCCGTAGTTGGGAAGATTTGGCCGCTGCTTTCTACAAGCAGTACCAATACAATGCCGACCTCACTCCCACGCGTACCCAACTCCAGGGTATTTCTATGGGTGCGGGCGAAGGTTTCAAAGATTATGCTCAGAAGTGGAGGGACCTCGCTGGAAGAGTGCAACCACCCTTGGCTGATAGGGAGTTAGTTGATATGTTTCTGGGGACCTTATCTGGTCTGTATTTCAACCATCTGATTGGGAGTTCATCGTCCGGATTTACGGAGCTGATTATGATCGGGGAAAGGATTGAGGCTGGTATTAAGTCTGGTAAAATACAGAAGGGTGCTTTATCAGGCACCGAGAAGAAACCTTTTAAGAAGGAGTCCAGTGTTGTTTACAGTTCAAAAATCCAGAATAGACCTGAACGCCGCCAAGCTGTTAATGCGGTTGTTATTTCAAGACCTGTTGGTGCTCCTCAGCACAACAATCAGCCAAAGGCCGAGAGACCGCGAAGGCAATTCACTCAGCTCAACATGACTTTATCTCAGATTCTGCCACAGTTATTGAAAACCAATCTAGTAATTCCAAGGGAGTCCCCGAAGAATCCCAACACTACAACACCAAAGTATAACCCTAATGCCCGCTGTGCTTTTCACTCTGATAGCCCGGGGCATGATACAGATGATTGTTGGGTTTTGAAGAACAAAGTACAAGACCTGATTGATGCTAAGGAGATCGAGCTCAGAGCACCAGAAAATCCTAAACAAGATGCGGGGGTGAATGCTATCTGGGATGACGATGATGAAGAGTTTGATATCGACAGCTGGATATACCCAACTGCCCATGGTGGATTAAGCAAATGGACAACGAAGGATTCTATGCCCGTTTCTGTTATCACCCAGTAATGAGACTTTTGTTTTGAATTTGTAACAGACAATGTTTTAAACTTTATGGCCCGGTGCCTTACCTGGGGCACCGTGGCTTCATTTGTGAGGGCTTTATGTGTGTCATCCACATATATCATTATTAAAAGCATTGGACGTTTTCTTGCATTTCAAATTTTGCGCTCCTTGTCTTTCTTTTATTACATATTTCAAAACAACTATTTTACACACACTCACATATACAGGTCTACATCCACTCTGGATCTCACTGGTAACGACTCTGCTACTGCCAGTTATGACTTCGAAAGTCCGATCAACTTAGCCGAAGACGAAGGTGAAGATGATTGTGAGGTTCCTGTTGAACTTGCTAGACTACTACTTCAAGAAGAGAGGGCCATTCAGCCGCACGAAGAGCCGGTGGAGTCAGTAAATCTGGGTACAGAGATAGACAAGAAAGAGGTCAAGATCGGGGCAAATCTGGAGCTTAGTGTGAATCAACGGTTGATTCAAATGCTGCGTGACTACGTCGAGATCTTTGCCTGGTCTTATGAAGATATGCCTGGGTTGGATATCGATATTGTGGTTCACCGATTGCCTACCAAGGAAGACTGTCCTCCAGTGAAACAGAAAGTCTGTCGAATGCGCCCGGATATGTCTGAGAAAATCAAGGCTGAAGTGATAAAATAGTTTGACGCTGGTTTTCTAGCAGTTACTTATTACCCGCAGTGGGTGGCCAATGTGGTTCCTGTGTCGAAGAAGGATGGTAAGGTTAGAATGTGTGTCGACTATAGGGATTTGAACAGGGCAAGTCCCAAGGATGATTTCCCTCTGCCTCATATCGATGTTCTGGTTGACAACACCGCACAGCATAAGGTATTCTCCTTTATGGATGATTTCTCCGATTATAATTAGATTAAAATGGCTCCTGAAGACATGGAGAAGACAACTTTTGTTACTCAGTGGGGTACCTTTTGCTACAAGGTCATGCCTTTTGGACTGAAGAATGTTGGGGCAACGTATCAGCGTGCCATGGTTGCTTTGTTTCATGACATGATCCATTATGAAATTGAGGTATACGTCGACGACATGATTGCAAGGTCCCAAACTGAGGAAGAGCACCTTGACCATCTGTAGAAACTATTTGACAGGTTGAAGTTGTACAAGCTGAGGTTAAACCCGAACAAGTGCACCTTCGGGGTGAGATCTGGTAAACTATTGGGTTTCGTTGTAAGCGATAAAGGTATTCAGGTGGATCCTGCAAAGGTGAAAGCTATACAGGAAATGCTAGTTCCCCAAACAGAGAAAGAAGTCAGAGGCTTTCTGGGACGTCTGAACTACATTGCCTGATTCATATCGCACCTGACTGCTACTTGTGAGCCAATCTTCAAGCTACTGAAGAAAGATCAAGTAGTACGTTGGAATGATGAATGTCAGGCCGCTTTCGAAAGGATCAAAGAGTATCTCCAAGAGCCACCTATTCTGATGCCACCATTTGAAGGGAGATCTCTGATCTTATACTTGACAGTACTCGACAACTCAATGGGGTGCGTGCTGGGGCAGCATGACGAGTCTGGCCGAAAAGAGCATGCTATTTATTACCTTAGCAAAAAGTTTACCGACTGTGAGACTCGATACTCGTTGCTCGAGAAAACTTGCTGTGCTTTGGCATGGGCTGCTCGCCGGCTGAGACAGTATATGCTGACTCACACTACTCTATTGATATCAAATATGGATCCAATCAAGTATATCTTCGAGAAGCCTGCCTTATTCGGAAGAATAGCAAGATGGCAAATGATCTTGACTGAGTATGACATCCAGTATACGATCCAAAAGGCAATTAAGGGAAGTGTGTTGGCAAACCATTTGGCACATCAGGCAGTGGATGATTACCAGTCTATGAACTTTGAATTTCCGGATGAGAATATCATGATAGTGACTGATTGTGAGACACCTGGACCGGATGAAGGACCTGAGGAGGGATCCCGATGGTCTATGTACTTTGATGGAGCTTCAAACGCTTTGGGCAATGGCATTGGCGCCATGATCATATCTCCTAAAGGCTCTCATACTCAGTTTACCGCCCAACTATGTTTCAACTGCACCAACAACATGGCGGAGTATGAAGCGTGCATTATGGGTCTTCGAGCAGCAATTGACCTAAGGATTAAGTTTCTAAGTGTCTTAGGAGATTCCGCTCTCATGATCAGTTAGATCAAAGGCGAGTGGGATACAAAACACCCTAATCTTATTCCTTACAAGGAGTATGTATTGACGTTGCTTCCACATTTCGAGGAAATAACCTTTGAACACTTACCTAGAGAGGAGAATCAGTTGGCGGACGCGCTGGCTACGATGTCTTCTATGTTCAAAGTCAATTGGGACAACGAAGCTCCCCGGATTATCATCGAAAGACTGGACAGACCTGCAAATTGCTATGACATTGAGACTGAAGAGGTAGCAGATAAACACTGGTTTCATGAGGTGAAGAGATACCTTGAGGCTCAGGAATACCCCGAGGGTGCATCTGTTAATGATAAAAAGTTTCTGAGGAGGTTCGCGGCGAAGTTCTTCATCAGCAATGGCATCCTTTACAAGCGTAACCATGATTCGACCCTACTGCGATGTGTGGACAAGAACGAGGCAGAAAGGATCATGACAGAGTTACATGAAGGTACTTTCGGAACTCATTCCAGTGGACATACCATGGCAAAGAAAATCCTTTGGGAAGGATATTATTGGTCCCCAATAGAAGCTGACTGTTATCAGCATTCTCGGACATGTCACAAGTGCCAAGTCTATGCTGATAAGGTGCACATACCTCCATTACCTCTGAATGTCCTGACGGCACCTTGGCCTTTTGCAATGTGGGGCATTAATATGATCGGCGAGATCAGACCTACGGCATCCAATGGACATCGTTTCATCTTGGTAGCAATTGATTACTTTACAAAATGGGTTGAAGCAGCTTCCTTTGCTACAGTAACCAAGAACGTCGTGGCACGGTTTATTCGGCACAATCTGATTTGTCGATACGGTGTACCAGAGAGGATCATTACGGACAATGGTACCAATCTCAACAACAAGATGATCACTGAGCTCTGCAAGAAGTTCAAGATACAGCATCACAACTCTTCTCCTTACTGGTCGAAGATGAATGGGGTTGTAGAAGCGGCTAATAAGAATATTAAGAAGATTGTGCAGAAGATGACAGTAACATACAAAGATTGGCACGAGATGTTACCTTTTGCTCTTCATGGGTACCGTACCTCAACACGGACGTCAACAGGGGCAACACCCTATTCATTGGTATATGGCATGGAGGCAGTCTTTCCCATTGAAGTTCAGATACCCTCTCTTCGGATTATGAAAGATGCAGGTTTGAGTGAAGATGACTGGATTCAGACCCGGCTTGATCAGCTGAACCTAATCGACAAAAAGAGACTTACTGCTATTTGTCATGGTCAGACGTACCAAAAACGGATGATCAAGGCATTTAATAAGAAAGTTAGACGACAAGAGTATCAAGTTGGGGACCTGGTTATCAAGCGCATCATACTTCCACAAGGTGATCCCAGGGGCAAATGGACCCCTACCTACGAAGGGCCATTTATGGTTAAGAACATTTTCTCAGGAGGATCCATGATTCTAACCACCATGGATGGTGACGACCTTCCTCACCCCGTCAATGCAGACATAGTGAAAAGATACTACGCATAATCAAAGACCCGCTAGGTCGACTGGCCTAGGCAAAAATAAGGGCTTCCCGGCAATCCAAAAGGGTTCGGGAAAAAATAAGGGATGAAAATGAAAAAAATATGTACACCCGGCAAGTCGAAAACCTAAAAGGGAGGCTTGGGAAAAAAGGGGTATCCCGATGGACTAAAAACCCGAAAGGGCAGTCCAGGCAAAAGTTAGGGATCAAAGCGTAACACTATGTCTCATTGGATCACTTGCATCCAGACTTCGGTATCGACTATCAAGCCCGGACGATGCTACTCAATCTGATCTACCTTCAACCAGTAGCAAAGTGATGAGATGCTCGAGGACATAAAGGCAATAGCAGAGTTGGAACCCAGTGGGATTATTCACATAGCGGTTTTGTTTAGCTTTTCACAAATTGTGTAAATTCTATTATTCAGCGGCATTCTCTTACTAGGACGTCAGCCTCTTGTACAAAAATGCCTATTTACAGGCCAAACTTCGAAATTAATACAATTCATTTTCAAATAAATTTCAAGCTATTTTTCCTTTATCTGTTTTGTTTTGCAAAGAACGTCCAATGTTCATTTTTGATATATGCACTTGACATTAACTGCTGCTCATAAATATTTACATGCGAAACAAAAGACGATTACTGGTAATATCAGAAACAGGGGGAATGAGAATTGTCCAAACTATACAGTTGCTCTATCCACCAGATACAATGGTAGATTCAGATGAAGAATATGGCTAAAGTACATTCACTCCCCGCAGAGTAAGACAGTAATGATAGCTCTCCCCAGCTGAGACTTGCAACTGTGATTGAATTGGTAATATTCTCCCCAAGCAGAGTTTATCTACCATCAACACTGAAAAGGCTTAATATCCCCGGCAGTCTTAAATATTCCCCAACGGAGTATAAGAATATTCCCCGACAGAATACAAGATATCCTCAGTGGATTTAAAATTTTCCCAGCGCAGTCTGAAAAAGCTTCACCAGTGGATTTGAAGAATCATCCCCAGTAGACTCCGGAAGTTCGTCCCCGACGGAGTATAAAAATAAATATCCCCAGCCGAGTTCAAAGGAAGGTTGTACCCAGAAAAGCTCAAAGGATTATCCCCATAAGAGTCTAAAAGGTTATCTCCAGTGAAGTCGCAACTGAAAGATCATCCCCAAAGGAGTTCTTTCCTTTCACAAACAGGAATTCGAATCCCCAACAGGATTCAATATCACCAGCAACGGTAATTCATCCCCAGCGGAACTTATTGGTTGAATCCTCAGCAGAATATCTCTTCCCCACAGAGTAATCTCCTCATCAGTTTATTCCCCAACGGAGTTATCCTCTTCTGCAGGTTTATTCTTGCAATCATCTTCATTCGCTACCCTCAGCGGAAACAAAGAATCCAACTCTATTCTTCAGCAGCTATCCATGATTTATTTTCCCCAGCTAAAACATTACATTTCCATACATCATGACACATGCATATACGCATCATACAACACAATCTCATTTATTTTGATAACATCATTGCTTGATCTATATCATGCATTGCATATGACTGACCTTTACCTTTCAGGAAAGGAGGCAGTTAAGTTCTCAGTTATGTTGAAGATCTGACCGATTCTTAAATCTCAACTGAATTATCCTCGGTTGAATTTCAGATAAGGTTCTCAATCTCGACAATTTTCCTCCGTCATAGTGTGGCCGAGTTCTGCAATCTCAACGGTATACTACATTAAAGACCAGACAGTTCCTAGATCTTGACAATTTTCCTCCGTCAGAGTGTGGACGAGTTCTACAATCTCAACGGTATACTACGTTGAAGACCAGACAGTTCCTAGATCTTGATGAAGATGTTTCCCTCTGTCATAGTGTGGACAATTTCTGCAATCTCAATGGTATACTACGTTGAAGACCAGACAATTCCTAGATCTTGACAATTTTCCTCCGTCATAGTGTGGACGAGTTCTACAATCTCAACGGTATACTACATTGAAGACCAGACAGTTCCTAGATCTTGAAAATTTTCCTCCGTCATAGTGTGGACGAGTTCTACAATCTCAATGGTATACTACGTTGAAGACCAGACAGTTCCTAGATCTTGATGAAGATGTTTCCCTCCGTCATAGTGTGGACGAGTTCTGCAATCTCAACGGTATACTACGTTGAAGACCAGACAGTTTCTAGATCTTGACAATTTCCCTCCGTCATACTGTGGACGAGTTCTACAATCTCAACAGTATACTACGTTGAAGACCAGACAGTTCCTAGATCTTGATGAAGATGTTTCCCCCCGTTATAGTGTGGACAAGTTCTGCAATCTCAATGGTATACTACATTGAAGACCAGACAGTTCCTAGATCTTGATGTTTTCCTCCATCATAGTGTGGACGAGTTCTACAATCTCAACGGTATACTACGTTGAAGACCAGAAAGTTCCTAGATCTTGATGAAGATGTTTCTCCCCGTCATAGTGTGGACAAGTTCTGCAATCTCAACGGTATACTACTTTAAAGACCAGACAGTTCCTAGATCTTGATATTTTCCTCCATCATAGTGTGGACGAGTTCTACAATCTCTACGGTATACTACGTTGAAGACCAGACAGTTCCTAGATCTTGATGAAGATGTTTCCCCCCAGTTGAATTATGGACAGGTTCTTAAGACTCAGCCGAGGCATTCTCTCAGTTGAAGTATAAGCAAGTTCCTAAATCTCAACAAAAACCAGACTTTCCCAGCGGAATCTTCTACAAACAACAGGTATGCAAGTTCACGCTAAGGAATCTCTTATGTGATCGACACTCCTGCAGATGGTATCTGTAATCCCATCCTCCTACCAACAATCTCTAAATGAAATTTGTAAGCCCATTCCTGACATCACAAGGCTGATACCACTTCATGCGAGTGCAAATTTCTGGGCACTCTAGTGTTCAATCATCTTCCACCTTCGGATCACGAAAGGCACGAAAACCAATCTACGTCCTCAGGTTTAAGAAGATTGAACAGGGGAAGCTGTTGTACCCCAAAATTTTCCCTCTCATATTTCTCAAGACATTGCAAGAAAAATCTCCAAGTGGCTCAAGATTGCTCAAGAGTTGGACAGTCAAGTCTATCTCCTAAGGCAGTCAACCCCAAATTAGGGTTTTGTGTTGCATCAAGATCCTTGAGTCCAAATAACCTCAAGTTCTCAACATTGTCCTAATATGTTCTCAAGGTCATCCATGTCAAATTTCAAGCCTTGCAAAGGAAGTTTGGTCAGTCAATTGCTCAAAGGGTCCAAAATCGACTGTGCTAGGGTAAAAGTCAACTGTGACCTACAAACAGTCAAACCTCAAGATTTTTTGTCAACATTCTCATTTTGAAGGATATTTCATCATTTTATCAAGGGTTGATCATGATTCCTCAAGGATTGCTCAAGATTCATCAAGACTCAAAAGTTGCTAAATTAGGGTTTTGTAGGAAAGGTCAACTCAACTTTGACCAAGCATAACGTTCTCATACTTTATGAGAAATGACCCATCCAAAGCTCATTTTTAAGAGGATGCAATTTCCTACAATCCATCTTCATACCCCAAGATCATAAAATGCACTCACAAGAAGTTATAGATTTGGACATTATAGGTCATTTTTGAAAGTCAACAAAAACACATTTTTTGCCAAAGCTTATAACTTGAGCATGGAATATCTAAATGAGATGAGACCAAAAGTTTTGGTTAGATGACATCTCAAGCTTTTTAAAAAGTCCAAGAACACCTCCAAAAGTTCAAAATTGAAGAAGTTATGCATTGTTGAAGTTGGACATTTTTGCAAAATTGCCAAAAGTCAACTATCCCCAAAACATCATATTTTGTCAAATGGGCCCATTCTTTTCCACTTGATTTGAGCTTTCCCCATTGCACATGTGTCCTAGCTTCAGCCTTGAGATCATATTTCTTTTTTATTATTTGATTTGATTTTTTATTGAATTATTTCATTTTAAATCAAATGAAATCAAATAAAATCCAAATATTGATTACTTGATATCTTTTTGGCTATTTCAGGACTGAATCATCATCATCAAAGGTATCAAACTCGTATCAAGAAATCCATGTGCAAAAAGATTGATTTTTGACAATTTTGGAAAGTTTAGTAATGGTGAATCAAATCAAATCTCATGGCATTGATGTGGAAGGATTCAATCCATAATTCTTAACCTAATGCATTCTATAATACATAAGGAAGCTAGAGGGCACGAAAAAAAAGCTAGAGGCTGCAAGAACAGAAAGAACAAAACTTGAAAAAGTGGTGAAAAAGTGTGAAACCAAAATCATACTTTGAGGTGTTTTCAGAAGCAAAGCTTGATACCAATCGATTGTTGGGTGTCTACTCAACCTTCTGGGATCCAAAGCACGCATTTTTCAACCTCCTAGAGCGCTGTAAGTGTCACGCGACCCTCTTCTGAATTTGATTTCGTATTTCAAAAATCATGCATTATTACAAAGAATCAATGGCATATTTGTAACCACCAGATCATTTCCAAGCTTTCTATATTATTTGATTTCTTTTATCTGCTATGTGGTGCAAAACGCCATTGTTAGGGTTTTTCCTCTTGGATTAGGGTTTTTCATTACAGGTAAAATTAGCCCCAATGATGGCTATGGACATGACCAGGAGAGGAAGACGAACGCAACCATGGTCTTGGGAGGAATTTATATGGCCTGAGACGAATTTTGGGAATGACCTAGGCATTTAGCTGCGGATTCAAATCCGCAGGTAACTTCGTTACAGGCCTGAGGACAGGGACGACAACGTGTCCCCCTCTTATTGGTCCTTTCAAATATCAGCGCACGTTTTTTATTTTTCTGGCACATTAATCCATTTTCTCATATTATTATTATTTTGTATATACCTAACAAATGAAGCAAAGCGGCTGAGTGGTAAACGCGTGTATCCAACAGGACCTGGGTTCGATCCCAGGTCCCCCATGCTATTTATTATATTTTTTCTTCAGGTAATCCTGTGTGTCTCCAAGCGTGAAGCTCATCATGCATCCTCAAGCATTTGATGGCCAGATGGCCATAGGCCAAATCTGGTGATCCAGAGATGATGGTCTACCATGGACCAAGTCCAACGTGTCCACACCAAGTCCAGGAAAGTCAATACAGGGCCAGCTCGTTTGGGCCATGGAATTTGCTTCTTAAACACCTCCAATCAGGCTTATACCCCATATCTCTCTCTATTTTATATTTTTTTGTTTTAATTATTTATTGTTATTATTTTTATTATTTTATAACCAATCAAATTTTTTCCTTTTATAAAATTAAAACCATAAAAATATTTTTCTTCATAAAAATCAAATTTTTATTTTTATTTTTATTTTTATTAACAAATATTAATTTAATTAATTTAGGCTTTAATTAGAAATAACTTTAATATATTTTTTTCAATAATTAAAATTAATTTAGACATAATTAGGTTTTTATTAACATTGATCAATTTTATTTTCTTTCTTTAAGTAACACAAAAAACCCAAAAATATTTATTTTTATTAATTAGTTTAATTAATTTAATTTGATAATTAACTTAGGATAATTTCTTTCTTAAATAAAAACAACAAAAAATCATTTCTTTAATAAAAAGGGTCAAAACCCTAAACCTCGCACTCGATTTAATTTTCCGCACGCGGTCTATTTATTCAATATTATACTTGTTCCCGGTTTGTAATAGTTAAATAGGACTTTTATTTATTTATCGCTTTATTTATTTTTAAAGGGTTTGTCTTTGGCGATGTAAATACCTGATGCCTTGTAATTTAAATTCCGCAATTTATTTTCCGCAATTTATAACTGTTAGATGTTTGATAATAGGATGGCATGACAAGACTGAATGTTTTAACTTAAAATCAACATAGATCACCATTAACATGTACAAAGATAAAATTAACTGAAAACAACACACTCGCACATGCGCACTCTTAGGATACACCCCACTTGGTTGCCTTCGTACGCGGTCATTGAGTATAGGTTGTTTTAGAGGTCACCGTCTTGTCTAAAGATCATAGTCGCCTCGAAACGGTTGCCTCGGATATTGTTGCCTCAAACAAATGATCAAAGACATTAGGGTTACCGCTAAGGCGTCCTAACATTGCTTTAATGATCGCACGTCCCTCATTCGAATTGACCCTCAAACTCCAACGATGGTGCTACCTTCTCATCAATAGAAGGATAGCATTGTCTAAAGGACATTAGCATAGAACGATTCCTTTTTCGAGTAGGTAGATGGTTCTTAAGTACTTGCTCTTTCGAAAAACAAAAACTCTTCACACTTACACTTTTCGAACAAAGTTTCAAAACAAAAACTTTTTCAAACCCACAAGCACAAAGAAAACAATTTTGAAAACAATATGAGCAAGTACCTAAGAGCCCCTGGATAACCACGGATGTAAAGGGTGCTAACACCTTCCCTTTCTATAATCTACCCCCCCGAACCCGAGAAATGTCTCAAAAAGGAATTTTTCTGTGCTTTTTTCCTTTCCTTGTTGGATAAAATAAAAGTCGGTGGCGACTCTTGCTTACCGCTACATTTTGCGAACAAATAATACAAAACGCAAACCAACATTCCAAAAAACAGTCAGTTCTTTCCCACCGTATCACAATAGGTCTTTAGCTTATGCCTCCCCTTTCATCTGGGATATGACCAACTAGGAATCCGTTCATAGCTTGATTTGATCCATCCTCATTTCTTATGCTAGGCTTATTCCTGAAATTACCGCTTTATACTCGGCTTTATTGTTGGTTGTCGAGAACTCGAATCTCAATGAAACTTCTTCCAAGACCCCAAATTTATTTTCTTGAATCACACCTCCACCACTCCCCTAGTGTTATAACACATGTATGATCTGGCTCTACATGGATGAGATTCATTTCATCTAGGAAGTTGGCGAATAGTTGGGCCTTAAATGCTTTCCTGGCTTTAAAAGACACTTTGAACTCCGATAACCCAATGGCCCATTTTTTTTAAATGCCCAGCCAAATCTGGTCGATGAAGTGCTTGTTTCAAGGGTATGTCCATCTGAACTATTATAGAATGTGCGAGGAAGTACCTTCTGAGCTTCCATGATGCATTTACCAATTCCATAGTTGTTTTCTCTATTTTATGGTATCGTGTCCCTGGTCCATCTAGGAATTTCGATATAAAGTACATCGGGCTCTGGTCAGAGTCTAACTCTCTAATCATGACAACACTAATTGCCTCTTCTAAGACTGCTAGGTACAACCAATGCTTTCTCCCATGGTTCGAATGCTTTTTCGCTCTCAGATGTCCATCCAAACTTTGCCTCTTTGCTTAACAACCTATAAGAAGGCAATGTGTGTTGGGAAGGTTTTCAAATGAACCTATTTAAAACGGTTAGCTTACCATTTAGTTTTGGACTTCCTTATTTAAAGTTGAAGTACTCATTTTCACTATTGTTTTACATTTGTAGAGGTTTGCTTCAATTCTTGTCCCCATCAGGTACAATCCCAAGAACTTTTCGGCCTTACTCTAAAGGTACATTTCTCTAGATTGAGTCTCATATAATAATGTTGAGCCCTTCTGAACACTCGTTAGAGGTGTTGAGCATGAAAATCTTATTGATTGAACATCACGACATGCTGTCTATGTATACTTCCAACATCTCCCCTATCTTTTCTTGAAAAAACTTGCTCATGGTTCTCTGATATGCTATGCTAATATTCTTCAATCTGAAAGGCATAACATTGTATTGATAATTAGCTTGCTCGGTCATGAATACTTTCTTTATCCTATCAGGCCCAAACACGGGTATCTGGTTATATCAGGAATAAATGTCCATGAATGATAGTAACTTATACCTGGCTAAATTATTTATAAGTTTGTCGATATTTCAGAGCACGTATGAATTTTTGGGGCATGTTTTATTGATATGGGTGTAGTCTACGCACATCCTTCACTTTTACAAAGCATTCTTCACTTGCATAGAATTAGAATGCCACTTCATGTATTTCACCTTAAAAATGAATATTTCGTCCAATAGGCCTTTCATTGTGCCTGTGGTGGCTCAACTTTCTCGGTGGACTGCCTTCTTATTTGCTGGGAAACATATTGGGCCCCAGGTTGGATGTTTAGCTAATGGTAGGACACTGTGTGGTTGATAGTGGGCGTCTCGTGTGGATAAATTCCAAAAAGATATGTGTTCACCTAGAGGCATTCGATTAACATGGGTTTTACCTTAAAGGGAGGCCTATATCCTATTTTCACTAATCGAAGAGGATTATCGCTAAGCTGGACAACTTTGAAATCATTGTCCAAGACGGGCCTAACTTCGTCTTCAAACACATCCAAGTAGAACATGTTGACCATCCATGAGTCTTCCTCGGCCACCGTCGATGTAGCGAGAATGTCCTTAATTATGACTTCTTTGATACTATTTGCCTCCTCGAGATCGACGTGGATCATGGTCGACTTTCATTCATTATTGTGATATGTCAATTTCAAGTGGGTCAGGGAAGCCACATCATCTAATATTTCTAGATTGTATCTCCTCATATTACCCCTGAAGGCTCTCTACACGAAATTAAAAGAAAGTTGAGAGTTACCTTTCTCTTGCATACTCTTTCTCCCAATGACATTGTTAGATATGTCATTTTGCAAAGGCGAGTTATTGAATCGTCGAAAGACAACAGATGCCCATCGCGGTACGATTTCAAATTTGGTTGCTATAGGCCTATTGTTCTACAATGTTTACGTAGAGGATGTTGCAAGAACTTCCATCGTCTACAAAGAATCCTGTTAGAGTATGATCAGAAACGGTGATTGCAAAGTTTAAGGCAAATCGACATTTGGAGCTTCGTTAATCTTGTCGTGATCTAGGAAGCCTATTGCCAACCAAACATCGCTTTGCGATTTGGCATCAATTGCTACTTGGGAGAGGCGCTCCAGCGGTAGGCCTATGTTGGATGTTACATCGTTGCGTATATCATCGATAAATGATAATTGAGGCAGGAAACAATTGGAATATTTGATAGAATTCTTTAGTGCGTCAAATGAATTTTTTTCAATAAGAAAATTGTACCTAGTGGGATTCAAACCTGAGACTTTGAGAAGAGCACACTCTTAAGACCAAAGCCTTCACCACTAGGCCACACACACGCACACACATTAAACGAAGTTACTGCCTCCATCTTCGATGCATCTGGTAGAGATCTAGCTTCAGAACGAAGATGACGTGTCCTTGGGATTTCATAGAAATTTGGAGTTAATTCCCACAGACGGCATCACTGCTCCATTCTGGAACCAATATTAGTATGTATTGATGGTGAATGATCCTAAACTAGTGACATTGATCTCCGGTATAATAGAGCGGGGTGGACCTACAAGGTTATCACTCTAACACCCAAGTTAATTCAAAATTCAAGATGAGTATAGTAAAAACAGAGATTAGAATAATGCACCTTGAATCTCACGTGTGATGACTTTAATACGTTGGGTTGTTTTGAGTGGATTAGAATTAGATTGGGCCTTGATTTTTTTGGCCTTTGACTGATACAGAACAATCCATATTAACTATCATTTTGGAAAATGTGAGTATTTGACATGTATGATTTGTTTTCTTATTGAATATAATTTATGATTATAATCATCCAAGTAGGAGAATGTTGAACTTTAAAGATTTACTTTAATTAGTTATTAAATAAAACTAATAATTATATTAATTATTAATTTGATTAAATATAAATAAATATTATATTAGGTTTAGTTGTTAAATGACACGTGATTGATTGGATTTTTTTTTTATGGCTAGTCTCCTAAGAGATATATTTTCTCATCTGATAGATATATATTCTGACTATCTCATTAGATCAGATATCGAAAATTGATGTTCTATCAAAAAGAAAAAAGTAGCATTATCAGTTTTTCAATTATATATTCAAGTAAATAGATTCAAGCATAATAGATACATGTTTTGTTTATTCTGTAAATATTTTTTTAAAATTATTTTAAAGTGTTACAACAATCCTGATTAAAACTTTCTTTGTAGCACTTTTGAGGAATACTCATTTGCTTCCTAATTTTGAAACTATAGTTTGGCAATTCATATCAACCCCTACTATGAGGAAGCTTTGGAAAGGTGAAACCATATATGAATTCCCACTTTTGATAGATTTTTATTTTTTCATAAAATTAAAATGAATCTTCACTTATAAGTTAATTATTCCCCTCTTCATTATTTCTAAATTTTTAAGCCAGCTTTTCACTTTTCTCACCCTTTATATTTTGTACTAAAGAGATAGTGAGACATAAGAAAAGAAAGATCCGTTGTCTAAATATTTGTGGCCTAATTTTCTTTTTGAAAAAAAAGACACCCATAGATGTGGAGTTTGTTAGTAGTTGAAAGAGTTTCACTTTCTAAAAAGGTAAGAGGAAAATATCTTATGACAAACAAAGGTGTTTAACCCTTGAAACTCAATTATTTTTCAATGAAAATTAAACATGCTTTCCGAGAAAGTTGAAAAGTTAAGGCACACTTCTAAGTTGTAATCCTTTGACATTATTGAACCTTCATTATTTACAATTTCTCACCAGGATAAAATCAAACTGTAGTTAATTATTATTTTAATAATTATGACGGGGCCAATCTACAGCAACAAGTGATT